>CANSZD010003100.1:0-600000 GCA_947648045.1 Beta corolliflora
GGGGTTTGGTGAGGTATTGGGCCTAATGGACCCGGTGGCATGATTGTCCAATCCCCATAGGAATGCTTTGATGAGTAATGGGAATGGATTGTGATTCGATAGGTTTGGTAATGCCCAAAGCATGTTTGGTAATTACCTAAAAGCATGTGATCTGGGGCTAATTTGGACTTTTTAGTACAAGGAGAGACAATGGGGGCCAAAACTCAAGTCAATGTGGGTTTGGTGAGGTATTCGGGCTTTAATGGACCTAGTGGCATGATTGTCCAATCCCCATACGATTACTTTGATGAGTAATGGGAATGGATTGTGATTGGATAGGTTTGGTAATGCCCAATGCATGTTTGGTAATTACCTAAAAGCATACGATTTGGGGTTAATTAAGGCTTTTTAGTACAAGGAGGGACAATGGGGGCCCAAAACTCAAGTCATGGGGTTTGGTAAGGTATTGGGCCTAATGGACCCAGTGGCATTATTATCCAATCCCCATACGAATGCTTTGATGAGTAATGGGAATGGACTGTGATTGGATAGGTTTTGTAATGCCAAATCATGTTTGGTAATTACGAAAAAGCATATGATCTAGGGCTAATTTGGGCTTTTTAGTACAAGAAGGGGACAATGGGGCCCAAAACTCTAGTCAATGGGGTTTGGTAAGTTATTGGGCCTAATGGACCCAAGTGGCATGATTGTCCAATCCCCATAGGAATGCTTTGATGAGTAATGGGAATGGATTGTAATTGGATAGGTTTGGTAATGCCCAAAGCATGTTTGGTAATTACCCAAAAGCATGTGATCTGGGGCTAATTTAGACTTTTTAGTACAAGGAGAGACAATGGGGGCCCAAAACTCAAGTCAATGGGGTTTGGTGAGGTATTGGGCCTAATGGACCCAAAGGACATGATTGTCCAATCCCCATAGGAATGCATTGATGAGTAATGGGAATGGATTGTGACTAGATAGGTTTGGTAATGCCCAAAGTATATTTGGTAATTACCTAAAAGCATATGATCTGAGGTTAATTTGGACTTTTTAGTACAAGGAGGGGCAATGGGGGCCCAAAACTCAAGTCAATGGGGTTTGGTGAGGTATTGGGCCTAATGGACCTAGTGACATGATTGTCCAATCCCCATGGATTGCTTTTGATGAGTAATAGGAATGGATTGTGATTGGATAGTTTTGGTAATGCCCAATGCATGTTTGGTAATTACCTAAAAGCTTGTGATATGGGGTTAATTTGGACTTTTTAATACAAGGAGGGACAATTGGGGCCCAAAACTCAAGTCAATGGGGTTTGGTGAGGTACTCGGCCTAATGGACCCAGTGGCATGATTGTCCAATCCCCATAGGATTGTTTTGATGAGTAATGGGAATGGATTGTGATTGGATTGGTTTGGTATTACCCAAAGCATGTTTGGTAATTACCTAAAACCATATAATCTGGCTTTAATTTGGACTTTTTAGTACAAGGAGGGACAATGGGGGCCTAAAACTCAAGTCAATGGGGTTTGCTGAGGTATTGGACCTAATGGACCCAGTGGCATGATTGTCGAATCCCCATGGAATTGCTTTGATGAGTAATGGGAATGGATTGTGATTAGATAGGTTTGGTAATGCCCAAAGCATGTTTGGTAATTACCTTAAAGCATGTGATCCGGGATTAATTTGGACTTTTTGGTACAAGGAAGGACAATGGGGCCCAAAACTCAAGTCAATGGGGTTTGATGAGGTATTCGGCCTAATGGACCCTGTGGCATGATTGTCCAATCCCCATAGTATTGTTTTGATGAGTAATGGGAATGGTTTGTGATTGGATAGGTTAGGTAATACCCAAAGCATTATTGGTAATAACCTAAAAGCATATGATATAGGGTTAATTTGGACTTTTTAGTACAAGGAGGAACAATGGGGACCCAAAACTCAAGTCAATGGGGTTTGGTGAGGTATTGGGCCTAATGGACCTAGTGACATGATTGTCCAATCCCCATACGATTGCTTTGATGAGTAATGGGAATGGATTGTGATTGGATAGGTTTGGTAATGCCCAATGCATGTTTGGTAATTAACTAAAAGCATACGATTTGGGGTTAATTAAGGCTTTTTAGTACAAGGAGGAACAATTGGGGCCCAAAACTCAAGTTATGGGGTTTGGTAAGGTATTGGGCCTAATGGACCCAGTGGCATTATTATCCAATCCCCATTGGACTGCTTTGATGAGTAATGGGAATGGAATGTGATTGGATAGGTTTTGTAATGCCCAAATCATGTTTGGTAATAACCTAAAGCATATGATCTAGGGTTAATTTGGGCTTTTTAGTACAAGAAGGGACAATGGGGGCCAAAACTCAAGTCAATGAGGTTTGGCGAGGTAATGGGCCTAATGGACCCAGTGGCATTATTGTCCAATCCCCATAGGATTGCTTTGATGAGTAATGATAAATGATTGTGATTGGGAGAATATCATCCACTTAGTAGTTTGGTAATCCTCAGAACATGTTTTGTAATTACCTTAAACCATATGATTGGGGATAATTTGGACTTTTTAGTACAAGGAGGGACCATGGGGGCCCAAAACTCAAGTCAATGGGGTTTGGTTAGGTATTGGGCCTAATGGACCCAGTGGCATGATTGTTCAATCCCCATAGGAATGCTTTGATGAGTAATGGGAATGGATTGTGATTGGATAGGTTTGGTAATGCCCAAAGCATGTTTGGTAATTACCTAAAAGCATGTGATCTGGGGTTAATTTGGACTTTTTAGTACAAGGAGAGACAATGGGGGCCGAAACTCAAGTCAATGGGGTTTGGTCAGGTATTTGGCCTAATGGACCCAATGGCATGATTGTCCAATCCCCATAGGATTGCTTTGATGAGTAATAAGAATGGATTGTGATTGGATAGGTTTGGTAATGCCCAAAGCATGTTTGGTAATTACCTCAAAGCATATGATCTGGGTTTAATTTGGGCTTTTTAGTACAAGGAGGAACAACGGGGGTCCAAAACTCAAGTCAATGGGGTTTGGTGAGGTATTGGGCCTAATGGACCTAGTGGCATGATTGTCCAATCTACATATGATTGCTTTGATGAGTAATGGGAATGGATTGTGATTAGATAGGTTTGGTAATGCCCAAAGTATGTTTGGTAATTACCTAAAAGCATATGATCGGGGATAATTTGGACTTTTTAGTACAAAGAAGGCCAATGGGGGCCCAAAACTCAAGTCAATGGGGTTTGGTGAGGTATTGAGCCTAATGGACCTAGTGACATGATTGTCCAATCCCCATAGGATTGCTTTGATGAGTAATGGGAATGGATTGTGATTGGATAGGTTTGGTAATGCCCAAAGCATGTTTGGTAATTACCTAAAAGCTTGTGATATGGGGTTAATTTGGACTTTTTAGTACAAGGAGAGACAATTGGGGCCCAAAACTCAAGTCAATGGGGTTTGGTGAGGTATTCGGCCTAATGGACCCAGTGGCATGATTGTCCAATCCCCATAGGATTGTTTTGATGAGTAATGGGAATGGATTGTGATTGGATAGGTTTGGTAATACCCAAAGCATGTTTGGTAATTACCTAAAAGCATATGATCTGGGGTTAATTTGGACTTTTTAGTATAAGGCGGGACAATGGGGGCCCAAAACTCAAGTCAATGGGGTTTGGTGAGGTATTGGGCCTAATGGACCTAGTGACATGATTGTCCAATCCCCAAACGATTGCTTTGATGAGTAATGGGAATGGATTGTGATTGGATAGGTTTGGTAATGCCCAAAGCATGTTTGGTAATTACCTCAAAGCATGTGATCTGGGGTTAATTTGGACTTTTTAGTACAAGGAAGAACAATTGGGGCCCAAAACTCAAGTCAATGGGGTTTGGTGAGGTATTCGGCTTAATGGACCCAGTGGCATGATTGTCCAATCCCCATAGGATTGTTTTGATGAGTAATGGGAATAGTTTGTGATTGGATAGGTTAGGTAATACCCAAAGCATTATTGGTAATAACCTAAAAGCATATGATATAGGGTGAATTTGGACTTTTTAGTACAAGGAAGGACAATGGGGGCCCAAAACTCAAGTCAATGGGGTTTGGTGAGGTATCGGGGCCTAATGGACCTAGTGACATGATTGTCCAATCCCCATACGATTGCTTTGATGAGTAATGGGAATCGATTGTGATTGGATAGGTTTGGTAATGCCCAATGCATATTTGGTAATTACCTAAAAGCATACGATTTGGGGTTAATAAAGGCTTTTTAGTACAAGGAATAACAATGGGGGCCCAAAACTCAAGTTATGGGGTTTGGTAAGGTATTGGGCCTAATGGACCCAGTGGCATTATTAACCAATCCCCATTGGATTGCTTTGATGAGTAATGGGAATGGACTGTGATTGGATAGGTTTTGTAATGCCCAAATCATGTTTGGTAATTACCTAAAAGCATATGATCTAGGTTTAATTTGGGCTTTTTAGTACAAGAAGAGGACAATGGGGGCCCAAAACTCAAGTCAATGAGGTTTGGTGAGGTATTGGGCCTAATGGACCCAGTGGCATTATTGTCCAATCCCCATAGGATTGCTTTGATGAGTAATGATAAATGATTGTGATTGGGAGAATATCATCCACTTAGTACTTTGGTAATCCTCAGAACATGTTTTGTAATTACCTTAAAGCATATGATTGGGGATAATTTGGGCTTTTTAGTACAAGGAGGGACCATGGGGGCCCAAAACTCAAGTGAATGGAGCTTGGTTAGGTATTGGGCCTAATGGACCCAGTGGCATGATTGTTCAATCCCCATAGGAATGCTTTGATGAGTAATGGGAATGGATTGTGATTGGATAGGTTTGATAATGCCCAAAGCATGTTTGGTAATTACCTAAAAGCATGTGATCTGGGGTTAATTTGGACTTTTTAGTACAAGGAGAGACAATGGGGGCCTGAAACTCAAGTCAATGGGGTTTGGTGAGGTATTTGGCCTAATGGACCCAGTGGCATGATTGTCCAATCCCCATAGGATTGCTTTGATGAGTAAAAAGAATGGATTGTGATTGGATAGGTTTGGTAATGCCCAAAGCATGTTTGGTAATTACATAAAGGCATATGATCTAGGTTTAATTTGGGCTTTTTAGTACAAGGAGGAACAACGGGGGCCCAAAACTCAAGTCAATGGGGTTTAGTGAGGTATTGGGCCTAATGGACCCAGTGGCATGATTGTCCAATCTCCATATGATTGCTTTGATGAGTAATGGGAATGGATTGTTATTAGATAGGTTTGGTAATGCCCAAAGTATGTTTGGTAATTACCAAAAAGCATATGATCTGGGGTTAATTTGGACTTTTTAGTACAAGGAGGGCAATAGGGGCCCAAAACTCAAGTCAATGGGGTTTGGTGAGGTATTGAGCTTAATGGACCTAGTGACATGATTGTCCAATCCCCATAGGATTGCTTTGATGAGTAATGGGAATGGATTGTGATTGAATAGGTTTGGTAATGCCCAAAGCATGTTTGGTAATTACCTAAAAGCTTGTGATATGGGGTTAATTTGGACTTTTTAGTACAAGGAGGGACAATTGGGGCCAAAACTCAAGTCAATGGGGTTTGGTGAGGTATTCGGCCTAATGGACCCTGTGGCATGATTGTCCAATCCCCATAGGATAGTTTTGATGTGTAATGGGAATGGATTGTGATTGGATAGGTTTGGTAATACCCAAAGCATGTTTGGTAATTACCTAAAAGCATATGATCTGGGGTTAATTTGGACTTTTTAGTATAAAGCGGGACAATGGGGGCCCAAAACTCAAGTCAATGGGGTTTGGTGAGGTATTGGGCCTAATGGACCTAGTGACATGATTGTCCAATCCCCATACGATTGCTTTGATGAGTAATGGGAATGGATTGTGATTGGATAGGTTTGGTAATGCCCAATGCATGTTTGGTAATTACCTAGCTAAAAGCATATGATTTGGGGTTAATTAGGGCTTTTTAGTACAAGGAGGGACAATGGTGGCCCAAAACTCAAGTCAAGGGATTTGGTAAGGTATTGGGCCTAATGGACCCAGTGGCATTATTGTCCAATCCCTATAGGATTGCTTTGATGATTAATGGGAATGGATTGTGATTGGATTGGTTTTGTAATGCCCAAATCATGTTTGGTAATTACTTAAAAGCATATGATCTAGGGTTAATTAGGGCTTTTTAGTACAAGGAGGGACAATGGGGGCCCAAAACTCAAGGCAATGGGGTTTGGTGAGGTATTGGGCCTCATGGACCAAGTGGCATGATTGTCCAATCCCCATAGATTTGCTTTGATGAGTAATGGGAATGGATTGTGATTGGATAGGTTTGGTAATGCCAAAGCATGTTTGGTAATTACCTAAAAGCATGTGATCTGGGGTTAATTTGGACTTTTTAGTACAAGGAGGGACAATTGGGGCCCAAAACTCAAGTCAATGGGGTTTGGTGAGGTATTCGCCCTAATAGACCCAGTGACATGATTGTCCAATCCCCATAGGATTATTTTGATGAGTAATGGGAATGGATTGTGATTGGATAGGTTTGCTAATACCCAAAGCATGTTTGGTAATTACCTAAAAGCATATGATCTGGGGTTAATTTGGACTTTTTAGTATAAAGCGGGACAATGGGGGCCCAAAACTCAAGTCAATGGGGTTTGGTGAGGTATTGGGCCTAATGGACCTAGTGACATGATTGTCCAATCCCCATACGATTGCTTTGATGAGTAATGGGAATGGATTGTGATTGGATAGGTTTGGTAATGCCCAATGCATGTTTGGTAATTACCTAGCTAAAAGCATATGATTTGGGGTTAATTAGGGCTTTTTAGTACAAGGAGGGACAATGGTGGCCCAAAACTCAAGTCAAGGGATTTGGTAAGGTATTGGGCCTAATGGACCCAGTGGCATTGTTGTCCAATCCCTATAGGATTGCTTTGATGATTAATGGGAATGGATTGTGATTGGATTGGTTTTGTAATGCCCAAATCATGTTTGGTAATTACCTAAAAGCATATGATCTAGGGTTAATTAGGGCTTTTTAGTACAAGGAGGGACAATGGGGGCCCAAAACTCAAGGCAATGGGGTTTGGTGAGGTATTGGGCCTCATGGACCAAGTGGCATGATTGTCCAATCTCCATAGATTTGCTTTGATGAGTAATGGGAATAGATTGTGATTGGATAGGTTTGGTAATGCCCAAAGCATGTTTGGTAATTACCTAAAAGCATGTGATCTGGGGTTAATTTGGACTTTTTAGTACAAGGAGGGACAATTGGGGCCCAAAACTCAAGTCAATGGGGTTTGGTGAGGAATTCGGCCTAATGGCCCAAGTGGACATGATTGTCCAATCCCCATAGGATTATTTTGATGAGTAATGGGAATGGATTGTGATTGGATAGGTTTGGTAATACCCAAAGCATGTTTGGTAATTACCTAAAATCATATGATCTGGGGTTAATTTGGACTTTTTAGTACAAGGAGGGACAATGGGGGCCCAAAACTCAAGTCAATGGGGTTTGGTGAGGTATTGGGCCCAATGGAACTAGTAACATGATTGTCTAATCCCCATACGATTGCTTTGATGAGTAATGGGAATGGATTGTGATTGGATAGGTTTGGTAATGCCCAATGCATGTTTGGTAATTACATAAAAGCTTATGATTTGGGGTTAATTTGAGATTTTTAGTACAAGGAAGGACAATGGGGGCCCAAAACTCAAGTCATGGAGTTTGGTAAGGTATTGGGCCATATGGACCCAGTGGCATTATTGTCCAATCCCCATAGGATTGCTTTGATGAGTAATGAGAATGGACTGTGATTGGATAGGTTTTGTAATGCCCAAATCATGTTTGGTAATTCCCTAAAAGCATATGATCTAGGGTTAATTTAGGCTTTTTAGTACAAGAAGGGACAATTGGGGCCCAAAACTCAAGTCAATGAGGTTTGGTGAGGTATTGGACCTAATGGACTCAGTGGCATTATTGTCCATTCCCCATAGGATTGCTTTGATGAGTAATGATAAATAATTGTGATTGGGAGAATATCATCCATTTAGTAGTTTGGTAATTCTCAGAACATGTTTGTTAATTACCTTAAAGCATATGATTGGGGATAATTTAGGGTTTTTAGTACAAGGAGGGACAATGGGGGCCTAAAACTCAAGTCAATGCGGTTTGCTGAGGTATTGGACCTAATGGACCCAGTGGCATGATTGTCGAATCCCCATAGAATTGCTTTGATGAGTAATGGGAATGGATTGTGATTGGATAGGTTTGGTTATGCCCAAAGAATGATAGGTAATTACCTAAAAACATATGATCTGGGGTTAATTTGGACTTTTTAGTTCAAGGAGGAACAATGAGGGCCCCAAAACTCAAGTCAATGGGTTTGGTGAGGTAATGGTCCCAAAGGACCCAGTGGCATGATTGTCGAATCCCCATAGGATTGCTTTGATGAGTAATGGGAATGGATTGTGATTGGATAGGTTTGTTAATGCCCAAAGCATGTTTGGTAATTACCTAAAATCATATTATCTGAGGTTAATTTTGGCATTTTAGTACCAGGAGGGACAATGGCGGCTCAATACTCAAGTCAATGGGGTTTGGTGAGGTGTGGGGCCTAATGGATCCAGTGGCATAATTGTTCAATCTCCATATGATTACTTTGATGAGTAATGGGAATGGATTGTGATTGGATAGGTTTGGAAATGCCCAAAGCATGTTTGGTAATTACCTAAAGGCATATGATCTGGGGTGAATTTGGGGGGGAGGACAATGAGGGCCCAAAACTCAAGTCAATGGGGGTTTGGTGAGGTATTGGGCCTAATGGACCCAGTGGCATGAATGTCCAATCCAGATAGGATTGCTTTGATGAGTAATGGGAATGGATTGTGATTGGATAGGTTTGGTTATGCCCAAAGCATGCTTGGTAATTACCTAAAAACATAAGATCTGGGGTTAATTTGAGCTTTTTAGTACAAAGAGGGACAATCGTGGCCCAAAACTCATGACAATGGGGTTTGGTGAGGTATTGGGCCTAATGGACCAAGTGGCATGATCGTCCAATCCCCATAGGATTGCTTTGATGAGAAATGAGAATGGATTGTGATTGGGTAGGTTTGGTAATGCCCAAAGTATGTTTGGTAATTACCTAAAAGCATATGATTTGTGGTTAATTAGGGCATTTTAGTACAAGGAGGGACAATGGGGGCTCAAAACTCAAGTCAATGGGGTTTGGTGAGGTATTGGGCCTAATGGACACAGTGGCATGATTGTCCAATCCCCATAGGAATGCTTTGATGAGTACATGGGAATGGATTGTGATTGGATAGGTTTGGTAATGCCCAAAGCATGTTTGGTAATTACATAAAGGCATATGATCTGGGGTTAATTTGGGCTTTTTAGTACAAGGAGGGACAATGGGGCCCAAAACTCAAGTCAATGGGGGTTTGGTGAGGTATTGGGCCTAATGGACCCAGTGGCATGATTGTCCAATTCCCATATGATTGCTTTGATGAGTAATGGGAATGGATTGTCATTGGATAGGTTTGGTAATGCCCAAAGTATGTTTGGTAATTACCTAAAACCATATGATCTGGGGTTAATTTGGACTTTTTAGTACAAGGAGGGGCAATGGGGGCCCAAAACTCAAGTCAATGGGGTTTGGTGAGGTATGGAGACTAATGGACCTAGTGACATGATTGTCCAATCCCCATAGGATTGCTTTGATGAGTAATGGGAATGGATTGTGATTGGATAGGTTTGGTAATGCCCAAAGCATGTTTGGTAATTACCTAAAAGCATGTGATCTGGGGTAAATTTGGACTTTTTAGTACAAGGAGGGACAATTGGGGCCCAAAACTCAAGTCAATGGGGTTTGATGAGGTATTCGGCCTAATGGACACAGTGGCATTATTATCCAATCCCCATAGGATTGCTTTGATGAGTAATGGGAATGGACTGTGATTGGATAGGTTTTGTAGTGCCAAATCATGTTTGGTAATTACCTAAAAGCATATGATCTAGGGTTAATTTGGGCTTTTAGTACAAGAAGGGACAATGGGGGCCAAAACTCAAGTCAATGAGGTTTGGTGAGGTATTAGGCCTAATGGACCCTGTGGCATTATTGTCCAATCCCCATTGGATTGCTTTGATGAGTAATGATAAATGATTGTGAGTGGGAGAATATCATGCACTTAGTAGTTTGGTAATCCTCATAACATGTTTGGTAATTACCTAAAAACATATGATCTGGGGTTAATTTGGACTTTTTAGTTCAAGGAGGAACAATGAGGGCCCCAAAACTCAAGTCAATGGGTTTGGTGAGGTAATGGTCCCAAAGGACCCAGTGGCATGATTGTCGAATCCCCATAGGATTGCTTTGATGTGTAATGGGAATGGATTGTGATTGGATAGGTTTGGTAATACCCAAAGCATGTTTGGTAATTACCTAAAAACATATGATCTGGGGTTAATTTGGACTTTTTAGTATAAAGCGGGACAATGGGGGCCCAAAACTCAAATCAATGGGGTTTGGTGAGGTATTGGGCCTAATGGACCTAGTGACATGATTGTCCAATCCCCATACGATTGCTTTGATGAGTAATGGGAATGGATTGTGATTGGATAGGTTTGGTAATGCCCAATGCATGTTTGGTAATTACCTAGCTAAAAGCATATGATTTGGGGTTAATTAGGGCTTTTTAGTACAAGGAGGGACAATGGTGGCCCAAAACTCAAGTCAAGGGATTTAGTAAGGTATTGGGCCTAATGGACCCAGTGGCATTATTGTCCAATCCCTATAGGATTGCTTTGATGATTAATGGGAATGGATTGTGATTGGATTGGTTTTGTAATGCCCAAATCATGTTTGGTAATTACCTAAAAGCATATGATCTAGGGTTAATTAGGGCTTTTTAGTACAAGGAGGGACAATGGGGGCCCAAAACTCAAGGTAATGGGGTTTGGTGAGGTATTGGGCCTCATGGACCAAGTGGCATGATTGTCCAATCCCCATAGATTTGCTTTGATGAGTAATGGGAATGGATTGTGATTGGATAGGTTTGGTAATGCCCAAAGTGATACGCTCAAGTTATACGATGTTCTTGTGGTATTTTAGGTGCACATTGCTAAGGGATTTGTTCGTAATTGTTAAGGTTTGCATATAAATCATCCTTAGCGGAAGTTCGGAGTTTTGCGATATAAGTTGTGTTAATGTCATGCATTCCGAGCTTCCAAGGTGAAATACATTTGAGCCGAGCATCACAAGCCACAAGCTCGCCAAGCCAAGCTCGAAGCATCGCAAGCGAGCACGACTGCCCAGCGCCCATCGCCAAGCAGCCCGCACACTCGCACGCTCAGCAAGCCGAGCTGCCCAGCGCCCATCACCAAGCAGCCCGCACACCCGCACGCTCACCCAGCGCTCACTGCCTAGCGCTCACTGCCCAGCACCCAGCGCTCGCGACTCGCGAGCTTCCTCGCACCTCGCGAGCTTACTGCCGTCGCGACTCGCGAGGTCTGTCGCGACTCGAGACCAGTGCCCATCCAAATTGTGCGCGGGAGGCAGAACGCTCTTCGCGACTAAAATTTGGGCGGGCGCGGATGTTGTCGTCGTTGGGCACCGCACCCGTCCAAAGATAAAATTTCTCCTACTCTCTTTTACACTAAAGCAGTATAATGGAAGTAGGGGTCGTATCCACAGGGAAACAGGGACGAGTTTAATATTTAGCGTGAATTAATACCTAGATGACTCTAAGGGTCGAGCAACCTAATAAAAAGGGGGGTTTTCAAAAGAGTTATAAACAAGCTAAAATTAACTAGCAAATAAATAGAATGAGAAATCAATATGGAAAGATCTTGAATCCTATTAACATCCACTTCAATTCATTATCGATCATTGAACCTCCACTCTAATTATTTCCATGATTATCTATTGCCGAGAACTAATCTCGCATTCTCCTTATTCTTAGTTGAATAGCACGATCAGCGTGACTATAAAACCCTAACTAAAGGATAACCTAGTCCGATCTGCGTCTAAGTTCAATCCAATAGCAAAGCAATAAACACAAGAGAACCAATAGACACGCTAATGTCATACACGCGATAAACATTCAACGGTTGATTCAATTTCCCTAAGAAATAACCAAGAAGATCTGCATCTGAGTTACTCCCTAGTTTGCTACCAAATGATAAAAGAATAAAACAATCCGATTCTATTCTTAAATCTAGCATTAGATTAAGTACACAATCAAACTAGTAACGTTCCTAGCATAATTATGCAATAATCATAAATCACAAGCATAGAAATTGAACCATAATCAAGGAAAAGAGAAAGAGAGGAAAGATCTCACAATAACGCTTGAAGCTTCATATTAATCTCGTTCAAGAACAGTTCAAGCTACAATCGGCATAGCATAAGCCAATTCCATAATTGAAATCCCTAAAAACTAAACTAGAAAATAAAAACTAAAAAGAGAAGATAAGAAGAGAAGAATGGAGTGTTGGATATTCTCTCTCCTCAAGTGTGTCTCCCCCTAGGTCCAAAAATCAACTTTAGTATTTATAGTAATGCTCAAAAATCAGTCGACAAATAGACCGACCTAGGGGTCGCGAGGTGCGAAACTGATCGCGAGTCGCGAAGAGCGTTCTGCCTCCCGCGCACAATTTGGATGGGCACTGGTCGCGAGTCGCGACAGACCTCGCGAGTCGTGACGGCAGTAAGCTCGCGAGGTGCGAGGAAGCTCGCGAGTCGCGAGCGCTGGGTGCTGGGCAGTGAGCGCTAGGCAGTGAGCGCTGGCTGAGCGTGCGGGTGTGCGGGCTGCTTGGCGATGGGCGCTGGGCAGCTCGGCTTGCTGAGCGTGCGAGTGTGCGGGCTGCTTGGCGATGGGCGCTGGGCAGTCGTGCTCGCTTGCGATGCTTCGAGCTTGGCTTGGCGAGCTTGTGGCTTGTGATGCTCGGCTCAAATGTATTTCACCTTGGAAGCTCGGAATGCATGACATTAACACAACTTATATCGCAAAACTCCGAACTTCCGCTAAGGATGATTTATATGCAAACCTTAACAATTACGAACAAATCCCTTAGCAATGTGCACCTAAAATACCACAAGAACATCGTATAACTTGAGCGTATCAAATACCCCCACACTTGAACTTTACTCGACCTCGAGTAAACTCAAAAAATGAGAAATACCAATTAAATCATCGCCCAAGCTATCGAAACCAACCTACACTCCCCATCAACTACATCATCACATCTAAACAAAATCCGCCCAAAACCTAAACGTAAAGGACAATGACTCCCCCACACTTACATTAAAGCTCTCCCAAACCTCAAAAAATGATATAAAACTACTTCAACTAATCTATATAAGCAAGCCATGGAACAATAACAAAAAGGGATAAATTCCATGCTTACTCCCAAAACAATCGGCTAACCAATGCAAGCTTAAATCCTTACCGGATAAGGACTTAAATTTCAACAATGACCTCCAATTCAACACTTATCAACAAAAGAAAGTGAAAGCCAATTATAAACAAATCTTCACAAAATCAAGGATGAAATAACCAATCCAAACCCGAAAGCGCTTTCAACCTTATGACACCATCTCCGGCAAATGAGTTTTCAAAGTACAAAATTCTCTCTTAATCTCTCATTTTGCCTAGGAGCCCTTTCGGGTTTTCATCCTAGCTTCTCACATTTTTTTTTTTTTTATATCTCACCATCTTACCCGCTCAATATAAGCCACTTTTTTGCATAGGTTGCCCTTTCGGGTTTTCAACCTATCCGGGCCCCCATTTTTGCCTGAGTCGCCCACCCTTGTGGGTTTTCAACTCAGCGGGTTTCATTTCATCACTTTTTTTTTTTTTTTTTTTTTCAATTTTTTTTTTTTTTAAAATGAAATAAATACAACATAAATACAACATAGATACATGAGAATGAGAATACCCTCCCCCTACTTAAACTACATATTGTCCTCAATGTGACGACAATTAGAAGAAAAAGTAAACTGAAAATGGGGGAAGAAAATCGAAAATCGGGTAAATCGAAGATCGAATGCTCAAAACTCATGACCAAACAATCCGTCAAACTCAAATTTCTTAACAACACCAACTCAAATCTCATAAATCAACTCACAACCCTCTCCCTCGAATCACTCAAACAAATGACAAGTTCAAAAGTTTCGAATTTTTGAGATTTGCTCCTAGCTTAAGAGATCGAAAAGATACATTAACAATCTCAACCCTCTAGTTGTACCAACTCCTAGCTATTGAAGTCCTCCCAACGGATTTTCTATTGCGGAATTTTGGCTCCAAGTGGATTAAGATTGGTTGTGGATCTTTTTAGTGGGTGGGCGGTGGGTGAAAGAAAATTTATTGTGGTGGTGGAAATTTGATGAGAAATAAAGAAAAAGAAAGAAAATAAAAGGGGTCTCGGGTTGCCTCCCGAGAAGCGCTGTTGTTTAAAGTCGTTAGCTCGACTTAGTACCTTGAGCTCAATAATTAGGCTTGTGCTCCATATGTGACAATGGTGGCTCCATGTCAACCTCCAATTCAAGTACCTGCAAAACAGATTCAGAAGAACTCTTGCAATGCATCGTTAGTGGTACAGTTTCAAAACAAGGTGGTAAGTCAGGAGGCTTTTTCCGCTCTTTCAACTCGGGCACCATAACCTGCACGTTAGTAGGAGGCACACAATCCTCAACCAAGACCTCATCAGCATTCATCAACTCATTAACCTGCTCAATATCAAGAACATCATGCAAAACAGAGTCAACAATGTTAATAGAGCAAAGTGAGCTATCATCCTTAAGTAGAAGCTTAGGATCATTTATATCAAATGCCTCTACCTTTCCCTCAAATTCCATGGTCAAAGAACCAGCGCAAACATCAATTTTAGTGCAAGATGTTTTCAAGAAAGGTCGCCCCAAAAGGATTGGGGCGGCATGCTTATCAGGTTCCATCTCCAGAACATAAAAATCAGCAGGAAATTGCAATTTCCCAACCTTAACTAACACATCCTCTAATTTACCCCTAGGATAAACATTGGATCTATCAGCTAGTTGAATCACCACACCAGTTTCATGCAAATTGCCAAGTTTCAAAGACTTATACAATGAATATGGAATCACATTAATTGACGCACCTAAGTCTAACATGGCTTTAGGAAACATGGTGTCACCTATAGTACATGGGATGGTAAACATGCCTGGGTCATTGCACTTTTGAGGTAATTTCTTTTGAAAGATAGCCGAGACATGCTCGCTAGCCTTCACTTTTTGCACTCCCTTTTGTTTTTGCTTTCTTTTCGAAGTACACAATTCTTTAAGGAACTTAGCATACCTGGGTACTTGATTTAAAACATCAAAAAGAGGAATGTTTACCTCACATTTACGAAAGACTTCGTAAATGTCGTTGTTGCGCTCTGCATTGCGGGTTTCTCTCAATGCCTCGGGAAATGGTGGCTCTGGTTCATATGGTGGAGGAGGTGATTTTTTGACTTTCTCCTCTTGTCGAGGTGGCCATGATTTACTATCTCGTTGTCGGTTCATGCTCGATCACCTCTTCCACTATCTCTTTGTCTCGAACCACCAACCTCTCCTTGCTTGCAATTTCCGCTCCACTCCGCAATGTGATAGCACTCACGTTCATTTTTGGGTTGAGTTCCGTTTGGGATGGCAACCTCACCGAATCCCTAGCCTCTAACTTGGTTACGGCTCCCGCAATTTGGCTTACTTGGTTCTCCAAGTTCTTGATGCTCGATCGAGTTTCCTCTTGGAACCGCACCATGTTACCCCCGCATGTTAGTCACATTTTTAGTTAAAGCATTTAACATTTCTTCGATGGACATGCTAGAGCTCGAGTCTCGACCTTGGGGCCTAGGATAAGGGTGTAGTTGTGGCGTGTTATAGTCTTGTTGTTGATGTTGATTGCCAAATGCGAAGTTAGAATGATCTCTCCACCCTTGCTCGGAAGCATAGGAGTAGGGATCATGTCTCTCGTAATGCTTGTTGGCCTTGAAAACCTACGGCTTTAACCTCTTCCCTAAATTCTTCTTGCATTTGAGGACAAACATCGGTATGATGATCTAAAGAACAAATTCTACAAGCTTTTACCTGTTGAACTCTATTGTTCTTTACCATGAACTCCCGCATCATTGATGTAAGAGCTTGTACTTGATCCTCGGCCTTTGAAGAGCTAGAACCTGGACTTTCAACATTTGCTCTACGATGATTCGATCTTCTACCGAACTCGTCTCGAGCCTTCGACTAGTTCTTCAATGAGTTCTCTAGCTGCAGTTGGAGTTTTGTTTATGAAAGAACCAACACTAGCAGCATTCACCATTCGCACATCTTCGTCAGAAGAACCATTGTAAAAGTACAAAATGAGGTCTTCATCAGAATAGCCATGATATGGACAACTAGCACAAAGTCTCTTGAACCTCTCCCAATATTCGTAGAAAGACTCATCGTGTTTTCGCTCAATATTGCCGATTTCCTTCTTTAATGTTGAGGACTTAGAAGCCGGAAAGAACTTCTCAAGAAATCGCCTCTTCATTTCAACCCAAGTGGAAATACAACCGGGAGGAAGATAATATAACCAATCTTTAGCTCCATCCTTCAAAGCAAAAGGAAAAGCTCTCAACTTGATTTGTTCATCCGTTGCTCCACTTGGTTTCATGCTAGTACAAACCACGTGAAACTCCGAAAGAAATTTGTTTGGATCTTCTACATTGAGCCCATGGAACGAAGGAAGCAAATGTATCAACCCCGACTTCAATTCAAAAGTAGTGCCTTCATCAAGAGCCGGAAATGAGATGCACAATGGTTGTTGATCAAGGTTAGGAGCCGTGAGCTCCCTCAAGGTACGTGTTTCAATTCTCGGAGGCATCTCTTCCTCCACTTCACCGTTAAAAGATGATTCTTGAAAATTTTTTTCGCAAAATGTTTCTCCACCGAAAAGAGTCAATTCTAATTCGGGATCGTAATGCAAAGATTCTTTGTTAGTAGTACGAGTGTTAACCATAAACAAAGAGCACAAGCAATACAATCCAAAAACACACGCTATATACAAACAAGTAACACCGTTTCCCGACAACGGCGCCAAAATTTGGGCGGGCGCGGATGTTGTCGTCGTTGGGCACCGCACCCGTCCAAAGATAAAATTTCTCCTACTCTCTTTTACACTAAAGCAGTATAATGGAAGTAGGGGTCGTATCCACAGGGAAACGAGGGGACGAGTTTAATATTTAGCGTGAATTAATACCTAGATGACTCTAAGGGTCGAGCAACCTAATAAAAGGGGGGTTTTCAAAAGAGTTATAAACAAGCTAAAATTAACTAGCAAATAAATAGAATGAGAAATCAATATGGAAAGATCTTGAATCCGATTAACATCCACTTCAATTCATTATCGATCATTGAACCTCCACTCTAATTATTTCCATGATTATCTATTGCCGAGAACTAATCTCGCATTCTCCTTATTCTTAGTTGAATAGCACGATCGGCGTGACTATAAAACCCTAACTAAAGGATAACCTAGTCCGATCTGCGTCTAAGTTCAATCCAATAGCAGCAATAAACACGAGAGAACCAATAGACCGCTAATGTCATACACGCGATAAACATTCAACGGTTGATTCAATTTCCCTAAGAAATAACCAAGAAGATCTCGCATCTGAGTTACTCCCTAGTTTGCTACCAAATGATAAAAGAATAAAACAATCCGATTCTATTCTTAAATCTAGCATTAGATTAAGTACACAATCAAACTAGTAACGTTCCTAGCATAATTATGCAATAATCATAAATCACAAGCATAGAAATTGAACCATAATCAAGGAAAAGAGAAAGAGAGGAAAGATCTCACAATAACGCTTGAAGCTTCATATTAATCTCGTTCAAGAACAAGTTCAAGCTACAATCGGCATAGCATAAGCCAATTCCATAATTGAAATCCCTAAAAACTAAACTAGAAAATAAAAACTAAAAAGAGAAGATAAGAAGAGAAGAATGGAGTGTTGGATATTCTCTCTCCTCAAGTGTGTCTCCCCCTAGGTCCAAAAATCAACTTTAGTATTTATAGTAAAGCTCAAAAATCAGTCGACAAATAGACCGACCTAGGGGTCGCGAGGTGCGAAACTGATCGCGAGTCGCGAAGAGCGTTCGCCTCCCCGCGCACAATTTGGATGGGCACCGGTCGCGAGTCGCGACGCACCTCGCGAGTCGCGACGGCAGCGTAAGCTCGCGAGGTGCGAGGAAGCTCGCGAGTCGCCAGCGCTGGGTGCTGGGCAGTGAGCGCTAGGCGTGAGCGCCGGGCCGAGCGTGCGGGTGTGCGGGTCTGCTTGGCGAGCGGCGCCGGGCGGCTCGGCTTGCTGAGCGTGCGAGTGTGCGGGCCTGGCGATGGGCGGCGGGCGGTCGTGCTCGCTTGCGATGCTTCGAGCTTGGCTTGGCGAGCTTGTGGCTTGTGATGCTCGGCTCAAATGTATTTCACCTTGGAAGCTCGGAATGCATGACATTAACACAACTTATATCGCAAAACTCCGAACTTCCGCTAAGGATGATTTATATGCAAACCTTAACAATTACGAACAAATCCCTTAGCAATGTGCACCTAAAATACCACAAGAACATCGTATAACTTGAGCGTATCAAATACCCCCACACTTGAACTTTACTCGACCTCGAGTAAACTCAAAAAATGAGAAATACCAATTAAATCATCGCCCAAGCTATCGAAACCAACCTACACTCCCCATCAACTACATCATCACATCTAAACAAAATCCGCCCAAAACCTAAACGTAAAGGACAATGACTCCCCCACACTTACATTAAAGCTCTCCCAAACCTCAAAAAATGATATAAAACTACTTCAACTAATCTATATAAGCAAGCCATGGAACAATAACAAAAAGGGATAAATTCCATGCTTACTCCCAAAACAATCGGCTAACCAATGCAAGCTTAAATCCTTACCGGATAAGGACTTAAATTTCAACAATGACCTCCAATTCAACACTTATCAACAAAAGAAAGTGAAAGCCAATTATAAACAAATCTTCACAAAATCAAGGATGAAATAACCAATCCAAACCCGAAAGCGCTTTCAACCTTATGACACCATCTCCGGCAAATGAGTTTTCAAAGTACAAAATTCTCTCTTAATCTCTCATTTTGCCTAGGAGCCCTTTCGGGTTTTCATCCTAGCTTCTCACATTTTTTTTTTTTTTATATCTCACCATCTTACCCGCTCAATATAAGCCACTTTTTTGCATAGGTTGCCCTTTCGGGTTTTCAACCTATCCGGGCCCCCATTTTTGCCTGAGTCGCCCACCCTTGTGGGTTTTCAACTCAGCGGGTTTCATTTCATCACTTTTTTTTCATTTTTTTTTTCAATTTTTTTTTTTTTTTTAAAATGAAATAAATACAACATAAATACAACATAGATACATGAGAATGAGAATACCCTCCCCCCTACTTAAACTACATATTGTCCTCAATGTGACGACAATTAGAAGAAAAAGTAAACTGAAAATGGGGGAAGAAAATCGAAAATCGGGTAAATCGAAGATCGAATGCTCAAAACTCATGACCAAACAATCAGTCAAACTCAAATTTCTTAACAACACCAACTCAAATCTCATAAATCAACTCACAACCCTCTCCCTCGAATCACTCAAACAAATGACAAGTTCAAAAGTTTCGAATTTTTGAGATTTGCTCCTAGCTTAAGAGATCGAAAAGATACATTAACAATCTCAACCCTCTAGTTGTACCAACTCCTAGCTATTGAAGTCCTCCCAACGGATTTTCTATTGCGGAATTTTGGCTCCAAGTGGATTAAGATTGGTTGTGGATCTTTTTTAGTGGGTGGGCGGTGGGTGAAAGAAAATTTATTGTGGTGGTGGAAATTTGATGAGAAATAAAGAAAAAGAAAGAAAATAAAAGGGGTCTCGGGTTGCCTCCCGAGAAGCGCTGTTGTTTAAAGTCGTTAGCTCGACTTAGTACCTTGAGCTCAATAATTAGGCTTGTGCTCCATATGTGACAATGGTGGCTCCATGTCAACCTCCAATTCAAGTACCTGCAAAACAGATTCAGAAGAACTCTTGCAATGCATCGTTAGTGGTACAGTTTCAAAACAAGGTGGTAAGTCAGGAGGCTTTTTCCGCTCTTTCAACTCGGGCACCATAACCTCGCACGTTAGTAGGAGGCACACAATCCTCAACCAAGACCTCATCGGCATTCATCAACTCATTAACTCCGCTCAATATCAAGAACATCATGCAAAACAGAGTCAACAATGTTAATAGAGCAAAGTGAGCTATCATCCTTAAGTAGAAGCTTAGGATCATTTATATCAAATGCCTCTACCTTTCCCTCAAATTCCATGGTCAAAGAACCAGCGCAAACATCAATTTTAGTGCAAGATGTTTTCAAGAAAGGTCGCCCCAAAAGGATTGGGGCGGCATGCTTATCGAGTTCCATCCCCTCGAACATAAAAATCAGCGAGGAAATTGCAATTTCCCAACCTTAACTAACACATCCTCTAATTTACCCCTAGGATAAACATTGGATCTATCGGCTAGTTGAATCACCACACCAGGTTTCATGCAAATTGCCAAGTTTCAAAGACTTATACAATGAATATGGAATCACATTAATTGACGCACCTAAGTCTAACATGGCTTTAGGAAACATGGTGTCACCTATAGTACATGGGATGGTAAACATGCCTGGGTCATTGCACTTTTGAGGTAATTTCTTTTGAAAGATAGCCGAGACATGCTCGCTAGCCTTCACTTTTTGCACTCCCTTTTGTTTTTGCTTTCTTTTCGAAGTACACAATTCTTTAAGGAACTTAGCATACCGGGTACTTGATTTAAAACATCAAAAAGAGGAATGTTTACCTCACATTTACGAAAGACTTCGTAAATGTCGTTGTTGCGCTCTGCATTGCGGGTTTCTCTCAATGCCTCGGGAAATGGTGGCTCTGGTTCATATGGTGGAGGAGGTGATTTTTTGACTTTCTCCTCTTGTCGAGGTGGCCATGATTTACTATCTGTTGTCGGTTCATGCTCGATCACCTCTTCCACTATCTCTTTGTCTCGAACCACCAACCTCTCCTTGCTTGCAATTTCCGCTCCACTCCGCAATGTGATAGCACTCACGTTCATTTTTGGGTTGAGTTCTGTTTGGGATGGCAACCTCACCGAATCCCTAGCCTCCTAACTTGGTTACGGCTCTCCTGCAATTTGGCTTACTTGGTTCTCCAAGTTCTTGATGCTCGATCGAGTTTCCTCTTGGAACTGCACCATGTTACCCTGCATGTTAGTCACATTTTTAGTTAAAGCATTTAACATTTCTTCAGTGGACATGCTAGAGCTCGAGTCTCGGCCTTGGGGCCTAGGATAAGGGTGTAGTTGTGGCCTGTTATAGTGCTGTTGTTGATGTTGATTGCCAAATCTGAAGTTAGAATGATCTCTCCACCCTTGCTCGGAAGCATAGGAGTAGGGATCATGTCTCTGTAATGCTTGTTGGCCTTGAAAACCTACAGCTTTAACCTCTTCCCTAAATTCTTCTTGCATTTGAGGACAAACATCAGTATGATGATCTAAAGAACAAATTCTACAAGCTTTTACCTGTTGAACTCTATTGTTCTTTACCATGAACTCCCGCATCATTGATGTAAGAGCTTGTACTTGATCCTCGGCCTTTGAAGAGCTAGAACCTGGACTTTCAACATTTGCTCTACGATGATTCGATCTTCTACTGAACTGTCTCGAGCCTTCAGCTAGTTCTTCAATGAGTTCTCTAGCTGCAGTTGGAGTTTTGTTTATGAAAGAACCAACACTAGCAGCATTCACCATTCGCACATCTTCGTCAGAAGAACCATTGTAAAAGTACAAAATGAGGTCTTCATCAGAATAGCCATGATATGGACAACTAGCACAAAGTCTCTTGAACCTCTCCCAATATTCGTAGAAAGACTCATCGTGTTTTACGCTCAATATTGCTTGATTTCCTTCTTTAATGTTGAGGACTTAGAAGCTGGAAAGAACTTCTCAAGAAATCGCCTCTTCATTTCAACCCAAGTGGAAATACAACCAGGAGGAAGATAATATAACCAATCTTTAGCTCCATCCTTCAAAGCAAAAGGAAAAGCTCTCAACTTGATTTGTTCATCCGTTGCTCCACTTGGATTCATGCTAGTACAAACCACGTGAAACTCCGAAAGAAATTTGTTTGGATCTTCTACATTGAGCCCATGGAACGAAGGAAGCAAATGTATCAACCCCGACTTCAATTCAAAAGTAGTGCCTTCATCAAGAGCCGGAAATGAGATGCACAATGGTTGTTGATCAAGGTTAGGAGCCATGAGCTCCCTCAAGGTACGTGTTTCAATTCTCGGAGGCATCTCTTCCTCCACTTCACCGTTAAAAGATGATTCTTGAAAATTTTTTCGCAAAATGTTTCTCCACCTGAAAAGAGTCAATTCTAATTCGGGATCGTAATGCAAAGATTCTTTGTTAGTAGTACGAGTGTTAACCATAAACAAAGAGCACAAGCAATACAATCCAAAAACACACGCTATATACAAACAAGTAACACCGTTTCCCCGGCAACGGCGCCAAAATTTGGGCGGGCGCGGATGTTGTCGTCGTTGGGCACCGCACCCGTCCAAAGATAAAATTTCTCCTACTCTCTTTTACACTAAAGCAGTATAATGGAAGTAGGGGTCGTATCCACAGGGAAACAGGGACGAGTTTAATATTTAGCGTGAATTAATACCTAGATGACTCTAAGGGTCGAGCAACCTAATAAAAAGGGGGGTTTTCAAAAGAGTTATAAACAAGCTAAAATTAACTAGCAAATAAATAGAATGAGAAATCAATATGGAAAGATCTTGAATCCGATTAACATCCACTTCAATTCATTATCGATCATTGAACCTCCACTCTAATTATTTCCATGATTATCTATTGCCGAGAACTAATCTCGCATTCTCCTTATTCTTAGTTGAATAGCACGATCAGCGTGACTATAAAACCCTAACTAAAGGATAACCTAGTCCGATCTGCGTCTAAGTTCAATCCAATAGCAGCAATAAACACAGAGAACCAATAGACCTGCTAATGTCATACACGCGATAAACATTCAACAGTTGATTCAATTTCCCTAAGAAATAACCAAGAAGATCTGCATCTGAGTTACTCCCTAGTTTGCTACCAAATGATAAAAGAATAAAACAATCCGATTCTATTCTTAAATCTAGCATTAGATTAAGTACACAATCAAACTAGTAACGTTCCTAGCATAATTATGCAATAATCATAAATCACAAGCATAGAAATTGAACCATAATCAAGGAAAAGAGAAAGAGAGGAAAGATCTCACAATAACGCTTGAAGCTTCATATTAATCTCGTTCAAGAACAGTTCAAGCTACAATCGGCATAGCATAAGCCAATTCCATAATTGAAATCCCTAAAAACTAAACTAGAAAATAAAAACTAAAAAGAGAAGATAAGAAGAGAAGAATGGAGTGTTGGATATTCTCTCTCCTCAAGTGTGTCTCCCCCTAGGTCCAAAAATCAACTTTAGTATTTATAGTAAAGCTCAAAAATCAGTCGACAAATAGACCGACCTAGGGGTCGCGAGGTGCGAAACTGATCGCGAGTCGCGAAGAGCGTTACGCCTCCCGCGCACAATTTGGATGGGCCCGGTCGCGAGTCGCGACAGACCTCGCGAGCCGCGACGGCAGTAAGCTCGCGAGGTGCGAGGAAGCTCGCGAGTCGCGAGCGCCGGGTCTTGGCGGTGAGCGCTAGGCGCGTGGCGCCCGGGCGAGCGTGCGGGTGTGCGGGCTGCGCAGCGATGGCGCCGGGCGGCTCGGCTTGCGAGCGTGCGAGTGTGCGGGCTGCTTGGCGATGGGCGCTGGGCAGTCGTGCTCGCTTGCGATGCTTCGAGCTTGGCTTGGCGAGCTTGTGGCTTGTGATGCTCGGCTCAAATGTATTTCACCTTGGAAGCTCGGAATGCATGACATTAACACAACTTATATCGCAAAACTCCGAACTTCCGCTAAGGATGATTTATATGCAAACCTTAACAATTACGAACAAATCCCTTAGCAATGTGCACCTAAAATACCACAAGAACATCGTATAACTTGAGCGTATCACAAAGCATGTTTCGTAATTACCTAAAAGCATGTGATCTGGGGTTAATTTGGACTTTTTAGTACAAGGAGGGACAATTGGGGCCCAAAACTCAAGTCAATGGGGTTTGGTGAGGTATTCGGCCTAATAGACCCAGTGACATGATTGTCCAATCCCCATAGGATTATTTTGATGAGTAATGGGAATGGATTGTGATTGGATAGGTTTGGTAATACCCAAAGCATGTTTGGTAATTACCTAAAAGCATATGATCTGGGGTTAATTTGGACTTTTTAGTACAAGGAGGGACAATGGTGGCCCAAAACTCAAGTCAAAGGGGTTTGGTGAAGTATTGGGCCTAATGGAACTAGTGACATGATTGTCTAATCCCCATACGATTGCTTTGATGTGTAATGGGAATGGATTGTGATTGGATAGGTTTGGTAATGCCCAATGCATGTTTGGTAATTACCTAAAAGTATATGATTTGGGGTTAATTTGAGATTTTTAGTACAAGGAAGGACAATGGGGGACCAAAACTCAAGTCATGGAGTTTGGTAAGGTATTGGGCCAAATGGACCCAGTGGCATTATTGTCCAATCCCCATAGGATTGCTTTGATGAGTAATGAGAATGGACTGTGATTGGATAGGTTTTGTAGTGCCAAATCATGTTTGGTAATTACCTAAAAGAAGATGATCTAGGGTTAATTTGGGCTTTTAGTACAAGAAGGGACAATGGGGGCCCAAAACTCAAGTCAATGAGGTTTGGTGAGGTATTGGGCCTAATGGACCCAGTGGCATTATTGTCCAATCCCCATTGGATTGCTTTGATGAGTAATGATAAAGGATTGTGAGTGGGAGAATATCATGCACTTAGTAGTTTGGTAATCCTCATAACATGTTTTATAATTACCTTAAAGTATATGATTGGGGATAATTTAGGCTTTTTAGTACAAGGAGGGACAATGGGGTCCAAAACTCAAGTCAATGGGGTTTGGTGAGGTATTGGACCTAATGGACCCAGTGGTATGATTGTCGAATCCCCATAGAATTGCTTTGATGATTAATGGGAATGGATTGTGATTGGATTGGTTTTGTAATGCCCAAATCATGTTTGGTAATTACCTAAAAGCATATGATCTAGGGTTAATTAGGGCTTTTTAGTACAAGAAGGGACAATGGGGGCCCAAAACTCAAGGCAATGGGGTTTGGTGAGGTATTGGGCCTCATGGACCAAGTGGCATGATTGTCCAATCCCCATAGATTTGCTTTGATGAGTAATGGGAATGGATTGTGATTGGATAGGTTTGGTAATGCCCAAAACATGTTTAGTAATTACCTAAAAGCATGTGATCTGGGGTTAATTTGGACTTTTTAGTACAAGGAGGGACAATTGGGGCCCAAAACTCAAGTCAATGGGGTTTGGTGAGGTATTCGGCCTAATGGACCCAGTGGCATGATTGTCCAATCCCCATAGGATTGTTTTGATGTGTAATGGGAATGGATTGTGATTGGATAGGTTTGGTAATACCCAAAGCATGTTTGGTAATTACCTAAAAGCATATGATCTGGGGTTAATTTGGACTTTTTAGTATAAAGCGGGACAATGGGGGCCCAAAACTCAAGTCAATGGGGTTTGGTGAGGTATTGGGCCTAATGGACCTAGTGACATGATTGTCCAATCCCCATACGATTGCTTTGATGAGTAATGGGAATGGATTGTGATTGGATAGGTTTGGTAATGCCCAATGCATGTTTGGTAATTACCTAGCTAAAAGCATATGATTTGGGGTTAATTAGGGCTTTTTAGTACAAGGAGGGTCAATGGTGGCCCAAAACTCAAGTCAAGGGATTTGGTAAGGTATTGGGCCTAATGGACCCAGTAGCATTATTGTCCAATCCCTATAGGATTGCTTTGATGATTAATGGGAATGGATTGTGATTGGATTGGTTTTGTAATGCCCAAATCATGTTTGGTAATTACCTAAAAGCATATGATCTAAGGTTAATTAGGGCTTTTTAGTACAAGGAGGGACAATGGGGGCCCAAAACTCAAGGCAATGGGGTTTGGTGAGGTATTGGGCCTCATGGACCAAGTGGCATGATTGTCCAATCCCCATAGATTTGCTTTGATGAGTAATGGGAATGGATTGTGATTGGATAGGTTTGGTAATGCCCAAAGCATGTTTGGTAATTACCTAAAAGCATGTGATCTGGGGTTAATTTGGACTTATTAGTACAAGGAGGGACAATTGGGGCCCAAAACTCAAGTCAATGGGGTTTGGTGAGGTATTCGGCCTAATAGACCCAGTGACATGATTGTCCAATCCCCATAGGATTATTTTGATGAGTAATGGGAATAGATTGTGATTGAATAAGTTTGGTAATACCCAAAGCATGTTTGGTAATTACCTAAAAGCATATGATCTGGGGTTAATTTGGACTTTTTAGTACAAGGAGGGACAATGGGGGGCCCAAAACTCAAGTCAATGGGGTTTGGTGAGGTATTGGGCCTAATGGAACTAGTGACATGATTGTCTAATCCCCATACGATTGCTTTGATGAGTAATGGGAATGGATTGTGATTGGATAGGTTTGGTAATGCCCAATGCATGTTTGGTAATTACCTAAAAGCATATGATTTGGGGTTAATTTGAGATTTTTAGTACAAGGAAGGACACTGGGGGCCCAAAACTCAAGTCATGGAGTTTGGTAAGGTATTGGGACAAATGGACCCAGTGGCATTATTGTCCAATCCCCATAGGATTGCTTTGATGAGTAATGAGAATGGACTGTGATTGGATAGGTTTTGTAGTGCCAAATCATGTTTGGTAATTACCTAAAAGCATATGATCTAGGGTTAATTTGAGCTTTTAGTACAAGAAGGGACAATGGGGGCCCAAAACTCAAGTCATTGAGGTTTGGTGAGGTATTGGGCCTAATGGACCCAGTGGCATTATTGTCCAATCCCCATTGGATTGCTTTGATGAGTAATGATAAATGATTGTGAGTGGGAGAATATCATGCACTTAGTAGTTTGGTAATCCTCATAACATGTTTTATAATTACCTTAAAGTATATGATTGGGGATAATTTGGGCTTTTTAGTACAAGGAGGGACAATGGGAGCCCAAAACTCAAGTCAATGGGGTTTGGTGAGGTATTGGACCTAATGGACCCAGTGGTATGATTGTCGAATCCCCATAGAATTGCTTTGATGATTAATGGGAATGGATTGTGATTGGATTGGTTTTGTAATGCCCAAATCATGTTTGGTAATTACCTAAAAGCATATGATCTAGGGTTAATTAGGGCTTTTTAGTACAAGGAGGGACAATGGGGGGCCCAAAACTCAAGGCAATGGGGTTTGGTGAGGTATTGGGCCTCATGGACCAAGTGGCATGATTGTCCAATCCCCATAGATTTGCTTTGATGAGTAATGGGAATGGATTGTGATTGGATAGGTTTGGTAATGCCCAATGCATGTTTGGTAATTACCTAAAAGCATATGATTTGGGGTTAATTTGAGATTTTTAGTACAAGGAAGGACACTGGGGGCCCAAAACTCAAGTCATGGAGTTTGGTAAGGTATTGGGACAAATGGACCCAGTGGCATTATTGTCCAATCCCCATAGGATTGCTTTGATGAGTAATGAGAATGGACTGTGATTGGATAGGTTTTGTAGTGCCAAATCATGTTTGGTAATTACCTAAAAGCATATGATCTAGGGTTAATTTGAGCTTTTAGTACAAGAAGGGACAATGGGGGCCCAAAACTCAAGTCATTGAGGTTTGGTGAGGTATTGGGCCTAATGGACCCAGTGGCATTATTGTCCAATCCCCATTGGATTGCTTTGATGAGTAATGATAAATGATTGTGAGTGGGAGAATATCATGCACTTAGTAGTTTGGTAATCCTCATAACATGTTTTATAATTACCTTAAAGTATATGATTGGGGATAATTTGGGCTTTTTAGTACAAGGAGGGACAATGGGAGCCCAAAACTCAAGTCAATGGGGTTTGGTGAGGTATTGGACCTAATGGACCCAGTGGTATGATTGTCGAATCCCCATAGAATTGCTTTGATGATTAATGGGAATGGATTGTGATTGGATTGGTTTTGTAATGCCCAAATCATGTTTGGTAATTACCTAAAAGCATATGATCTAGGGTTAATTAGGGCTTTTTAGTACAAGGAGGGACAATGGGGGCCCAAAACTCAAGGCAATGGGGTTTGGTGAGGTATTGGGCCTCATGGACCAAGTGGCATGATTGTCCAATCCCCATAGATTTGCTTTGATGAGTAATGGGAATGGATTGTGATTGGATAGGTTTGGTAATGCCCAAAGCATATTTGGTAATTACCTAAAAGCATGTGATCTGGGGTTAATTTGGACTTTCTAGTACAAGGAGGGACAATTGGGGCCCAAAACTCAAGTCAATGGGGTTTGGTGAGGTATTCGGCCTAATGGACCCAGTGGCATGATTGTCCAATCCCCATAGGATTGTTTTGATGTGTAATGGGAATGGATTGTGATTGGATAGGTTTGGTAATACCCAAAGCATGTTTGGTAATTACCTAAAAGCATATGATCTGGGGTTAATTTGGACTTTTTAGTATAAAGCGGGACAATGGGGGCCCAAAACTCAAATCAATGGGGTTTGGTGAGGTATTGGGCCTAATGGACCTAGTGACATGATTGTCCAATCCCCATACGATTGCTTTGATGAGTAATGGGAATGGATTGTGATTGGATAGGTTTGGTAATGCCCAATGCATGTTTGGTAATTACCTAGCTAAAAGCATATGATTTGGGGTTAATTAGGGCTTTTTAGTACAAGGAGGGACAATGGTGGCCCAAAACTCAAGTCAAGGGATTTGGTAAGGTATTGGGCCTAATGGACCCAGTGGCATTATTGTCCAATCCCTATAGGATTGCTTTGATGATTTGGGAATGGATTGTGATTGGATTGGTTTTGTAATGCCCAAATCATGTTTGGTAATTACCTAAAAGCATATGATCTAGGGGTAATTAGGGCTTTTTAGTACAAGGAGGGACAATGGGGGCCCAAAACTCAAGGCAATGGGGTTTGGTGAGGTATTGGGCCTCATGGACCAAGTGGCATGATTGTCCAATCCCCATAGATTTGCTTTGATGAGTAATGGGAATGGATTGTGATTGGATAGGTTTGGTAATGCCCAAAGCATGTTTGGTAATTACCTAAAAGCATGTGATCTGGGGTTAATTTGGACTTTTTAGTACAAGGAGGGACAATTGGGGCCCAAAACTCAAGTCAATGGGGTTTGGTGAGGTATTCGGCCTAATAGACCCAGTGACATGATTGTCCAATCCCCATAGGATTATTTTGATGAGTAATGGGAATGGATTGTGATTGGATAGGTTTGGTAATACCCAAAGCATGTTTGGTAATTACCTAAAAGCATATGATCTGGGGTTAATTTGGACTTTTTAGTACAAGGAGGGACAATGGGGGCCCAAAACTCAAGTCAATGGGGTTTGGTGAGGTATTGGGCCTAATGGAACTAGTGACATGATTGTCTAATCCCCATACGATTGCTTTGATGAGTAATGGGAATGGATTGTGATTGGATAGGTTTGGTAATGCCCAATGCATGTTTGGTAATTACCTAAAAGCATATGATTTGGGGTTAATTTGAGATTTTTAGTACAAGGAAGGACAATGGGGGCCCAAAACTCAAGTCATGGAGTTTGGTAAGGTATTGGGCCAAATGGACACAGTGGCATTATTGTCCAATCCCCATAGGATTGCTTTGATGAGTAATGAGTATGGACTGTGATTAGATAGGTTTTGTAATGCCCAAATCATGTTTGGTAATTCCCTAAAAGCATATGATCTAGGGTTAATTTAGGCTTTTTAGTACAAGAAGGGACAATTGGGGCCCAAAACTCAAGTCAATGAGGTTTGGTGAGGTATTGGACCTAATGGACTCAGTGGCATTATTGTCCATTCCCCATAGGATTGCTTTGATGAGTAATGATAAATAATTGTGATTGGGAGAATATCATCCATTTAGTAGTTTGGTAATTCTCAGAACATGTTTGTTAATTACCTTAAAGCATATGATTGGGGATAATTTAGGGTTTTTAGTACAAGGAGGGACAATGGGGGCCTAAAACTCAAGTCAATGCGGTTTGCTGAGGTATTGGACCTAATGGACCCAGTGGCATGATTGTCGAATCCCCATAGAATTGCTTTGATGAGTAATGGGAATGGATTGTGATTGGATAGGTTTGGTAATGCCCAAAGTATGTTCGGTAATTACCTAAAAACATATGATCTGGGGTTAATTTGGACTTTTTAGTTCAAGGAGGAACAATGAGGGCCCAAAACTCAAGTCAATGGGGTTTGGTGAGGTAATGGTCCCAAAGGACCCAGTGGCATGATTGTCGAATCCCCATAGGATTGCTTTGATGAGCAATGGGAATGGATTGTGATTGGATAGGTTTGGTAATGCCCAAAGCATGTTTGGTAATTACCTAAAATCATATGATCTGAGGTTAATTTTGGCATTTTAGTACCAGGAGGGACAATGGCGGCTCAATACTCAAGTCAATGGGGTTTGGTGAGGTGTGGGGCCTAATGGACCCAGTGGCATAATTGTCCAATCCCCATATGATTGCTTTGATGAGTAATGGGAATGGATTGTGATTGGATAGGTTTGGAAATGCCCAAAGCATCCTTGGTAATTACCTAAAAGCATATGATCTGGGGTTAATTTGACCTTTTTAGTACAAAGAGGGACAATCGTGGCCCAAAACTCAAGACAATGGGGTTTGGTGAGGTATTGGGCCTAATGGACCAAGTGGCATGATTGTCCAATCCCCATAGGATTGCTTTGATGAGAAATGGGAATGGATTGTGATTGGGTAGGTTTGGTAATGCCCAAAGTATGTTTGGTAATTACCTAAAAGCATATGATCTGTGGTTAATTAGGGCTTTTTAGTACAAGGAGGGACAATGGGGGCTCAAAACTCAAGTCAATGGGGTTTGGTGAGGTATTGGGCCTAATGGACCCAGTGGCATGATTGTCCAATCCCCAAAGGAATGCTTTGATGAGTACATGGGAATGGATTGTGATTGGATAGGTTTGGTAATGCCCAAAGCATGTTTGGTAATTACATAAAGGCATATGATCTGGGGTTAATTTGGGCTTTTTAGTATAAGGAGGGACAATGGGGGCCCAAACCTCAAGTCAATGGGGTTTGGTGAGGTATTGGGCCTAATGGACCCAGTGGCATGATTGTCCAATTCCCATATGATTGCTTTGATGAGTAATGGGAATGGATTGTCATTGGATAGGTTTGGTAATGCCCAAAGTATGTTTGGTAATTACCTAAAACCATATGATCTGGGGTTAATTTGGACTTTTTAGTACAAGGAGGGGCAATGGGGGCCCAAAACTCAAGTCAATGGGGTTTGGTGAGGTATTGAGACTAATGGACCTAGTGACATGATTGTCCAATCCCCATAGGATTGCTTTGATGAGTAATGGGAATGGATTGTGATTGGATAGGTTTGGTAATGCCCAAAGCATGTTTGGTAATTACCTAAAAGCATGTGATCTGGGGTAAATTTGGACTTTTTAGTACAAGGAGGGACAATTGAGGCCCAAAACTCAAGTCAATGGGGTTTGATGAGGTATTCGGCCTAATGGACACAGTGGCATTATTATCCAATCCCCATAGGATTGCTTTGATGAGTAATGGGAATGGACTGTGATTGGATAGGTTTTGTAGTGCCAAATCATGTTTGGTAATTACCTAAAAGCATATGATCTAGGGTTAATTTGGGCTTTTAGTACAAGAAGGGACAATGGGGGCCCAAAACTCAAGTCAATGAGGTTTGGTGAGGTATTGGGCCTAATGGACCCAGTGGCATTATTGTCCAATCCCCATTGGATTGCTTTGATAAGTAATGATAAATGATTGTGAGTGGGAGAATATCATGCACTTAGTAGTTTGGTAATCCTCATAACATGTTTTATAATTACCTTAAAGTATATGATTGGGGATAATTTGGGCTTTTTAGTACAAGGAGGGACAATGGGGGCCCAAAACTCAAGTCAATGGGGTTTGGTGAGGTATTGGACCTAATGGACCCAGTGGTATGATTGTCGAATCCCTATAGAATTGCTTTGATGAGTAATGGGAATGGATTGTGATTGGATAGGTTTAGTAATGCCCAAAGTATGTTTGGTAATTACCTAAAAGCATATGATCTGGGGTTAATTTGGACTTTTTAGTACAAGGAGGAACAATGGGGCCCAAAACTCAAGTCAATGTGGTTTGGTGAGGTATTGGGCCTAATGGACCTAGTGACATGATTGTCCAATCCTCATACGATTGCTTTGATGAGTAATGGGAATGGATTGTGATTGGATAGGTTTGGTAATGCCCAATGCATGTTTGGTAATTACCTGAAAGCATATGATTTGGGGTTAATTAGGGCTTTTTAGTACAAGAAGGGACAATGGGGACCCAAAACTCAAGTCCATGGGGTTTGGTGAGGGATTGGGCCTAATGGACCTAGTGGCATGATTGTCCAATCCCCATAGGATTGCTTTGATGAGTAATGAGAACACCCTCCACTTTGTATTTTTAGTAATGCCCAAAACATGTTTGATAATTACCAAACTTCTTATGATCTGGTGATACGCCCAAGTTATACGTTGTATTTACGTCATTTTGGGTGCACTTTGCTAAGGAGTTCGTTTATACTTGTTAATGTTTGCATATATATTATCCTTAGCGGAAGTTCTGAGTTTTGTGAGTTAAAATGGTGTTAACGTCTTATGTTTCGAGCTTTTATGGTAAAATGGGTTTGAGCGATATACTTGGAAGTGTTCGAGAGGCTCAACAACATTGTGCCATTGCCATCTCACCAACAACAGCCAAACTCCACCGCAAGCCCAAGCCAAGCAGCAAACAACCAAGCTCCGCCGCAAGCCTAAGCAAAGCTCAACGCGCAACATCCAACCAAGCATCGCCAGCCAAGCAGAGCCCCCAGCGCACAGCCAGCACGCATGTAGCTCGCGACTCGCGACCTGCGCTGCCAGCAGCGATCAAGGCATGTCGCGACTCGCGAAGGATCTCGCGACTCGCGAGCCCTGCCTTCGCACCTCGCGAGGCCTGTCGCGACTCGCGACCCCCTATGCCCAGCCATTTTGTGCGGGAAGACAGTGTACTCTTCGCGACTCGCGATCAGTATCGCGCCTCGCGATGCTTATGACGGTTTTGGTCCATTTTTGTGCGTCCCAAAAACCTATTTTTGGGAGGGGATGAAGAGGAGAGCCGAAATTTAGGAATTGGAGCAGCAAACTTGAGGAGATAGAGATGATACTCCTCTCTTCATCTTTCCTTTTTCATACTCCTCTTTTCATCTTTCCTTCTTCATTCCTCTTTGTTTTTCATTTCCTAGTTTTTGTTTTCATTTCCTAGTTTAGTTTTTAGAGATTTCAATGTTGGATTTGGTTTTTGCTATCGGATTGTAGCTTGAACTGTTCTTGAAGAAGATTAACACGAAGCTTCAAGCATTATTGTGAGATCTTTCCTCTCTATTTAGTTTCTTTGATTATGGTTCAATTTATATGATTATACTTTATGATTATTGCATAATTATGCTAGGAGCGTTACTAGTTTGATTGTGTAATTAATCTAATGCTAGATTTAAGAATAGAATCGGATTGTTTTATTCTTTTATCTATTTGTAGCAAACTAGGGAGTAACTTAGATGCAGATCGTCTTGTTATTTCTTAGGGAAATTGAATCAACTGTTGAATGTTTATCGCGTGTATGACATTAGCAGGTCTATTGGTTATCAGTGTTTATTGCTGCTATTGGATTGAACTTAGACGCAGATCGGACTAGGTTATCCTTTAGTTAGGGTTTTATAGTCACGTTGATCGTGCTATTCAACTAAGAATAAGGAGAATACGAGATTAGTTCTCGACAATAGATAATTATGGAAATAATTAGAGTTGAGGTTCAATGATCGATAATGAATTGAAGTGGATGTTAATCGGATTCAAAATCTTCCCATATTGATTTCTCATTTTGTTTATATGCTAGTTAGTTGTATTTTAATCATAACTCATTTTGAAACCCCCCTTATTATTAGGTTTCTCGGCCCTTAGCTTAATCTAAGTACTAATTCACGCTAAATATTAAACTCGTCCCTTTTTCCCTGTGGATACGACCCCTACTTCCATTATACTTGCTTAGTGTAAAAGAGAGTAGGAGAAATTTTATCTTTGGTTAGGTGCACACGACAAATCCGCACCCTCCAAATTTTGGCGCCGTTGCCGGGGAAACAGTGTTACTTGTTTGTATTTAGCGTGATTTTTGGATGGTATTGTTTGTGCTCTTTGTTTTTGGTTGACACTCATAGCGCTAACAATGCATTGCAAGAGTTCTTCTCAATCAATTTTGCAGGTACTTGAAGTGGAGATTGACATGGAACCACCATTGTCACACATGGAGCACAAGCCCAATGATTAAGCTTAAGGTACTAAGTCGAGCTAACGACTTTAAACAACAGCGCTTCTCGGGAGGCAACCCGAGACCCCTTTTATTTTCTTTCTTTTCCTTTATTTTCTCATCAAATTTCCACCACCACAACAAATTTTCTTTCAACCACCGCCCACCCACTAAAAAGATCCACAACCAATCTTAATCCACTTGGAACCAAAATCCACAAAAGAAAACCCGTTGGGAGGAGTTCAATAGCTAGGAGTTGGTAAAACTAGAGGATTGAGATTGTTAATGTATCTTTTCGATCTCTTAAGCTAGGTGCAAATCTCAAAAATTTAAAATTTTAAATTTGTTATTTGTTTGAGTGATTCGAGGGAGAGGGTTGTGAGTTGATTTATGAGATTCGAGTTGGTGTTGTTAAGAAATTTGAGTTTGACGGATTGTTTGTTATGAGTCTTGAGCATTCGATCTTCGATGTGCCCGATTTTCAATTTTTCCCCCCATTTTCAGTTTACTTTATCTTCTAATTGTCGTCACATTGAGGACAATGTGTAGTTTAAGTAGGGGGGAGGGTATTCTCATTCTCATGTATCTATGTTGTATTTATTACTTTCAATTTGAAAAAATGAATAAAAAATGAAAAAAAAATATAAAAAAAAGAAGTGATGAAATGAATCCCGCTGAGTTGAAAACCCGCAAGGGCGGGCGACTCGGGCAAAAATTGGGGGCTCGGATAGGTCGAAAACCCGGAAGGGCGGCCTATACAAAAAAGGGCTAGTTGAGCGGGTGAGTTTTGTGAGCCGGAAAAAGAAGAGAGAAAAGAAAAAAAAAATGTGAGAAGCTAGGATGAAAACCCGAAAGGGCTCCTAGGCAAAATGAGAGATTAAGTGAGAATTATATACTTTGAAAACTCATTTGCCGGAGATGGTGTCATAAGGTGGAAAGCGTTTTCGGGTAAGGTTGGTGAATTCATCCTTGATTTTGTGAAGATTTATTTTGGCTTTCACATTCTTTTGGTTGATTGTTTGTTTTTGGGAGTAAGCATGGAATTTATCCCTTTTTGTCTTTGTTCCATGGCTTGCTATTGTAAGCTAGTAGTAGTAGTTTTAGATCATCTTTTCAGGTTTGGGAGAGCTGATAGTTTAGTGTGTCGTTAGCTGACATTTTAATTCTTGTTGGTGTTGCGGGTTAAACTTGTTGGTGTTGCTGGTTATTATTGTTGTCGCGTCTTTGTATTTTTCAGGTGAGCTCGAAGCTAATTGTGGGGGAGTTATTGTCCCTTACGTTTAGATTTTGAGCGGATGTTGTTAAGATGTGATGATGATGATGTAGTTGATGGAGAGTGTAGGTTGGTGTCGTTAGCTTGGGTGATGATTTAATTGGTATTTCTCATTTTTGAGTTTACTCGAGGTCGAGTAAAGTTTAAGTGTGGGGGTATTTGATACGCCCAAGTTATACGTTGTATTTACGTCATTTTGGGTGCACTTTGCTAAGGAGTTCGTTTATACTTGTTAATGTTTGCATATATATTATCCTTAGCGGAAGTTCGGAGTTTTGTGAGTTAAAATGGTGTTAACGTCTTATGTTCCGAGCTTTTATGGTAAAATGGGTTTGAGCGATATACTTGGAAGTGTTCGAGAGGCTCACAACATTGTGCCATTGCCATCTCACCAACAACAACCAAACTCCACCGCAAGCCCAAGCCAAGCAGCAAACAACCAAGCTCCGCCGCAAGCCTAAGCCAAGCTCAGCGCGCAACATCCCACCAAGCATCGCCAGCCAAGCAGAGCCCCCAGCGCACAGCCAGCACGCATGTAGCTCGCGACTCGCGATGAAGCTCGCGACTCGCGATGAAGCTCGCGACTCGCGACCTGCGCTGCCAGCAGCGATCAAGGCATGTCGCGACTCGCGAAGGATCTCGCGACTCGCGAGCCCTGCCTTCGCACCTCGCGAGGCCTGTCGCGACTCGCGAGGCCTGTCGCGACTCGCGAGCCCTGCCTTCGCACCTCGCGAGGCCTGTCGCGATCGCGACCCCCTATGCCCAGTCATTTTGTGCGGGAAGACGGCGTACTCTTCGCGACTCGTGATCAGTATCGCGCCTCGCGATGCTTATGATGGTTTTGGTCCATTTTTGTGCGTCCCAAAAACCTATTTTTGGGAGGGGATGAAGAGGAGAGCCGAAATGTAGGAATTGGAGCAGCAAACTTGAGGAGAGAGAGATGATACTCCTCTCTTCATCATTCCTTTTTCATACTCCTCTTTTCATCTTTCCTTCTTCATTCCTCTTTGTTTTTCATTTCCTAGTTTTTGTTTTCATTTCCTAGTTTAGTTTTTAGAGATTTCAATGTTGGATTTGGTTTTTGCTATCGGATTGTAGCTTGAACTGTTCTTGAAGAAGATTAACACGAAGCTTCAAGCATTATTGTGAGATCTTTCCTCTCTATTTAGTTTCTTTGATTATGGTTCAATTTCTATGATTATACTTTATGATTATTGCATAATTATGCTAGGAACGTTACTAGTTTGATTGTGTAATTAATCTAATGCTAGATTTAAGAATAGAATTGGATTGTTTTATTCTTTTATCTATTTGTAGCAAACTAGGGATCAGAGTAACTTAGATGCAGATCGTCTTGGTTATTTCTTAGGGAAATTGAATCAACTGTTGAATGTTTATCGCGTGTATGACATTAGCAGGTCTATTGGTTCTCAGTGTTTATTGCTGCTATTGGATTGAACTTAGACGCAGATCGGACTAGGTTATCCTTTAGTTAGGGTTTTATAGTCACGCTGATCGTGCTATTGAACTAAGAATAAGGAGAATGCGAGATTAGTTCTCGACAATAGATAATTATGGAAATAATTATAGTTGAGGTTCAATGATCGATAATGAATTGAAGTGGATGTTAATCGGATTCAAGATCTTCCCATATTGATTTCTCATTTTGTTTATATGCTAGTTAGTTGTAGTTTAATCATAAATCATTTTGAAACCCCCCTTGTTATTAGGTTTATCGGCCCTTAGCTTAATCTAAGTACTAATTCACGCTAAATATTAAACTCGTCCCTGTTTCCCTGTGGATACGACCCCTACTTCCATTATACTTGCTTAGTGTAAAAGAGAGTAGGAGAAATTTTATCTTTGGTTTGGTGCACACGACAAATCCGTACCCTCCATCTGGCATTATTGTACTTTTGCCGACCACTATTTCAAAGAACCGCTAACTTCTCCCCCCCTTAATTTCTCTCTCCTAAAACTTCCCTCATTCTCTCTCCTAAACCTTCCATAATTCTCAACTTCCTCCACATTCTCTCATCATCAACCACACTTTCTTCTCCAAAAAAAAAACATAGTGGTTCTCTGACAAGCGCACGACGTTTTTTTTGCATCAAATCCGGCAACACTTTTGGCATTATTTGTTGAAGGTGAGTTTTAATCTAGGGTTTAATTTTTTAGGGCAATTTCGAAGTTTTGAATAGTGGTACCATACAACTCCATTCATGATTTGAATTGTGAAATATATGATTTAAGTAATTGAATAGTGAAAGTTAATGTTTTGTCTTGTGGCAATTTCGATTTTTGTTGGAATTGTGATATTTAATTATTTGTTGTTAGCACTTGATTATGTTGTTCTGAATTGATTAAAGGACTTGTTTTAATAATTTTGGGGGAAGAGGAATGATTGTGTTTGAATCATATGGGTTATGCGTTTCTAACACATCAATTTGGTGCTTACCAAAATTCTGAAACTTATGATTTAAGGATCTGAAAATTGAAATTTAGGGTTTTGATTTGTGGCGATTTCGACTTTTTTTTGGAATAGTGATATTTAATTATTTATTGATGTCCATTGATTTAAGTATTTGAAGAGTGAAAGTTAGGGTTTTCTGGTAAGTTTTGTTTGAAATTGACAATAGAAGAAATTTATAAGAATGTAATTATCATGTTAGTTTTAGAAAAGATGGAAGTTTGGACCATGGTTTCATTGATGAATTACAAAGATATTGTGTTGATGTTTTAAACTTTGTTGGGTGGTTCTCTAAACGCTTCGGGAATTGGGATTTATGTTTATATGTAATCTATGCTAGTATTGTTTGGTTTTTGAATTTCTAAAGATGGCTATAATAAGGATAGGTTATTACCAAAACTTTGTTGAAATTGTGGTGATGTTATGAATTGTGAGATTTCTTGTAATCTATGCTTATATTGTTTGGTTCATGAATATTAAATGGTATATACAATAAAGCTAGGCTTATACTTGTCCTACCTTTTTCAATTCCCTTAATTGTGTTTGGTAATCTATTCTAGAATTTTTTCACATGTATTTAGTAATTACCTGAATATGTTTGGTGATTACGAAAACTTTATAGAAATTGTGGTGATGTTATGAATTGTAAGTTTTCATGTAATCTATGCTAGAATGGTTTGGTTCATGAATATATAATGATGGCTATAATAAGGATGGGTTTATACTTCACCTATCTTTGGCAATTGCCATAAATGTGTTTGGTAATTCATGCTAGTGTTTCCTCACCTGTGTTTGGTAATTACCTAATGTATGTTTGGTGATTACCAAAACTTTATAGAAATTGTGGATATGTTATTAATTGTGATTTTTCATGTAATCTATGCTAATATTTTTTGGTTCATGAATATTAAATGGTATCTATAATAAGCCTAGGTTTATACTTGTCCTAGCTTTTTCAATTCCCTTAACTGTGTTTGGTAATTTATGCTAGTATTGCCTCGCCTGTATTTGGTGATTACCTGAATATATTTGGTGATTACCAAAGTTTTATAGAAATTGTGGTGATGTTATGATTTGTGAGTTTTCATGTAACTTATGCTAGTATTGTTTAGTTCAGGCATATATAATGATGGCTATAATTAGGCTAGGTTTATACTTCACCTATCTTTGGCAATTGCCTTAATTGTGTTTGGTCATTCATGCTAGTGTTGCCTCACCTATGTTTGGTAATAACCTGATGTATGTTTGGTGATTACCAAAACTTTATAGAAATTGTGGTGTATGAGTTTTCATGTAATATATGCTAATATTGTTTGGTTCATGAATAGTAAATGGTATCTATAATAACTCACCTGTATATGCTAATTACCTGAATATCTTTGGTGATTATCAAAAGTTTATTGAAATTGTGGTGATGTATGTTTGGTGATTACCAAAGTATTCCAGAAATTGTGCTTCTCTGTTGTATGCTTTTTGGTTATTACCAAAACCATGTCTGGTTATTACCTAACCTGTCAGTATGTGTAATATGCTTATAATATATTTTTTTTGGGGCAGTGAGATGGCAAGGGTAAAGAGGACATCTATGAGGCCTACGAGAAAGAATACGGAGCAGAATGCTGGCGATGATTCGGATTATATGGAATCCGAGGAAAGCGACGAATCCCCACCTCCTTCCCCACCTCGTTCACATATTAAAATGCAAGCTAAAAAAACGCAAGAGGCATCTACTTCTGAGAGGTCACAGAAAAGGAAACGTGTCTTTTCGGGTGTTGATCCTATCGTTCCCGAAACTGATGTTGATAATAACAAAAGGTTTCGCACCCCAGACCATGCTCAACGTTAAAAAAAAAAATTTGGTACACGTCAAGTGTACTCAGGTAGGACAGTGGACTTTGGGTCTTTGGAAACTAACGGTGCAAACTTCCTTTTTGATTGGTTTTCATACCAACAATGCCATAGACTACTCCAGACTAAGTTTCCTTGCTATCCTGAACTTGTGAAAATATTCTACACCCATCTTGAAGTCGATGACACTGATGATGGCAGAGTAACATCTTGGGTGAAAGGTGTCGAAATCTCGTTCGATGATATAGAACTTGGAAGAATTCTTAGTTTGCCTGTCGATGGTGACTGGGATTACCCCGGTAACAAACCCAGTGAAGTCGAGGATTTTGATGTTCAGAAGTGCAACAAGCTGTTGTTGATGGATGATGAAGACGACAGGACCTGTAAGCCTCAAGTTGATGAGCTTCCTCTCGAGACTCGTTTCCTCCTCCTTGTCATTCAGCAGTCCTTCAATGCTCGCATAGAGGGGAAATCAACATTAACGTGGGCTGACATGTTCATTATGTATTTTGTCATTTCAAAGATAAAAATGAACATGCCGCGTTTCATGGTGTAGCTAATGTCCCATATAAGCAGATCAGAAGGTCGTAAGTCCTGTTTGCCCTATGGCATGTGGTTGACTACGGTTTTTACTAAATTTAAAGTGGATTTGATAGATGAGGTTGTAAAGGAGATGGATCATGATCCATTTGACTATAGGACCATCACTCATGCTCTAGGCTTCACTTTTGATGAAGCGGTTGATAAATGGGTGAAGGTGAAAAAGAGGGGTGGACTTATAGCTGACAAAGGGGAGAGGAAAAGGGGCGATGAGCCAAGTGGAGAAGAGGTTGGTGGAGTTATTCCATCGATTAGGATAAATGTTGCTGAGACGTTGAGTAACACACAACATGTCCTTGTGGAGGCCAAAATGGTACAAGAAATGCTCAAACGTGCATATCCGAAACTTTTTCCCGATGATTTCATGCATGACCTCAGGAATAGGATGCATTTGGAGGTGATGAAAGAGACCGCTCCAACGGGGCCTCAACAGGCAGAAGAGGAAGCCGTAGATAGCGGAGATGAAAATTATGGTAATAATTATTAAATTGGTTATTAAAGTCATACTTTTTCGTTTATTAGGCCATTACAGAATATATAAATGTGGAATAAGTTAATCTGTTATTGTTTGGTAATGACATAAATATGTTTAGGCATTATTAAAACTTAAAAAGTTGGTGATAGGTCATCTGCCAACATTTAGTAATCACCAAAAGAGTTTTAGGCATTACCTAGGAATGATAAATTTAGGATTATGTAATTTGAAATAGTTTAGTATTGTCCTGAACATGTTTATATATTACCTAATGTTAAAAACATTGTTAGGCATTTCCTAAAACTTAAAAAGTTGGTGATAGGTCATCTGCTAACTTTTTGGATTATGTTATCTGACATAGTTTGGTAATGACCTGAACATGTTTAGGTATTACTAAATGTTAAAAAATTTACAGTAGGTACTATGCCAATTTTAGGTAATGATTTTCAATCGTTACCAGTTTTTATTAATCTCAATATATTTGATTGAATTGGTTATTGAATGTACACAGGTTCTGATCATGCTGAGGGTAATGGTGATGGAGAAGAAGAGGAAAATGATGGAGAAGCAAACAAGACCTATGCCTCTGACCCCGAGACTTAAATTGATGTGTAATATTTGGTGCTTGAATTACATATTTATAATATGGTTTTTTAATTAGGATCTATGAATTCTATTTGGTTTTCAATGATAATGTTTGTTTAGGTAGTTGGTACTATAGCTTTTGTTGACATACTTACTATTAAGTTTGTAATATTGTCTTTCCATTAGGATATATGGATTGTATTTGGTTTTGAAGCACAAAGTTTCCTTTGCTTATTGGTAGTAAAACTTATAATTATATTTTGTCATTTCGTGTTTGCAGGCTTGGTAATTGCCTAAACCTGTTTGGTAATGAAAACTGTATCTGTGTATGTTAAGGTATTACCTAAACTAGTTTGGTAATCACCAAACACGAACAGTGTGTAAAAAATCATTTATCTGAAATTACGATTAATGTGTAAATATTCATTTATCTGGTGATTTGCTTAGTCATCAAATAATTAAATTTTTAAAAAATAATAGATATTAAAGCGGCGGGTTCATATCTCAAATGAATAATAGGCTTATCAGTTTGATGATGTTTGGTGATTACCAACTCTGTCATATCAACTTATGTAATTGTGTTTTGGAGAGTTTTAGGTAATTACTAAATACATTTTGGTGATTACCAAACAGTTTTAGACCAACTAATACATTTGTGGAGAGGTTTAGGTAATTACAAAAACTGTTTAGGTGATTACCAAACAGGTTTAGACCAACTAATACTTTTGTGGAGAGGTTAGGTAATTACTAAAACGATTTTGATGATTACCAAACAATGTCAGACACTGCTTTGTATAGCTTTCCAAAAGATACAAAAAAAAATCATGATCCAAAAAGAGATACAAAAAAAATCATGATTCCCAAAATGGTTGCGGGCACCAACCAATAACTAGCAATTATAACTACCAAAATGGTTGGGGCCCCCAATCAAAAACTAGGGGATCCTTCTTAAAGTGAGAAACTTCATAGCACGAAATTCACTCTGCTGCTTCTCCATGTATAAATGTTCTAGGCATATGATTCTTTAGGATGTCACTAAGTTTGGGGGAGTTGCTTGTCTTAGGTTTTTTGTGCGGAGTAACGAGAGGTGTCTTGTTGAGGTCGAACGACACGGTTTCGCTCTCCTCCGCATTCTTCTTAGGCGTGGAGGGCTCATTGAACAAATATTTTGCCTTCTTCCTTTTTGGCTTACCCTTTACCGGCGCTACCTTAGGATCATTTAAACCTACCAAAACCCTTGGAGTTAAGGTATGGTAATTTATCTCTGGTGGAGCAGACAACTGAAGCTTGAAGAAAGCTGCCTTCAGCTTTTGTGATGACTTGTACGTTTTGGAATACGCCGTACAAAGATTTTTGGCTTCCAATGTGAGGTACGCAAACCGTCCAAGTATCGCGGCATCGTCATCGCTCTTGAATTGATCCATGGCCTCGCTTGGATCAGAGATTGTCTTTGCATGTTTTGTCCATCGACGGAGAATATTTCCCACCGGAATCCGATCAAAATAAGCAGAATTCATGACAACAAACATGTGGCGACATGGGAAACCAATCGATTCAAACTTCATACAACAATAATACATTGTCTCAATTCTTTTATAATAAGCAACAATGTATTGTGCATCTTTAATTGTGCTCGGAGTTTGATAGCCAATAACATGTAACTGGACCATCGGGATGGAAATGTTCAACTTGAGTATCAATGACGACGTGCATTCTTTCATAGTGAATTTCTTTGCACATCATGTTATAAGCACCCTGCGTATATATAGTTGATGCATGTTGTTTGACATTCTTCAAGACTCCTTTGACTACCGGAGATGTGTGTTCCGTGATGTAATCATCTTCTGTCTCAGTGAATCTAATTCTTTTTAGTGCTATGTCGTACAACGCAACAAATCTATACAACTTTATTTTGGTTCCAAGAACAGTCTTCAAAGTGCGGTTCATTGACTCGCATCTCTGTGTGCTTCTCATACCTATTCATTGGTTAAATAAATGAGAACTTTGTACAAGAATAATTTAGGTAATTACTGGAACAAGCATAAGTAGTTACTTAACAAGGTGGGTACTCACCAAAACATGTTAGGTAATTACTAATCTCTCACAGTGATCTTCAGTGTGTACTAAGAAGTTGGTATTCACTGTTTAGTAATCACCTAGACAAGGTATGGTAATAACCTAAACATTAGAAAGCTATGCATGGAGGGAATAATTTGGATTTCTTCTTACCGGCAAAAAACTGGCCATGCATAAATGCTTCTCCCCATTTTTCCTTGTCATTGTACAAATCCTTAGCCCATTGTTTGTCTTGCAATTTGTACTTTACAACAAGTTCACGCCACGCATCTTCAAATTCTTCTCTTGTTCGACATTTGTCAACGCATTTCATGAAGCCGTTGCCAAACCGTTTTCCTCCATTTTTTTAATATTCCTCATAAATTGCCACAAACATAATATATGATGGGCATTTGGTAGGACAATCTTGATTGCAGCGGCCATGGCCTTGTCCCCATCAGTTATGACCGTGTGTGGTATATTTCCTTCCCCAGATTGGAACAACTGCTCCAAAACCCATTTATAGGTCTCCGTTGTTTCATCCGAAACCAAAGCAACAGCGAATGGGACTGTTTTCCCATGGTGATTGATGCCGACGAAAATAACTAAGGGCTTATTGTAAGCGTTGCACTTCTAAGTCGTGTCAAACGCAATGACATTACCAAATGTTTTGTAATTGCGGCGGGACGTCCCGTCTCACCAAAACATCTTCTCCAAGATTTTGTCTTTGTCCCGTGTGTATGTTAAGAAAAAGTCATTGTCATGCGTTCGTGCACAAAGCAAGTATGCCATTATCGCCTCTGCATCACCATCACCAATTTCTTCCTTTTCCAACTGGTTAATAGTGTTGTACATGTCCTTTGCTAGGAAAGAAACTTTGTCTGGACCTCCTGCTTCTTGAACGAAATTTCGCATAGTTACACAAGGAGAAACTCCCGAATTGATCATGGCTTTAATACGACTCTTGTCAGCCTCGGAAACATTACGATAGTGGCTGTAAAAAAAATGATTATCATAACTTGTTAATTTTTTAATTGTCAATGTGAACCACACAATGGCACATTTTATGATATAAATCATGTTTACTGATCATATATCTCCACCTACTGACCATATTTGGTAGTATTCAAAAGCAACTCAGGTAATCATTGAAACAAATACATGGAGTGATAGGTAATCACCAAACGTTGTTTGGTAATTACCAAGTGAAAAAAAAACTAGAGACTCTAAAACATTTTCATTTTCTGGACAGGTTAAGTAATTACTAACTACAGGATAGGTAATCACCAAACATAGTTCAACCACTTCGTATTTATCATTATATTTTATCAACCACACCAAACTCCAAACAAGTTGCTTATCCAAATCATTATCATAAGTTTAGGTCATTACCCAAACAAGTTGCGGTAATTACCTAACAGTGAAGATAATACCTTAAGAAACATCATGTTGAAAGAAGTAAATGTAATGAACCCATACTGAAAATACCTTAAGAATGGTAGTTGGTGTGAGGGAACAAGATCATGATTGTGGACATCGTTGAATTCCTTGATAAAGTATTTTTCCTGAAGTTTATCCCATTTGAACTTAATAATCGCCCGACAACCGCATCTTGTAAGTGCTCTTTCGGAACCTTTCCTATTTGGAATTTCCAAATATTGGTTTTCCCGAAAACCTTGCTTATTGCACCATATGGTTTTTGAGGTGAAGTGATCACCACTTGCACTCTTAGTTGGGGCCTTGTGTCGGATTCCAAATTCTTTAATGTTGGCATACAATATATAAAACCGAACACAGTTTTCAAGAGTGTCAAAGCATAATCGCTTCATATCTTCCTCACCGAAATCTTCTAGATCTTTGTTAATTTTCTCCCAAATCTCCATATCAAAGAAAGTATCAGTGTCGTCAATATCCTCATCCATCGGGGAGTTAGGTGTATCCCGAGCTTTGTCTTCTTCGTGAAATTTGTGAGTATTCTCCAAGTCATCCAAGTCATGAATATGTTGAGTATCGTCACCCTTTACGGACCTTGGTGAATGAATAGCTTCGTCTTCTATATCATGTTTTCGAGTAAACTCCAAGTCATCCAAGCCATCTATATGTTCATTGTGCTCCGTTGACGCCATGAGTTTACGTATTGTTTATACGCACTCCAATAACCTCTGAATGCAAAATGTTGAATGTAATTAGAAATCTGCATCATTATCATTTGCTAAAGCCAATGCAATCATAAAAATTAAGTGCAATGCCAATGCAATCATGTGTTTGGTTATTACCTGATTAGTTTTGGTGATTACCAAAACATTCCAGAAATTGTAGTGATTTTATGAATTGGAAGTTTTCATGTAATCTATGCATCCTAGTGTTGTTGAATTTATGAATATTTAATGATATGTATAATAAGACTAGGTTTATACTAGTTCTAGACTTTCCAATTCCCTTAACTGTGTTTGGTAATATATGCTAGTGTTGCCTCACTTGTGTTTGGTAATTACCTGATGTATGTTTGGTGATTATCAAAAATTTCTAGAAGTTGTTTTGGTGTTATGAATTGTAAATTTTCATCTGATTACGCTAGTATTGATTGGTTTATGAATAGTTAATGATGTTTATAATAATGCTAGGTTTATACTTGTCCTATGTTTTTGAATTCCCTTAACTGTGTTAGGAAATTCTGTATACTTTTGGTAACAACCTAAATATATGCAGGTCATTACTAAACATGAATTGTACAAGGAAACATTTATACCACTATTTATGGAAAAAATATCATTGAAAGAGAAAGCTAAGTTTCACCACTTTATTTAAACTTAGAATCTTCACTTTGGTTGTTTTGTTCCCAAAAATAAAATGAAAATAACGCTTTGTTTAGTTCAAAATTTCTAGGGTTTACTTTTTTTTTTACTTTTAATTTATGTGGAACTATAATATTATAAAAGTTAAATCTTAAGCATTTATTGATTTTTTCAAAGTCAAATACTACATTTATTGTTGTTACAACCATAAAAAAAACAATAAATGCTTTAGATGATGATTATGAATGTTATCATGATAATATTTTGAGGAAATTGTGATTTCATATAATGGAAGTAAAGAGTCTTTTTGTAACATTAATTTAGGATATAAAAAATCTAACGTTTTTCTTATTGGATGAAGGTTTCCTCCAATGGAGATTGAACTTGACTTCCTAAAATTGACTTGAGTTGATGGCTTGTGTAACAAAAGTCAGAAAATAAAGGTTAGGGCATAAAAAAAATTATATTTTCTTTTACCTTTTTTTTTGTTAAAAAAATTTGATATTTTTTCATTTTGGGGAAACCGCCCCTTTTAGTATTCTTCCCCCCTTTTCTCTTCCCACTCTTCCTCATTCTTTACTCACTCTCATTTTCTCTCTCCTCCATAACCGCCATTTTCCTCTCTACATCATCCCCTGTGTTTTTTTCGTTTCTCTCTCCTCCCTAACAGCCACCGTGAAAAACCACCGGCGTGAAAACCTACACAAGTCGCCGCAAAACGCTTAACGAGGTTTGTTTTCGACCCACATTTTCATCAATTTTTGATTTCTGTTTTAGAGCAAGTATAGTGTTGTTCCTTGTTTTTGTTTTTTTTTTCTATGTTTGAATGTACTTATTTTGTGAGTGAATTATATGATTGGGTTGGTTTGTTATGATAAGTACTTAATTTGAATTTTGCCCTAAAAAGTTGTGAGTGTTGTAAAATAACTATTTTATGGGTTTGGTTATACTGTGGTTTTAGGATGGTCCTTGATGAAGAACATTGAGTAAAATCCACTTTTGCATGTAATTTTGAATATGTGGTGATTACAAAGAGATTTTTGGTAATTACCTTAATTTTTTGGAATGATGTATATTATTCGAGTTCTTTCATTTGGGGACTTCTTTGATTTTTCTTCAAAGTTTAATGAAAAATTATATCTTGTGTCAAAAAGTAATTATATCTTATGTCAAAAAAGTTGTGTAACACTGAATTTTGGGTTATGATGTATATTGTTGGGGGTTAATTATTTAAGAACTTCTTTGATTTTTCTTCAAAGTTTAATGGAAAATTATATCTTGTGTCAAAAAAGTTTGGTCACACTGAATTCTTAAGGTAATATATATGTTAAATTTGTTGCTATTTATGCTTCAGATGTGGTTTGTTTATCAATAAGATGCAACATATGGTGATTACCTAAATCTGATTGGTGATACCTGTAATAAGTTTGGTAATTACCAAACTTATTTTGGTAATTATCAAAACCGTCAAGTAATTGTGATTTTTGTTAAATGTTGAGATTCTTTTAATGTCGTTAGGCACGATGTCAAAGAGAAAGCAACCCGAATCAGATGAGGTAGTTGTCATACCTCTTGCTAAATGGCAAACCAACATGCCGAGTGCATCCACAAGCAAGGTATGAACGCAACTATAATTCTTTAAGGACTTTTGTTGCCTTTTTAGAAACTCTATTATTTGATTAATAATTAATACTTTATAATATCCACACAGAGTACATGGTCAACTTTAGGAGATGTTGAGCTGTTTGTTGATGTCATTAAAAAGTTTCCGAGAGATAAGAAGAATGTTTTGATCCAACTTGGTTTTGATTGCTTGTTTTCCATAAGTTGCAAGGTCATAAGGAAAACAATGTGTAAGTGGGTGATTGACCACTTCGATCCTAAAACACACATCTTAGATATTCATGGGAAACAAACAGTAATAACTCCGACGCATGTGGAGTGGTTGTTGGGGTTTAAAAGCGTAGGATTTGATAATGAGAGTAAAATGCTTGACGACGATTATGAGGAAAGGTTTATGGGGTTGGCTAATATGGATTTAGATAATATGGCTGTCAATCTACGCAAACTTGATCATGACGACAAGTTGTTCAAGGCGTTGTTCACCCTCTTCATGATGACTGCACTACTTTCACCCTTTCCTGATCGTAAACCCAAGGAGGGATGGCTTCATGCTGTGGTTAACGCGGAGATGATTCCGCAATGGAATTACGCCAAGTTTATGTTTGACACTTAGGTGAGTGAAGTGGCTAAATTTCAAGCCAAGCCATCCGGTGCAAATGTTGGTGGTTGTTTCCTGTTTTGGATGGTAAGTATTCAGTACTTATTTGCCTCTCCACATGTATAATAGTTGGTCTAACATTGTTTGATAATAACCAAAATGGTTTTAGTAATTACCTGAACCTCTTTTGAACACATACAAGTTGGTCTGACATTGTTTGGTAATCAGCAAACTTGTTTTAGTAATTACCTAAAACTCTTCAGAACAGAAGTATATAAGTTGGTCTTACATTGTTTGGTAATCACCAAAATAGTTTTAGTAATTGCCGAAACCTCTTCAGAACATAATATAGTGTTCTTGCTGAGTTTGGGAATTTCCTCTGATGGTTTATGTTATTGCCTAAATGATTTGGGGCATATCTTAACATAATCAGCTGATTAATTTGTCTTCTTAACGTATTTGATAATTACCAAACATGTTTAGGTGAGATCTAAAGCAAAATGTATGTTATTCTAGTATGAACACTAGACCAACTACAAGAGGGGGTGAATTGTAGTTGAGGGAAAATTTTCAAAATGTATTGCGGAATTAAAAACAAACTAAAAGTAAAAAGAGACAAACACACAAGATTTTTACAAGGGAAACTTCCTAGGCTCAAGAGGAAGAAAAACCTTTGACCACGAGGGATTTTGACTCAAACTCTCTTTACTTTAATAGGCCAAAAGACTCTATCTCTTACAACCTATTAACGGACCTTCTCTATTCCTCTAGGAACTTGTTCCCAGTCACCCAGTTCCCCCTGAACTGATGACACTCACTTTGACTTCACTCGAAATCTTCTATTTTCTCTCTTTCTTTCTCTCTCTTGATTACAAGGATATTCCCTGAATTTTCTCTCACCCAAACACTATGAATATCACAATCATAAGTATGTTGAATATAAGAGAAAATCACTAGAAAACTTTCTAAGTATATATCTTCTTTTTATGCTCGAAAGTTCTCTGTTATTCTTCGAATAATCTTCCTCTTATATAGCTGCTGCTATTTAGCTTCTTCTATTGGAAATATAATGCTCCATGATCTTCTTGATGTTCGCTTGAATTGATGTAAAGATAATGGCTCAATTTTCGCTGCACTCCTTCCACGTTCATTACAACGGCAATAAACCAACTTCCACTATCCGTTAGTGGTAATATCTTCAGCGAGTTTGTTGGAACAGTTAGCTAGCTTCATCGAAGTTGTTCCACATAATATGCCACGCTCTTTTCAACCTATTTTCAAGCACTAACAACAACAACAAAATATCTAATAACTTGGAGAATCTTTTATTCAAAGATTCTAAGTTACTAGAATATTAAACATACCATATGATAAAAATTTAAAGTGTATAAAATAATGTCTGGACTTAGATTAAATAATTAATCTTTCTCCACAAGATATAAATGCAAAATTAAACATTACCTAATTTTTGGTATTTTATATTTTTCGTAAAATAAAAACTATATTATAACCTAAGTATTTGGCATCATAAAAACATAGAATACAACAATATTCCCCCTTCTTGATGATGGAAAATATAAGGCATATAAAAATATAAAATAAACAAATATTTATAAAAGAAAGAAAAAGAAAATTAATTATAGCAAAAGAATCAAAAGCTAATGAGTTTAAAAAAAAATAACAAAAGATTAAAACATAAAACTAATACTAATCGAATTATCACAAACATATAAAAACTAGGACTAATCTAACTAGCACAAACAGAAATCAAAAAAATCCAAAAATCATCACCTAGAAACTAAGAAGACTAGAATCGAATTTTTATGTGCCACTCTACTTCCCTCTTTTGTCATCATTAAAAAACAATTAAGTACCCAGCAGGACTCTAAGAGTGCATCATATACAACAATGTCAAGGCTTAGTAGCTCAAATATTCATCTAATAATACTAGCCATCCAACATGTAAATTGAGCATAGAGGGACAAAACAGGTGCAAACAAGCAAGATATGAGCAATAGCAGAGTTCAAGAGATGAAAAGAAGAAGGAAAGCAAATATAAGAGGAATAAGAAAGAAAAAGAAAAAAGATAAACCAAAATAAACCGATGTGATTAACACATCAAAAACCAATAGTAGCAACGAGCACCAATGTTTAGTTACAAAAACCAACAGTTATATTGTTTAATAGATTAAGGGAAGAGTGATAAAGGGCAGGATCAAGGCTTGGGGCAGATGACATAGGTGGAAACAACGGAGTCAATCTTCTCACGAACAACCGCTTCACCTTTCTTCACAGCAGCAAGAAGGTGCTCCTGTTAAACATCTATGCGAGCAATCCGAGCTTCCAACCCCTGGACCCTTGAATGGAGAAGAGACAGGGACCCTTGAATTTCTTTGAGCAGATCAGCAAGACCGGCAGTTGAGAGCAAGGAAAGATCGACTGCTTTGGAAGTAGATCTTGTAGGAACTGGATCCTCCTCCAAGTCAATCATGACTGCATCATCATCATCCTTGGTCCTTGGGGACTTGGTATCTGCCAACCTTCTACTCTTCCGCACTGACTTGGCTCCCCCAGCACTTACTTCCTCAACAGGTTTTCTCTTAACCCCAACCTCACTCTTAACCTTAGGCTCTTCAACATCAAACACCACTTTACCACCCATCACCTTCAAACTCAGCCTACCAAGTGTATCTTTGGTCAAATAGTTTTCAGGTTCAAGTTCAAAGGATGGGCTAGAATGGAGTTTAACATTGCTCTTTTTGAAAATAGTAGTAAGAATACTACCATAGCCAACTCGGTTATTGTGGGTAATGTAATGGGTCAAATGAGTAATCATTAGGGAAGGAAAGTTAATCTTGATGTTGTTGGCAAGGCTGTACATAAGGGACAAGTCCATAAGGTTTGTTTGGGTTCTTTTTGAAGTACGGGCAAAATAAAGCGCCAAACAAGATGAAACAGGAATTTGTGAAAAGGTGAAAGGTCTTTTTGGTCAAGAGAGAAATCAGTAGACTTTCCACCAAAAAATGACAAGACTTTGTCATTTGAAATTCCATTAATATTTAATTGACCCTTTCCCTTAATATAAGTCTTGTACCCATTAGTTGGTACATCAAGCCCATCTCCTAGGGTTTTTTCAGTAAATTTCTCCAAATGCCCATTTACCACACTCATACACAGACCATCAAAATTTTTAAATTTTGAACAAAACTCACCCATTTCAGCCTTAAACAGACCCTCATCAGAACAAAGAATTTTAGAACATTTTTGAAATTTAACTAGGTCAAGAAACTGTACCCATTTTACTTTCTTGCACCATGCAAGATCAACACAGAATCCAATCATGTATTTGGAGGATTTTGATTTCTTACCTCGTTTTATCGGCACATTGATGATCTTTTCTTGCTCTGTTTCTTCCTCGCTGACTACATCTTCTTTCTTTGGAGAGATTTCTTCATGTTCAGAGGATTGCTCACGAGAATTCTAGGTTTCTTGATTTGAATTGGAAGATTCGTGATCACTCTCTTCGTATTCCACCAAAGGTGAAGATTTTTCAGCAGGGAAATTTTGATGGGTTTTGGTATCTTCATAATTTTTTCGTTTTGGGGCCATTGATGAAGCTTGGAGAAGAATGAAGAAGATGAGTAGTATTGAGAATTCATGGTTATGGGTGAAAAGTAAAACTTGCCATGTAAAGAGAGATGATTTGACAGGGTTTTTATGTGGCGGTAGATTTATGGGGTTTTGTGAAGGAATTAATGACGGCTTTTCACTCTCCTTTTAATCCATTGTATTTTTTAACTTTGGCTTTGAACTTAGACTTAAGTGATGCGTTGCATTGTATCAGAGTGAGATATTTTTGTGGAAATTTAATGATGAGAGAAAATAACAGATGAAACTAAAAATAGAAAAATATAAGTGGAATAAATATTTAGCAGGATAATAAATATTTATGAGGAAAGAGAAAAAAAAAATTTACGAGGGAAAAGAAATAAAAGAAAGGAATAAAGAATTCATGCATTTTTCATGTACAAGCTTTATTTACACATGTCTCATCAAGTTTTGCTCAACAACAATGTATGGACAATAAGGGGAGTATTATGAAGACTAATGTGAGTCCTTTACAATGACTGTGTAATGTATGAGTAAATTCACAAAATGTTGTTGGCCACTTAGTGTAATCTTGTAACTAAGGGTTTTATTTGAAGTAGCACACTTAATGAATTCTAATCATCCCTAGCTCTAAGCGAATTTTCCCAAATTTTTCTCTAGGAAGTGGTTTTGTCAATATGTCAGCTATTTGATTTTCTGTTGGACAAAATTCGACTTTAACAAGACCTTTTTCTACATTATCCTTAAGGAAATGATGCCTAATGTGAATATGCTTGACCCTTGAATGATGAACTGGATCCTTAGAAATACAAACTGAACTAGTATTATCACAATAGATAGGAACACACTTGAACTTAATGCCAAAGTCTCTTACTTGTTGCTGGATCCAAAGGACCTAGGAACAGCATGCATCAGCAGCTACATACTCTGCCTCTGCTGTGGACAAGGCAACCGTATTTTGCTTCTTTGAGCTCCATGAGACCGAGCTTGTTCCTAGGTACTGGACAATGCCTGATGTGCTCTTGCGATTAACCAAGTCTCCATCATAATCCGCATCCGAATAGCTTACTAGGTCAAAAACATCACATCGAGGATAGAACAAACATAAGTCATCGCTTCCCTTCAAATACCTTAGAATTCTCTTAACTGCTGTTAAGTGAGATTCTTTGGGATTTGATTGAAATCGAGCACATAAACCAACACTAAAAGAAATATCGGGTCTACTTGCTGTTAAGTAAAGTAATGAACCAATCATACCTCGATATTGCTTCTCGTTTACACACTTACCATTTGAATCTTCATCTAAACTTGTTCCTGTTCCTATGGGAGTGTGGTTGGTTTTTTATTGTTCCAGCCCATATCTCACTATAGTAAAAAAGTCCAAGGGATGCGGTCAAAAAGGGCCCAAGGGCTGCGTTTTTTGACCGCAGCCCTCGGACTAGCAGCCCTTGGCATTTAGGAAGGGCTGCGGTTTTTAATCGCAGCCCTTCGCGCGTTAAGGGCTGCGGTCAGGGCAAAACCGCAGCCCTTGGTGGGTTAAGGGCTGCGGTTTTTGCATTTTTGTTGTCCTAAATGTTCCCAAACAGTTATATATATATAAAAGTATCATTTTCCATTACAAATTATGTTTTTTACACAAATATAGAGAAAATAATAACAGAATTACATTAGTTCGAGGCTACCCTCGATTGTTCGAATAGCAATATATGAGCAGGATCACAACCATCAGAAAATAAACCAACCAAATAACACCCGTGAAGACATTACAACAACTCCACCAAGACTAGCATCCGGATCCCTCAACATCAACTTCTCTGGAGAAGATAGAACCTGGCAAATAAAACCAAAATCGCTATAATTTAAAGGTGAACCTGGGGAGTGTAGCAGCGGGGGCGAGGGGAGTCTTTGGGTTGGGGTTGGGGCGGCAGCAAGGGGGTGTAGCAGGGGGGGGGTCTTGGGGTGGGGGTGTAGCAAGGGGGGAATAGGGGGGGTCTTTGGTCGGGTCGGGTGGGGGTGTAGCGAGGGCGCAGCAGGGGGGTCTTGGGGGCAGTATGAGGGTGTAGCGGGGGGCAAGCAGTGGTGTTGGGGTGGGGTGGGGGTGTTGTTGCAGGTATATGGGCAGCATCAAACTGAAGAATTAAAATGGTTCAGCACTTATGCCACAATATTCACGCATCACAGTCAAATTGAGCAAGCAAAAAAGTCAATCCTGTCAGAAAACCTTTCGACTTAGATCACACAACCACACACCACCCAAAAAAAGAAAAAAAAAACATATATGATCGAAAGGGTAAACAATTCCAGGACATTTCCCGACAAAGAGATAGAGAAAATAAATTGGCAAATCGGACTCGTTAAACTAAGCTACTACCTCCGTTGATAATCTAACAATGGCGGGGGTGTGAGGGGTGCAGAGGGGGTGTGCAAGCAGGGGGGTCTGTGCATGGAGGTGGTGTGCGGGTGTGTAGGGTGTGTGTGTGTGGTGGGGGGGGGTACGACGGTAGGGGGATGTGGAGCAGGGGGGTCTGTGCATGGGAGGGGGTGTGGGTGCGGGGGCCGTGGGAGGGGGACTATGGTAGCATGTGGGGAACTATACAACAGCAAGGTGAGTGCGGGTAACGGGTTAGGGGGGGGGGATTCCATCACAGTAGGGTGGGGGGGTACATGTGGTGGATGTTTGTTGGGCGGGGGGTGGAAATCGAACTCGGATCATGTGAGTGTAAAAATAAAAACAAGTTATTCTTTAAGATAATTGTCCTTGCAATAAAATGTCACACTCAATTTTGATTATTCCCGAAGTAAGATGTCGCATTCAATTTTCGATATTACGTCAATATTATGCTACCATGACTTAACTTTGTCAAGATAATTTAGAAAAAATTTACAAACCAGATTTGTTTTAAGAGGCATTCTACTATGCAGCAACTTAAATGTTCAAGGATCCCGAGTGTCGGGGTCAGATTGTCAAAAATTATTAACTAACTAAATTCACCAACTTTTAGCATAAATCAATATATCAGATTCCAAAGGAGGCTACAATGCCCATACTAATTCCTCGAACAATCATCTTCAACTAAGGGGGAAAGGGGGAGAAATAAGGTTCATCCTCGAACAATCAACTTTGGGTAAAAGGGTTCTAATTTCTTAAACATAACTCGAAAAAAAACAGCACAAAAAAAGAGTAAGACATAACTTTTCTCATACTCAGATACATTACGAGTCAATATGTAACAATTCTCTCCTCTTCGCTTCATATGTAGGGTCCTTCCAAAGATACATAAATCAATATATCAGATTAACGATCAACACACAACAGAAACAATGCAATTAAAATAGCTAGATTGTTTTAGACCAAATCATTTACTTTAAAATACAAGAATTCATGTCTAAATCCTTGGGTCATGATACTTATTTAACAGCAGCTTAAAAAGTTAGCCTACAAACGAAAAATGAACAGCTAAGAGCCACATTGTTTCAGTTGCTAATAAGACAAGTGAGTAAAACTCAAGTTACAATTCAATCTGCACTCATATTTCTCGAATGCTATCTAGTCCATCAGCCACTACAACATCTTTCCCATTCCTATTCATATAAGAAGTGACTATGACTAAATGGAAACAGACCGCGTGCATAAAAAGCTTAACAAAATCAACATTAGAGTTGTTTGACTTTGACCCATAGAGTGTTCTCATAGTTCTTGAGAAAAAGCACAGAAGAAATCAAGCCAGTATAATGTCATATTACAGTAGCTCGTCTAAATGCAGACACTGCAAAGGGAATGGGTGTGCATTTTTTATCTGAAAATCTATATATTTCCTTAGAAACATGCTATGTCTCATTCGCAAAGAATAGAGTGTTCTCTTATTTGTAGAACTCACATAAATAGGGACTCTTTTTCTCACATCAAAGTTCCACATACTCTTAAACAAAGGAGTAGTTAAGTTCATAGATAGATACATCATAATCAAAACTCTAAAACAATAATTTCAGGTAACAAATTCAATATGAGAAGCTTAATCACCAGAAAATTGTCTATGCTTTTTCTCTGGTCATTTTAGGTTTCACACATTCGGCACACACCCCCACCCCCTTAATACAACTATAAGTCATCATATCTAAGAGGCAGATACAATAATGACAGGAAAAATCAACAACATGATGGCAGCAACTCAAACTAAAAGCTTCAAAACATCAGCAATATAGAACGTTACTACTTTATCCTGTCAAAGTGCAAAAGACATAAGAAACTGACTATGGTTGAAAGAATGCAGAAGGAACGAAAGTCCTTGAAATTAAAAATATGGTCTATTGAGAATTGCAGCATGTCTAGCTTCAAAGATAGACTTCACGTGTCCATATAAGGAATTACCACTTGATAACATCACATTGTTGATTAGAGACTATACAATGTCCAGGATAATAGAGATACTACATGTCTGCTCTATGACCATCATCACAAAACTCGCATCATAGAAAAGATTATGGCTTCACAAGAGACAATACCTAAACTCATCAAGATTGAAAGGTACAAGCTTCTTAAGAGCCTCAACCGATGCGTGTACAACAATTTCCTTGTCTTCAGTTGCATCTGATTTCGTCTCAGCATTGCCAGTTCACTCTTCCTCATTTTCATCCTCAGCTTCTGTCTCGGAAGTGCACTCTTCACTAGACACTGCATGTTCATCATCTGAATCGTTTTCAGACACACCATCATCACCAAAATCCTGCACCACAACTATCAGTTACAAGTTCTAGTTTATAAATCCATGTATATGTAGTCACCATAGGTTATATTGTCAAAAGAAATCAATAGTTGAGGAACTTACATAGGGAGCAAGAACGCTGCTGTCGAGCACCAATAGAGGAACTTTTAAATCATGAGCAAGTGCTCTTATCATTCTCTCTCGATATAGTTCCGTACCTAGAAATCATAAACAGGAACACAGTTTATGAAAACGGAAAATAAACATCGTATAGCTAGAAAGTACCCCGAAAAAGTTACCCTGAGCAATGCAATTTAAGCAAAAAGCTAAAAAATAAAGCTAATTGGAACACTTTGGAGCGATATTCTCCCACTAGAAGTGGGCAAATGTGAACCATATGCCGAAGTGAATTTCTTGTGTTTCAAGTGGGACGAAGCACAGTCCACCAAGAGGCTTTTGGTATGTTCACTGACAAATAACTAAAGCTTGAATGAAGATGATATCAAGATAATATAAGTTGGAAAATAATGCAATGGGTGGCGGAGAAAATTTACAGGACATAATAGGGACACGTTTCCCATGGCACAATCCTCCGGAAAAAATCATTCTTGAACTTTTCCCACCTGCTAAGAAAGGGGGAGTCTTTTTTTTTTATTCTCAATGGCTATCTTCTCACCCTATTGTGTGAACCCTAAACCCTAATACAAAAACTGAAAAATCCTAACAATGAATCAAAGCACAGCTAGCCATCAAAAACAAACACAAACAATCAGGAATTTCGAGCAAAAAGAGGTAAAATCGAAAATCCCTAATTCGAATTCTAGGGTTCGAGTTTTCGAACAGAATCAATCAGAAATCGGAAATAGAAAAAGCAAACAAATTCGAGCCCTTTACTTATTTTTAGTGAAGAATAGGGCGAAATGCGAGTGAAAATTCAACTGAAAACCCTAAAAATGGGGGTTCAAATCAAACAAAAGAGGGAGAAGAAGGTTTTGACTTACAACAAATGAAACTTCGGAATTTTGAGTTGAGAATTTCGCAGGCTCGCAGGAGGTTCAATTTTGAATTGAAGATCGAAGATATGACGTCAAGCTTGGAATTTTGAGGTTCAATTTCGAATTGAAGAACAAACTTCGACAAGAGAAGAATGCCGAAGAATAGTCGTATGCGATGATGTATAGGGGCCGGAAAACGTCGGAATTGTAGGGGATAGCGGTTTCGGCGGCTGAGAGTGAGAGAGTGGTGAGGGAGAGGTGAGAGAGAGAGAAAGAGGGGTGAGAAATGTAGCGTGTCTGCGTGTGGATAGTTTCCTCAGATTGAAGGAGTGGAGTTAATATTTGGGCCCCTTAAGGGCTGCGATTAGCCCAAAACCGCAGCCCTTAATGATAAAAGGTTGCGGTTAGCCCAAAAACCGCAACCCTTTATCTTAAAGGGCTGCGATTTTTGGGCTAACCGCATCCCTTCACATTAAGGGCTGCGGTTTTCAATAAACCGCAGCCCTTACACCGCAGCCCTTACCTTTTTTTCCACTAGTGTTTCTTAAGCAGTTCCTTGACATATTTTTGTTGATGGATCATTGTTCCTCTTTCAGTTTGCTTAATTTGCAATCCCTAAAAGAAGTTCAACTCTCCCATCATACTCATTTCGAACTCAGTACTCATAAGATCAGCAAAATCCTTACACAGAAGATCATTAGTAGCACCAAATATTATATCATCAACATAAATCTGGACCACTAATATGTCTGTTCCTTTTGATCGAAGAAACAAGGTTCTATCAACTTTACCTCTTATGAAATCATGTGAAAGCAAGAATTTTGACAACCTTTCATACCAAGATCTAGGAGCTTGTTTCAACCCATAAACAGCTTTATCAAGCTTATAGACTTGATTTGGAAGTTCAGGATTTTCGAATCCAGGAGGTTGTTCCACATAGACGTCATCAATTAAAAAACCATTTAGAAATGCACATTTGACATCCATTTGGTATAACTTAAATCCCATAAAGGCAGCAAAGGCAATCAAAATTCTAATTGCTTCTATCCTAGCAACAGGAGCAATGGTTTCATCTAAATCAATACCTTCTTATTGATTATAACCTTTGGCTACAAGTCTGGCCTTGTTCCTTACCACTATTCCATGCTCATCAAGCTTGTTCCTGAAGACCCATTTAAGTCCAATAACTTTCTGGTTCTTTGGTTTAGTCTCCAGGTGCCAGACCTTGTTCCTCTGGAACTCATTTAGCTCCTCTTGCATAGCATTGATCCAATCAGCCTCTTTGAGTGCTTCCATATGATCCTTAGGTTCTGTCATAGATAAGAAAGCGTGAAAATAATGCACAAAAAATCTTCATTTGGGATCTCGTTTGAGTTCCCTTTTCAATGTCACTTATTATTAATTCTAAAGGATGAGAATTTTGGTGTTTCCAAGGCTTTGGATCAAATCTCCTAGTTGCTTCTTGAGTTTCTTGAGGTGATTGATTGACTTGATCTTCTTCAGGTTCAGGAGCTCCTTGATCTTCCTGAGTTCCTCCTATTGCTGGTTCCTCGTAAGGATCAGGAACAAGGTTATCTGGATCAGGAACTTGCTTCTTCTCTTTTCCTGCAGGGGTTAGTTCCTCATCACAATGATTTAACTCATCAGGACGAGTCAAACCTATTTCAAAGTTATCATTATAACTCTGTTCCTGCAAGGAGTTAGTCTCATCAAATATAACATGGACGCTTTCCTCAACACACATTGTTCGTTTATTGTAAACACGATAAGCCTTACTACTTAAGGCATATCCTAGAAAAATAGCCTCATCACTTCTAGCATCGAACTTTCCTAAGTTGTCCTTTCCATTATTATGTACAAAGCATTTACATCCAAAAACACGAAAGTAAGCGATATTGGGTTTTCTTCCTCTAAGGAGCTCGTAAGGTGTCTTCAAAGTGATTGGTCTTAGCATGACACGATTGATGATGTAGCAAGCCATATTCACTGCTTCAGCCCAAAAATTCTTCGGAAGACCGCTTGCAATAACCATTGTTCTTGCCATATCCTCAAGGGTCCGGTTCTTCCTTTCAACTACACCATTCTGTTGTGGTGTTCTTGGAGCTTAAAAGTTATGATCTAAACCTTCATTGCTGCAAAATTCATCAAACTTGGAGTTTTCAAACTCCTTACCATGGTCAGATCTTAAATGCTTTAATTTAAAACCACTTGTTCTTTGAATCTTTTTAGCAAAGGTTAGAAATTCATCAAATGTCTCATCCTTACTATGAAGAAAAATAACCCATGTGTATCTTGAATAATCATCTACTATGACTAATACATATCTCTTACCAGATCGGCTTTGGATGCGTACAGGGCCACATAAGTCCATGTGAAGAAGTTCTAATGGACTTTGTGTGCTTACCATTTTCTTGGATTTGAATGAGGATCTCACTTGCTTGCCTTTAACACATGAATCACAAACACCGTGGTTCAAAGACTTAATAGTTGGTAAACCAACTACCAAGTCCTTCCCACTTAGTTTATGCAGTAGGGACAGGCTTGCATGACCGCAACGTGTGTGTAGGCGTGTTTTTATTTCGCCTACACGGTGTGAGCGCGTATTATATTTGACTACCCCACTGTTAAGGTTTTATTGAAAATTATTTTGTATTGAAAGAAGTCGCCAATAATTCTTTTTAGGAAGAATAATAAACCTAATTGGATATAGGAAAATCATAGGGACAAATTATCCAATGTAGATTTCCGCGTCTTGACTCCATAGATGGTCTAAATGAACCAAAGATTGAGTTCGGGGGTGAGGGTACGAATATAGTCATAATGAACCATATTGCCCATTGCTGGCCTCTACTAAATATCGATTCATTACAGATTTTATGCCAAAGAATAATTATATAACGTTTTAAACACCCTAAAAATATTTAGGCTAAGTAGGTTCAGGAAACACATAAAAAGACTAATTTTTCGTGACAAGTTATTATGCAATCAATTTACAGGGAACCTAGCAGGTTGTCCAAATTAATCTGATTAATGTTAGAACAATTCATTAGGTCTTGATTAACGATAAATAACATGTGGATGATAAAAGCAATAAAGGAGGGACAATCATATAATATGCATAGAATGATCAGGTAGGCATATAATATACAAAGGCATGAATAATAATAAAATAAAATAAAAGAAAGTATAGAAAAAGGGTTAGAATATACAGTATAGCGATTTTACAATAAAGATCTACATCAGGAAAGAAAACTGTTAGTAACTTCAATATAAAAATAATTTATTTAAGGACCCTCAGGATTATACCTATGCGGCCTAGATTGAGGAGCGCAACGATCTTTAGGCGGAGCAATCGTGGAACCAAGAACGCAGTATGAAGAATTGATTGAAAGTATTGGAGTGTTTGAAGTATTTGAGTGTTTTCGAAGTATTTCGGAGTAGTCGAGAGAATTTATGTGCGTGAAATAATAATCTGAAAAGTCGTCCGTAATTCGAGAAAATACGGAGTATTTATAGGAAAAAGAAGGCGTGCGCTGCACGCAAGCCTTGCGCCAGGCGCAAGCCTACGTGGCAGGCACAATGCCACGTGTCAGGTGCACATTGGTGTGCCTGACGCAGCCTGCCCAATCAAGATTAAACACGTGTAAACGCGTTTTTGAAAAGATAGAAAATAAAGTTGCGTCTCACACAAGACTTGCGTCTGACGCAGGACTCTGTGTGAGTCACGAAATCTACGTGTCAGGCACTCATTGACTGGCACATGGCGCGCTGAGTGCAGCCCCCGCGTCCGGCGCATATTCCTTTGTGCGTCTTTCGAAGATACTTTTCTATCCTTAATATTTCGGAGATGGAATTTTACGGATCAAAAATCTGATTTTTGATTGAAGATAATGGAAATGATTATGAAAAATATTTATTAAAATAATAAATATTTGATTGGGCTTTTAAAATGGATTTAAAATATTTTATGGGCTTAAAATACAATTAATCATCATGAACAATTAATTGGGCTTTAGAATATCATTTCGAAACACATTTTAGAATGGTTCTTTAGATTGCTCCTCTGTTGGGTCGCGCCAACTAATGTCGCGGTATGTTTCATCATTGGATCCTTAAATGGGGAGACACGATTATGTGTCTATAGAAGCCCCCACTTTGACTGATGTTCAGGAAACCGATAGTCAAAGTATACGGTATCGGGACGGAGAACGATTCTAAACGCTCTGCAGTTTAGAACTGATCTATAACCGACGGTCTCTGTAAAACAAAGTTAGTATGCAGGATAATAACTACAAGCAATCTGATTACCTGCAGGGAAAGATGTTAGCAGATAGGTGCAAACAACTCACATAAGCACATAGTGATGCAATAATGCAAACTTGGACTCTCTAAGGATGCATGAGACGCAATGCAATGATTAAGATTATGCAAAGCTAAGGGAGACGACACGTCATGCAAGGTCAGGGTTATGCAAGACTAGGATGTATGAAATGCAATGCAAGGTCAGGGTTTTGCAAGGCTGCAATGCAAGGTCAGGATTTTGCAAGGCTAGAAGATGAGTAGAATGATAGAATGATAGACTGATTAGAAATGTATGGAATGATTTTCGAAAATCGTTTTTAGTAATTGATCGGGGTTCGTAAACGAGATCCGCGGATTACAACTTTTCGGGAGTTTGATTTGAATTGGAGGAACCACCACACGTAGGAAGCCCCCACTTTGGGTGAGCTTGCCTTGAATTAGGCATTATGAGCCTTCATTGAAATTGTATTTGAACTGATGTTGAAATATAGTTGATCTGATATTGAAATGTAATTGCTATGTCTTGAACAGTGAAAGTTTTCACTGGGGATTGCACTGGGGATTGTTTATTGGGATGTTGATTAGGCAAAGTCAAATATCGCCAGAGACCATGGAATTGTCGGAGAGTCCTTCGGGGAAAAGGAGAGCTTGGATTGAAAAAAAAATAAAAGGTTTGAATTTGTGACTCAAATGCATGTAGGTGGGAAAAGGCTTTGACGAGGCTAGGTTCAGACTCGAGTCTATGTCGGAATATAGAAAGAGATTATGCTCCTGAACTCTAGAAAATCAAATCATTAAACCATGACTAATTTTTTTTATTGAAGCGGTCGGACCTCGAGATGAGGATTCCTACGTATCCTTGCGGAATCAGACCATTCGTAGTTCTTGATCTGATTTCTTTTTTTTTATTCTTTTTTTGTGCCCTAACTTTTGCCTAGGCCGCCCTTTCGGGTTTTCAACCTAGCGGGCTTGAACATACCTCGAAAAAGGAGTTATGGTTGATGAAAGGTTGAAAGGTTAAAGGCTTAGATGAAGGTTGAATTGGCTAAGTAAAGGTAAGTATCATGGATTGAAGGGATTAAATGAGGGGTAGAACTTGTGTGCAAGCCCCCTAACTTGGCTATTTTTATTCTTTTTGACTTTGGCTCTTTCTTTTTGAATCTTTTATTCTTGTCCTATGCGTTTTTGCTTTTTCATTTTTTCGCACTTTGAATTTTTTTTTTTTTTCTATTTTGTTTTTGCCTGGCATTGATACTTTTTGTGATGTAGTGAGGCTTGCACACAAGTTATGTTTAGGGTATTAGAAGGCTAGAAAGATATTTGTTGTGGAGCTTTGGTGTATGGAGGGATTATTTGGCTAATTATCATTGAGATGATGGTTTAAAGGATTTTTGTTTTTTCTTAGTTGTATGAGGATGGCTTATGAAAGGTAATGGAAGGGAGAGGGGAATAACTCCTGATCCACAGTATGTCCTCCTTTTTTATTTTTCTCCTTTTTTAATTTTTTTATTTCACATCTCTTTTTGTTATTATTAGTCAAGTTCATTAGGTGATTCGAGTTTCATTATTGAATTAGAAGCATAAATAAAATGATGGAAGGCCAATGAAAATGAAAATGAAATTCGTTTATTAATCAGAAATAAATAGAACAAGGCTTATTAGAAATAAAACCTAAATTCCATAGACTCGACAAGAAAGGAAATGAAGGAGCTAGGGGAGGGACTCTCCGACTCAACCTAGAAAACTAGCGTTAAATGACTAATCCCCGACGTTATTTAGGTGCTGCCCAAGGGGTTGCTTTTATTGCTGACTTTTGCTGCAGGCGAAATTGGCAATCTACCGTCTTCAACCATATCCTGCAGGTGATTCTTTAAGGTCCAACACGCAGATGTTGGGTGTCCATTCCCTTGGTGATACTTGCAGTAGGCATTTGGATCCCACCTCTTGGATCAATTCTCGGGAGCAGGATCTAGAGTAGGGCCAATAGGCTGAAGTGCCCCCCTTGCATGAAGTCTAGTGAAGGCTTCTTCTAAGGACATGCCTAAAGGTGCGAATGTTCTTTGAGGCTTTTGATAGCCTCTTTTTTCAGCAGCTATGGCATTGACCTCATTGCCTTTGGAGCTAGAAGGGCTATTGTTACTCTTCTTGAAAGAGTTGTTGTTGTTGTTGGAACCCTTGTTCTTGTTGGCTTGTATCTCCTCCTCAATCAGCATGCCTACCTTATAGAGCTTCGTGAAAGACTCTATGGGTTGGAACTTGATATGATCCCCTTGTTTTATCTTTTGTTAAGAAAAGATAATGGATTAATTTTGAAGATTTTTTTTTTGAAATGTCGTGGTATGATGGTGATTAGTAAATGCTTTTTGAAAAAGGTAGAATAGACACAGGTGTAGGATTGATTTTGAAAAGATGTAAGTTTTGAAATTGATGAATATGGTAGGGTAAGAATGATAGGAAAGACTTGTTGAACAGCAGGGAGGAAATGGGAAGAGGTAGACATGCATGACAACTCTAGCTCTACAATGACCCTTTACATGCATTTTTTTTAGGACAGACTTGAGCTTGCATGAAAAGACTGTTTTTTTTTTTTGAAATATGATACGATGCAAACTTGTTATCTTAGACGCGAACAAAGGTCAAAAGACCAATAAGCATGGGACGAATAGGCTGCGTGCCACGCGACTGTTGCACGCGGCGCACAGCCTATGCGTATGGCGCAGGTGCATTGCGCCAGGCGCAACTTAATGCGTTTGGCGCAATGATGTAAGGCACGCGTATTGGTAAATTGACGATGGTTCGGGCGAAAACGACGATTTGTTTTAGACGCGATTTGCAATAATTTCGGGCGTAAAGCATATTAGCAGGCAAAAATTCCAATCACACATAAATGTCAAGTAACATGGATGCAAAAGTTCTCAAAATAAAGTCCAGTTCTACATTCAACTATTGGTCAGGTTTAAGTTCAGTCTGAAAAGGTTCCATGACTAAGAGATTGATCCCACGCTTCGTACCCCTGCTTAAAGAGGTGGTCACGTGTAAGACGCACTCCAGTCTCAAGTCAGGAACAAGAGAACAATGCCATGGTTGGGTAGGTTTGCTTATGACTAAGATCCAACACTATCGCTCAGGAAGCTTTTTGGAAGGACAAAGCGCAAACCCTCCGGGGGTGACCTCACACCTAGAACATGTGCTAATGAGGCAAGGTAGATTGTCCTTATGGTGGCCGAACAGTAGCCATGCATATGCAAAATAGTATATTATTCAAAGGCATAACAATAAGAATGAATCGTATTTTTCAAGTTTCACCCACTCATTAAAAATTTTTTTCTTTTTTTTAAATCCTCCCCAGTGAAGTCACCAAATTGTAGGCGTGTTTTAATTTCGCCTACGCGGTGTGAGCGCGTATTGTATTTGACTACCCCACTGTTAAGGTTTTATTGAAAATTGTTTTGTATTGAAAGAAGTCGCCAACAATTCTTTTTAGGAAGAATCATAAACCTAATTGGATATAGGAAAATCATAGGGACAAATTATCCAATGTAGATTTCCCCGTCTTCACTCCATAGATGGTCTAAATGAACCAAAGATTGAGTTCGGGGGTGAGGGTACGAATATAGTCATAATGAACCATATTGCCCATTGTTGGCCTCTACTAAATATCAATTCATTACAGATTTTATGCCAAAGAATAATCATATAACGTTTTAAACACCCTAAAAATATTTAGTCTAAGTAGGTTCAGGAAACACAGAAAAAGACTAATTTTTAGTGACAAGTTATTATGCAATCAATTTACAGGGAACCTAGCAGGTTGTCCAAATTAATCTGATTAATGTTAGAATAATTCTTTAAGTCTTGACTAACAATAAATAACATGTGGGTGATAAAAGCAATAAAGCAGGGACAATCATATAATATGCATAGAATGATCAGGCAGGCATATAATATACAAAGGCATGAATAATAATAAAATAAAATAAAAAAAAGTATATAAAAAGGGTTAGAATATACAGTATAGCGATTTTACATTAAAGATCTACATCAGGAAAGAAAACTGTTAGTAACTTCAATATAAAAATAATTTATTTAAGGACCCTCAGGATTATACCTATGCGGCCTAGATTGAGGAGCGCAGTGATCTTTAGGCGGAGCAATTGTGGAACCAAGAATGCAGTATGAAGAATTAATTGAAAGTATTGGAGTGTTTGAAGTATTTGAGTGTTTTCGAAGTATTTCGGAGTAGTCGAGAGAATTTATGTGCGTGAAATAATAATCTGAAAAGTCGTCCGTAATTCGGGAAAATACGGAGTATTATAGGAAAAAGAAGGCTTGCGTACGTGGCAGGCACAATGCCACGCATCAGGCGCACATTGGTGTGCCTGACGCAACCTGCCCAATCAAGAGTAAACACGTGTTAACGCGTTTTTGAAAAGATAGAAAAGAAAGTTGCGTCTCACACAAGACTTGCGTCTGACGCAGGACTCTGTGTGAGTCACGAAATCTACGTGTCAGGCGCTCATTGGCTCGCCTGACGTGTTCTGGCCAATGCGCTGGACGCACGTGGCGCGCTGAGCGCAGCCCCCGCGTCCGGCGCATATTCGGGAATATTCGAGCATATTCCTTTGCGCGTCTTTCGAAGATACTTTTCTATCCTTAAAATTCCGGAGATGGAATTTTACGGATCAAAAATCTGATTTTTGATTGAAGATAATGGAAATGATTATGAAAAATATTTATTAAAATAATAAATATTTGATTGGGCTTTTAAAATGGATTTAAAACACTTTATGGGCTTAAAATACAATTAATCATCATGAACAATTAATTGGGCTTTAGAATATCATTTCGAAACACATTATAGAATGGTTCTTTAGATTGCTCCTCCGTTGGGTCGCGCCAACTAATGTCGTTGTATGTTTCATCATTGGATCCTTAAATGGGGAGACACGATTTTGTCTACAGTGTGTGGCATAGAAGAGGATCAGCTTCGATCACACTTAAGCATGTGAGATTATTTCTAGGAACAAGGTTTAGGTCAACTATGTAGGTGTTCCCTTTCCTCGTTCCCTCAAGGATCTTGGTTCCCGTACTTTCATTGCTGACCATACAAGACTCATTAGTAAACTTCACATTATTTCCCTTATCGCAAAACTGAGATATACTAAGTAAACTATGCTTTAAACCCTCGACCAAAAATACATTATCTATGGAATATGACTGAGATTTACCTATCTTACCAACATCAACTATATTACCTGTAAGATTGTCTCCAAAGGTCACGGTTCCTCCATTATAGACTGAAAGTGAGAGAAATTTTGATCTATCTCCTGTCATGTGCTTAGAACAACCGATATCGAGGTACCACAGATTGTTCCCCCTCACTTCAGCTTGTACCATAGCAAACTAGTTAGTGGTAGGAACCCAGTCTGGCTTGGGTTCCTTTGTTGGACTTGAGTCTTTCTTAATTTTCCAAACTTGTTTTACTAGGTACGTGTTCCTCTTAATACGTTCTTCTCTGGTGGGACAGTCAGACACTATGTGACCACTGTTCCCACAGTAAGAACATATCTTGCTACTTGGCAGGTCAACATATTTTTTCTTTTTGTCCTTTTTCTTGTGATTGAAACCGAGACCATCTCTTCCTTTGTTTTGATACTTTTGTATCCAAGAGACTGGGTCAGGAAGCTTGTTCCTTGAGGGCTCCATGTTTCTTCCTTAATACCAGATTTTCTTGAACAACATTTTCATAATTGTTTTTTAAATTTTCAGCAATGCTTCTGGTATTTATTGAAGAGACTGTTCCTTCAGGAACAAATAGTATTAATTCTGCCAATTCCAAATTCAAAAGATAATTCTCGTTTTTGACTTTTTCAAATGCATCTTGATAAGCTCTACTCTTGTCAAAATGTTCAAAGAATCTTTTTTCAGTATCACATTTTAATGTGTTAAGCCAATTAGAATGGTTCTTAGTGACTTTCAAGGCATTAGTTAATTGATCTCTTTTTTCGCATACTTCCTTGTAGTCATCTAAGGTTTCTAATAAAAGTTTTATTAATTGGCTTTTATTAAGTTTTGTAAGTTCCTCTTCAATGGCATTAAAACTTACCTTGGGGTTTGAAGATTCCACTTTGTCCTCGATATTCACCATGAGACATAGATGGGCAGTTTCTTCCTCAGTCTGTTTCTGCTCCTCCTCTGAGTCAGACTCTCCCCATGCTGCAACCATGGCTCTCTTCATATCATTTCTCGAAAAGGACTTTTGTTGTTCCTTGCCCTTCTCTTTGTATTTCCCTTTTGCTTTCTCGTTTTCCCATTGAGGACACTCCTTGATGAAATGATCAAGGCCTCCACACTTATGACAACTTAGCTTCGTTGGTTTCTTTGTGACCTTGCCTTTGTAATTCTTGTTGAAGAATTTCTTGAATCTTCTTACAATCATCGCAGCTTCTTCGTTATCAGTTTCTGAATCTTCTTGTTCCTCTGACCTGAGAGCCAGAGCCTTAGGCTTTGATGATTCAGTTTCATGAGTTTCTAGATGTAACTCATGGGTCATCAAGGAACCAGCAAGTTGTTCAATGTTGAAAGTTGTGAAGTCTTTGGTTTCCAACAATGCCGTTGTCTTGGCCATCCATTTCTCATCTTGTGGAAGACTCCTTAGTACCTTACGAACCTGTTCCTCTGGAGAGATTTTCTTTCCCAGAGATTCAAGTTCATTTATGATGTTCGAGAAGCGAGTGAGCATATCTTGAATAGGCTCCTTTTGTTTCATGTGAAACAATTCATACTTATGCATGAGCATATCGACCTTTGATCGTTTCACTTCGCTTGTTCCTTCATGAGTGATTTGAAGGAGTTCCCACATTTGCTTTGCAGTCTTGCATCCCATGACTCGGTTGTGTTCATGGGGACCAAGGCCGCAATGGAGTAGCTTCTTGGCCATGTTGTTCATCTCCATTTTGTCGAAGTCTTCTTTGTCAAACTCAGCAAGGGGTTTAGGAATCAGTTCCCCTTTGTCGTTCTTCTTTGTGACTTCAAAGTCACCAATTTCAATTACCTTCCATACTTGGTAATTCTCTGCTTTGATAAATATTTCCATACGATTCTTCCAGTATGGATAATGTTTGCCATTGAACATAGGTGGGCGTTGAGTTGAATACCCTTCATCAAGCTTTTCTCCCGTAGTGTTCATTTTTCCAGGTACAATCTCCTCAGTGTTAGCTGATTCTAGAGGTACTAGGCTCTAATACCAATTGTTATTCTAGTACGAACACTAGACCAACTACATGAGGGGGGTGAATTGTAGTTGAGGGAAAATTTTCAAAATGTATTGTGGAATTAAAAACAAACTAAAAGTAGAAAGAGACAAACACACAAGATTTTTACAAGGAAAACTTCCTAGGCCCAATAGGAAGAAAAACCTTGACCACGAGGGATTTTGACTCAAACTCTCTTTACTATAATAGGCCAAAAGACTCTATCTTTTACAACCTTTTAACGGACATTCTCTGTTCCTCTAGGAACTTGTTCCCAGTCACCCAGTTCCCCCTGAACTGATGACACTCACTTTGACTTCACTCGAAGTCTTCTCTTTTCTCTCTTTCTATCTCTCTCTTGATTACAAGGATATTCCCTGAATTTTCTCTCACCCAAACACTATGAATATCACAATCATAAGTATGTTGAATATAAGAAAAAATCACTAGAAAAATTTCTAAGTATAGATCTTCTTTTTATGCTCGAAAGTTCTCTGTTATTCTCCGAATAATCTTCCTCTTATATAGCTGCTGCTATTTAGCTTTTTCTACTGGAAATATAATGTTCCATGATCTCCTTGATGTTCGCTTGAATTGATGTTAAGATAATGGCTCAATTTTCGCTGCACTCCTTCCACGTTCATTGCAACGGCAATAAACCAACTATCCGTTAGTGGGAATATCTCCAGCGAGTTTGTTGGGACAGTTAGCTAGCTTCATGGAAGTTGTTCCACAAAATATGCCACACTCTTTTCAACCTATTTTCAAGCACTAACAACAACATCAAAATATCTAATAACTTGGAGAATCTTTTATTCAAAGATTCTAAGTTATTAGAATATTAAACATACCATATGATAAAAATTCAAAGTGTATAAAATAATATCTTGACTTAGATTAAATAATTAATCTTTCTCCACAAGATATAAATGCAAAATTAAACATTACATTATTTTTGGTATTTTATATTTTTCGCAAAATAAAAACTATATTATAACCTAAGTATTTGGCATCATCAAAACATGGAATACAACAATGTATATGATAAAATTTTCCATTCTATGGTTTACCTTGAGCAAATAACAAATTATTTTGGAATTGTTATATCTAAAATAGTTGATTTTCACTAAGTACTCTTCGGTTTCTAGCCTCGATGAGATTTTGAGGTTTAAGACTCCAAGAGTGGTTGACTGGAGTGATGCCATCACCAAGCGCTTGAATGATGACGTCCTTGACTTGTAAGATTCTTATAGATTCTCGAAAGTGAGTTTGTAAATGATCATTAAGTCCTTCATTTTTCAAGTTGTTTTCTCACAATTTATGAAAGTAAATGTTTATTGTTTTGTTTATCTCAGTTGATGAACAAGATTGAAAATGAGAAGGAGTTAATCAAGGGAAATTTGCCGAGTGATTTCGCGACAAATTGCTTGAAGATGCAATTGTCATATTGAACTCTCGCAGAATTTAAACCAAATGTTCAAATGGATGCTTGAAGGTCCGTGCTCTAATGGTTTAATTCTTATCTAATATGTTATGCTTGCATTAATTTGGGTTCTATGGTGGTTAAATACGATGCTAATTTCTTATGTAGATTGGTTAATGAATTATAATGGTAATTATAATGGTGTACGTTGATATAATAAAAGTTCTCAGTGATTGCGTAAACTTTTTTTTTGGTGTTTACCAATGTATTGTTTGATAAAAATTAAGTAGTTTTTGAACTTCTAAACCTTTTAAATTCGAAGTTTATGTCTCGATGTCGTCATTCATAAAATAAAATGCAAGAATCTAATTATCATGTTAAAATATAAACGATATGCAAATTTAGAGTATGGTTTGGTTCATGAGATATCATGATAAATATATAGGCTGAACTATGTTTGGTGATTACCTATCATGTATTTGGTAATCACCAAACTCATTCTAGTGATTACCTAACACTCCATCTACATACTGTCTGACATTGTTGGTAATCACCAAAATAGTTTCAGTAATTACCTTATGTACTTGTATTATGAAAAGTGTTAGGTAATTATTAAAACACTTTTGGTGATTACCAAACTATGTCAGTTGAACTTGTTTGTGTAATGAAAAGGTTTAGGTAATTACTAAAAAGGTTTTGGTGATTACCAAACAAAGTCAGACTAACATATACATTTGTGATGAAGTTTAGGTAATTACTAAAACTGAGTTGGTGATTACCAAACAAAGTCTAACCAAACAAAAGTTTTTTTTAGATTGTATCTGAGGATGCAATGTTATAAATTGGAGAAGTTTTACCTTTGATCTTGGTTATTTGATTGTTTCTAATCTTATCATTTGATTGTTTATGAAGAACAAACCAGTAAACAGGTTGCCCAAAACTCAGATGGTGATGATGATGAAGATAATGATGAAGAATTCAGTGATGTCAGCCCTATGTCTAAGAGTGAGAAAGCTGACACGGATTCTGCTAGTGAGAGCGATGACGAGGAGTTGCAGCAGCCGACTTAACGAAAAAAGAAGTTGACATTTGCCAATCTACCTCAGGAGAGTAAGACACCCAAAAAGGGTAAGACACCAACAAAGAGTGATTGGAAGGTTACACCTAAATCCAAAAAAACACCTCAATTGCCTAAAGAACCTGAAAAGGGTAAGGCACAACAAAAGATTAAGAAAACTCAAAAAGGAGAGGAGGATGTAATTGGTGCTGAGGAGATTGGTGATGTTGATGTTGAGTCCTTAGTTAAAAGCTACCCTATTCTCTCAATTAAGGGTGTTGAAGAGAAAGAAGGAAGTGAGAAAGAAAGCGATGTGAAGGGGAAGGGAAAAAAAGAGGCACCAAAAAAGAAAGAACAGGTTTATAAGAAGAAAGAGGAAGAAAAGAAGGAAGAGCAGAAGACTAAAAAAAAGAAAAAAGTGGAACAAGAGAAGGTGGAGGAAGAGAAGAAGCATGAGGCAAGAAAAAAGAAAAAGGAGGATGAGAAGAAGGAAGAGAAGGAGGAAAAGAAGGTTGAGGAGGAGGAAGATGAAAAAACGGAGACTGAGGCCGAGGGAGATGGAAAGAATGACAAGTAAAATGAACCAGACAATGATGATGACAATGGGTCAGGAAAAGGCAATGGTGTAGGTGGGACATCGTCTGAGAATACCCCCGAGGAAAGCTCTGAGCCTCCTATGGAGCAAGGGGGTGAGCCTAATCCTTCAGAAGACACTACCAAAGCACCAACTGAAGAGGACAAAGATAAAGACCCTACTGTGAAGGGAAAGAAAAACAAAAATCTTAAGGTACATTTTTCACTTTGTTACTGTTTAGTAATAACCTAAAAGTGTTAAGGTAATAAGTAAAAATTAGTGATTCTATTTTGGTTATAACCTAAAGATGTTTAGGTGATGACTTAACATGACAGGAGCTGAGTTTTCACTTTTATATAATTTGGTGATTACCTAAAAATGTTTTGGTACTTCCCAGACATGATTGATTTAACTTTCTTACTGTTTGGGGATTACCTAAAGAGGTTTAGGTAATATTCAAACAGGACTGATTCAACTTTGATCATTACCTTTAGGTAATAACTTAACATAGACAGAAATACAGTTTTCACTATTTTCCTGTTTGGTGATTACAATCCGTCACGTATTGCGTGGATTAGAAAAGACTCAGAAGAATATTGTGGAGTATGTGTTTGATGACACAAAGGACATGGAATACGTTTTTTGATAATTCTTTTATCAGTTTCTTTCTTTGCTTGTCATTACTGTTTAATGTAAGGTGATTTTGTTTGTTTGGCAAGCAGTGAGTTATTAGTTGATTTTGAGTGGATCCCGGCCACACAATCCGACCTCCGTACTCTATATCCTATAGCGCTTGTCACGGAAACGGTATGTGCATCTATGTGACTCCATTAATTACACATAATGGGCGGGCGCGGATGTGTCGTGTGCACCGCACCCGGCCAAAGATAAAATTTCTCCTACTCTCTTTTACAATTAAATGTAGAAGGGAAGTAAGGTTCGTATCCACAGGGAAACAGGGACAAGTTTAATATCTAGCGTGAATCAATACCGAGATGACTCTAAAGGTCGAGTAACCTAATAACAAGGGGGGTTTTCAAATAGAGTTTTTAAACAAACTAAAATTAACTAGCAACTAAATAAAATGAGAAATCACTATGGGAAGATCTTGAATCCGATTAACATCCACTTCAATTCATTATCGATCCTTGAACCTCAACTCTAATTATTTCCATGATTATCTATTGTCGAGAATTAATCTCGCGTTCTCCTTATTCTTAGTTGAATAGCACGATCAGCGTGACTATAAAACCCTAACCAAAGGATAACCTAGTCCGATAGCGTCTAAGTTCAATCCAATAGCAGCAATAAACACAGGGAACCAACAGACCTGCTAACGTCATACAAGCGATAAACATTCAACAGTTGATTCAATTTCCCCAAGAAATAACCAAGACGATCTGCATCTAAGTTACTTCCTAGTTTGCTACCAATTGATAAAAGAATAAAACAATCCGATTCTATTCTTAAATCTAACATTAGATTAATTACACAATCAAACTAGCAACGTTCCTAGCATAATCATGCAAAAATCATAGAAAGCAAGCATAGAAATTAAACCATAATCAAAGAAACTAAATAGAGAGGAAAGATCTCACAATAATGCTTGAAGCTTCATATTAATCTCGTTCAAGAACGGTTCAAGCTACAATCGGCATATCAATAGCCAATTCCATAATTGAAATCCCTAAAAACTAAACTAGAAAATAAAAACTAAAAAGAGAAGATAAGAAGAGAAGAATGGAGTGTTGGATATTCTCTCTCCTCAAGTGTGTGTCCCCCAAGGTCCAAAAACAAAGTTTAGTATTTAAACTAAGGCTCAAAAGTCAGCCGACATTTAGACTGACCTAGGGGTCGCGAGGTGCGAGTCTGGTCGCACCGTGCGAGTGATCTCTGCCTCCAACACGAGCTGAAGAACTGGGCCAAGCCAAGCAGGTCGCACCGTGCGAGATTACTCGCGAGGTGCGAGCAAGCAGGTCGCGAGGTGCGACCTATCTCGCGAGGTGCGAGATGCCGTGCTGGGCAGGCTTGGCTCGAGCGCTGGGCGTGCTTGCTGCTGGGCGCTGGGCGAGCATGTTGGGCGCGCGCAAGGCTTGCGGTAGCTTGCTGCTGGGCGAGCTGGGCTGGGTAGCTTGCTTCGAGCTGGCACGCGATGGGCGAGCGTGCGATGCTTGTGCTGGCTTGGCGATGCTCACGAGAGCTTGGTTGGTGAGACGATGTTGTGGAACCATTCATGCTTCCAAAAGCTCGGAACTTACAACTTTAACAATAATTAATATATAAAATTCCGAACTTCCGCTAAGGTCGATTTACATGCAACATTAACAATTACAAATAAATCCCCTAGCGAAGTATACCTAAAATACCACAAAAACATCGTATAACTTGAGCGTATCAAATACCCCCGCACTTGAACTTTACTCGACCTCGAGTAAACTCAAAAATGAGAAATACCAATTAAATCATCACCCAAATTATCAACACCAACCTCTCTCTCCACCAACTACATCATCATCATCACATCCAAACGAAATACGCTCAAAACCTAAACGTAAGGGACGATGATTCCCCCACACTTAGATTCAAGCTACTATCAGAAATACAGACGCGACAACAATAATCACCAAACGACAAACAAAATGTGAGCTCAAATCCTGAAGGATCTCAAAGGAGTTGAACTCACTCAAACGCCACAATGAAAATGACAGCTCGCCTAAAACCTCAAAAGATAAACTAAAACTAATACTACAACAATTAATTTAAAATAGCAAGCCATGGAACAAAGACAAAAAGGGATAAATTCCATGCTTACTCCCAAAAACAAGCAATCAACCAAAAGAATGTGAAAGCCAAAACAAATCTTCACAAAATCAAGGATGAAATAACCAAACCAACCCGAAAACGCTTTCAACCTTATGACACCATCTCCGGCAAATGAGTTTTCAAAGTGTATAATTCTCTCTTAATCTCTCATTTTGCCTAGGAGCCCTTTCGGGTTTTCATCCTAGCTTCACACATTTCTTTTTGGTTGCATCTCACCATCTTACCCGCTCAATATAAGCCACTTTTTTGCATAGGTTGCCCTTTCGGGTTTTCAACCTATCCGGGCCCCCATTTTTGCCTGAGTCGCCCACCCTTGTGGGTTTTCAACTCAGCGGGTTTCATTTCATCACTTTTTTTTTTATTTTTTTATTTTTTTCATTTCAAATTGAAAGTAATATATACAACATAGATATACAACATAGATACATGAGAATGAGAATACCCTCCCCCCTACTTAAACTAAACATTGTCCTCAATGTGTCGACAATTAAAAGAAAAAGTAAATTGAAAAAGGGGAGAAATTTGAAAATCGGGTAAATCGAAGATCGAATGCTCAAAACTCATGAAAAGCAATCCGTCAAACTCAAATTTCTTAACAACACCAACTCAAATCTCCTAACTCAACTCACAACCCTCTCCCTCGAATCACTCAAACAAATGACAAATTCAAATTTTGTTTAGATTTTTGAGATTTGCTCCTAGCTTAAGAGATCGAAAAGATACATTAACAATCTCAACCTTCTAGTTGTACCAACTCCTAGCTATTGAAGTCCTCCCAACGGTTTTTCTTTTGTGGATTTTGGTTACAAGTGAATTAAGATTGGTTGTGGATCTTTTTAGTGGTTGGGCGGTGGGTGAAAGAAAATTTGTTGTGGTGGTGGAAATTTGATGAAAAATAAAGGAAAAGAAAGAAAATAAAGGGGTCTCGGGTTGCCTCCCTAGAAGCGCTGTTGTTTAAAGTCGTTAGCTCGACTTAGTACCTTGAGCTCAAAAATTGGGCTTGTGCTCCATATGTGACAATGGTGGCTCCATGTCAACCTCCAATGCAAGTACCTGCAAAACAAATTGAGAAGAAGTCTTGCAATGCATCGTTAGTGGTTCAGTTTCAAAACAAGGTGGTAAATCAGGAGGCTTTTTTCGCTCTTTCAACTCCAGGCACCATAACTCCGCATGTTAGTAGGAGACGCACAATCCTCAACCAAGACATCATCAACATTAATCGACTCATCAACTCCGCTCAATATCAAGAACATCATGCAAAACAGAGTCAACAATGTTAATAGAGCAAAGAAGGTTATCATCCTTAATCAAAGGCTTAGAATCATTGATTTTAAACGCCTCTACCTTTCCCTCAAATTCCATGGTCAAAGAACCAGCGCAAACATCAATTTTAGTGCAAGATGTTCAAGAAAGGTCGCCCCAAAAGGATGGGGGCGGCATGCTTATCAGGTTCCATCTCCAAAACATAAAAATCAGCAGGAAATCGTAATTTCCCTACCTTAACTAACACATCCTCTAATTTACCCCTAGGATAAACATTGGATCTATCAGCTAATTGAATCACCACACCAGTTTCATGCACATTGCCAAGTTTCAAAGACTTATACAACGAATATGGAATCACATTAATTGACGCACCTAAGTCTAACATGGCTTTAGGAAACATGGTGTCACCTATAGTACATGGGATGGTAAACATGCCTGGGTCATTGCACTTTTGAGGTAATTTCTTTTGAAAGATAGCCGAGACATGCTCGCTAGCCTTCACTTTTTGCACTCCCTTTTGTTTTTGCTTTCTTTTCGAAGTACACAATTCTTTAAGGAACTTAGCATACCTGGGTACTTGATTTAAAACATCAAAAAGGGGAATGTTTACCTCACATTTACAAAAGACTTCGTAAATGTTGTTGTTGCGCTCTGCATTGCGGGTTTCTCTCAATGCCTCGGGAAATGGTGGCTCTGGTTCATATGGTGGAGGAGGTGATTTTTTGACTTTCTCCTCTTGTCGAGGTGGCCATGATTTACTATCTGTTGTCGGTTCATGCTCGATCACCTCTTCCACTATCTCTTTGTCTCGAACCACCAACCTCTCTTTACTTGCAATTTCCGCTCCACTCCGCAATGTGATAGCACTCACGTTCATTTTAGGGTTGAGTTCCGTTTGGGATGGCAACCTCACCGAATCCCTAGCCTCTAACTTGGTTACAGCTCCTGCAATTTGGCTTACTTGGCTCTCCAAGTTCTTGATGCTCGATCGAGTTTCCTCTTGAAACTGCACCATGTTACCCTGCATGTTAGTCACATTTTTAGTTAAAACATTTAACATTCCTTCAGTGGACATGCTAGAGCTCGAGTCTTGGCCTTGGGGCCTAGGATAAGGATGTGGTGGTGGCCTGTTATAATGCTGTTGTTGATGTTGATTGCCAAATCTGAAGTTAGGATGATCTCTCCACCCTTGCTCGGAAGCATAGGAGTAGGGATCCTGTATCTGTAATGCTTGTTGGCCTTGAAAACCTACAGCTTTGACCTCTTCCCTAAATTCTTCTTGCATTTGAGGACAAACATCAGTATGATGGTCTAAAGAACAAATTCTACAAGCTTTTACCTGTTGAACTCTATTGTTCTTTACCATGAACTCCCCCATCATTGATGTAAGAGCTTGTACTTGATCCTCGACCTTTGAAGACCTAGAACCTGGACTTTCAACATTTGCTCTACGATGATTCGATCTTCTCTCGAACTGTCTCGAGCCTTCGGCTAGTTCTTCAATGAGTTCTCTAGGCTGCGGTTGGGGTTTTGTTTATGAAAGAACCTCCACTAGCAAGCATTCACCATTCGCACATCTTCGTCAGAAGAACCATTGTAAAAGTACAGAATGAGGTCTTCATCAGAATAGCCATGATATGGACAACTAGCACAAAGTCTCTTGAACCTCTCCCAATATTCGTAGAAAGACTCATCGTGTTTCTGCTCAATATTGCTGATTTTCTTCTTTAATATTGATGACTTAGAAGCTGGAAAGAACTTCTCAAGAAATCGCTTCTTCATTTCAACCCAAGTGGAAATGCAATCAGGAGGAAGATAATATAACCAATCTTTAGCTCCATCCTTCAAAGCAAAAGGAAAAGCTCTCAACTTGATTTGTTCATCCTTTGCTCCACTTGGTTTCATGCCAGTACAAACCACGTGAAACTCCGAAAGAAATTTGTTTGGATCTTCTCCATTGAGCCCATGGAATGAAGGAAGCAAGTGTATCAACCCCGACTTCAATTCAAAATTAGTGCCTTCATCAAGAGCCGGAAATGAGATGCACAATGGTTGTTGATCAAGGTTAGGAGCCGTGAGCTCCCTCAAGGTACGAGTTTCAATTCTCGGAGGCATCTCTTCCTCCACTTCAACGTTAAAAGATGATTCTTGAAAATTTTCTCGCAGAACGTTTCTCCACCTGAAAAGAGTCAATTCTAATTCGGGATCGTAATGCAAAGATTCTTTGTTAGTAGTACGAGTGTTAACCATAAACAAAGAGCACAAGCAATACAACCCAAAAACACACTAAATACAAACTAGTAACACCGTCTCCCCGGCAACGGCGCCAAAATTTGGGCGGGCGCGGATGTGTCGTGTGCACCGCACCCGGCCAAAGATAAAATTTCTCCTACTCTCTTTTACAATTAAATGTAGAAGGGAAGTAAGGTTCGTATCCACAGGGAAACAGGGACAAGTTTAATATCTAGCGTGAATCAATACCGAGATGACTCTAAAGGTCGAGTAACCTAATAACAAGGGGGGTTTTCAAATAGAGTTTTTAAACAAACTAAAATTAACTAGCAACTAAATAAAATGAGAAATCACTATGGGAAGATCTTGAATCCGATTAACATCCACTTCAATTCATTATCGATCCTTGAACCTCAACTCTAATTATTTCCATGATTATCTATTGTCGAGAATTAATCTCGCGTTCTCCTTATTCTTAGTTGAATAGCACGATCAGCGTGACTATAAAACCCTAACCAAAGGATAACCTAGTCCGATAGCGTCTAAGTTCAATCCAATAGCAGCAATAAACACAGAGAACCAACAGACCTGCTAACGTCATACAAGCGATAAACATTCAACAGTTGATTCAATTTCCCCAAGAAATAACCAAGACGATCTGCATCTAAGTTACTTCCTAGTTTGCTACCAATTGATAAAAGAATAAAACAATCCGATTCTATTCTTAAATCTAACATTAGATTAATTACACAATCAAACTAGCAACGTTCCTAGCATAATCATGCAAAAATCATAGAAAGCAAGCATAGAAATTAAACCATAATCAAAGAAACTAAATAGAGAGGAAAGATCTCACAATAATGCTTGAAGCTTCATATTAATCTCGTTCAAGAACGGTTCAAGCTACAATCGGCATATCAATAGCCAATTCCATAATTGAAATCCCTAAAACTAAACTAGAAGATAAAAACTAAAAAGAGAAGATAAGAAGAGAAGAATGGAGTGTTGGATATTCTCTCTCCTCAAGTGTGTGTCCCCCAAGGTCCAAAAACAAAGTTTAGTATTTAAACTAAGGCTCAAAAGTCAGCCGACATTTAGACCGACCTAGGGGTCGCGAGGTGCGAGTCTGGTCGCACCGTGCGAGTGATCTCTGCCTCCAACACGAGCTGAAGAACTGGGCCAAGCTAAGCAGGTCGCACCGTGCGAGATTACTCGCGAGGTGCGAGCAAGCAGGTCGCGAGGTGCGACCTATCTCGCGAGGTGCGAGATGCCGTGCTGGGCAGGCTTGGCTCGAGCGCTGGGCGTGCTTGCTACTGGGCGCTGGGCGAGCATGCTGGGCGCGCGCAAGGCTTGCGGTAGCTTGCTGCTGGGCGAGCTGGGCTGGGTAGCTTGCTTCGAGCTGGCACGCGATGGGCGAGCGTGCGATGCTTGTGCTGGCTTGGCGATGCTCACGAGAGCTTGGTTGGTGAGACGATGTTGTGGAACCATTCATGCTTCCAAAAGCTCGGAACTTACAACTTTAACAATAATTAATATATAAAATTCCGAACTTCCGCTAAGGTCGATTTACATGCAACATTAACAATTACAAATAAATCCCCTAGCGAAGTATACCTAAAATACCACAAAAACATCGTATAACTTGAGCGTATCACATAAACATAATAGTTAACTGATATTAAGCACACATGCAGGTTATCAATGTAGCTCGGATTAGAGTGAGTGTGAAAAACCCATCTTCGTTCTACATCCCAACAACATTCCGAGTACGTTATTTATATAGAAAATGTTTTCATCTTTTATTTTCCTTATAATTTTAAATTATTTAGTATGTTTATTTTATTTACCTTACACTTTTTAATTATTTACTATGTGTTATTTTCGTTAAGTACATGGATCCGGCAAATTTTGATAAGAACGAACAGGCTGATGGGAAGCAAGGACTATTGCCGTATAATCCACTTGTTAAGACGACCTACCTGTCTACAGTACTTTCTCGATGCCGCCAGGTATACACTGTGCACTCCTTAGGCAAAAGATCTTTTCCTAACTTCTTTTTTAATAGGGTCCCGATATTTATGATGTAGTTTCTTGTTCCTCTGTGGTTGCCGAACCCAAATCATTGGTTCCTAATTATTATCTCATTGCCGCAATGTTGTACATACTTCTTTGATTCGGATCCTGGGGTAAATTCTAAAAAGCGATTTAAGTATGCCGGGGCACAGGTCTAACTTCGAAACAAATCTTATTAGTACTTTATACTAAAGGTTAATATTTTGAGTCATTTATTTTTTTTTTGAAATTTGACCAACGTAGGTGAAGAAGTTGTTTGTGTCGACAGGAAAGAAGGATGCATACAGCAGGAAGATCGAGGATATGCCTACTTGGCCACTGAAATCTGTCCGTATTCCAGTTCAGGAAAATGGGTAATTTTCCAATAACATATAGGTCATTTATAACTTTAAAATTCTTATCTTAGTGTGCTAGTGTGAACATAGTGATCTTGGGTTTAAGAAATCATGTTAATTAATTGTTAAATCATTGTCAGATATGATTGTGGGATGTACGTCATTAAGCTGCTGGAGACAAAGGAATTTGGAGGTTGGAACAACCCTCAGCATTTTTAGGTTGTCGTCTGGGGTTATTTGGTAATTACCATAACATGTTTAATTACTACCAAAAACATTTACAACTCTTTATTTGGTTTTCTTGCAGTCTTAGGTAATGACTTATAGTTTTTCAGCCATTACCTAGCACCAATTTGTTTTTCATAAAAGGTGTTTCATTAACTTGGTTCTTGTTGTCTTAATGTAGGATATGGACAGGTACCGCATCGACACCTTGGTCGATGCCATTTGCTGGGAGCATAATACTCTCCAAGATGAGGTTGTGGCCAAGGCATTATTTCCCTAAAAAATTATTTTCGTGGTTGTAGTTTGGATAATATTTATGAACTTCAATTTCTGGTTTGGATAATTTTTACGGTTTTTTCACCAAGTACCCCCGAGTTTTCGAAAAATTCACGAGGTACCCTCCATGTTTTCAAAATTCACCAGGTACCCCTAAGTTTCATTATAATTCACGTGGTACCCTCAAATACCCTTAATGACGCGTTAACCGTCGTTAGTCATTAATCCTAATTTTCTATTTTAAACCCTAATTAACCTCAAATCCTAACACCTAACCCTAACCCTAAACCTAAACCCTAAACCTAACCCTAACAACCCCTCCCCCACCCCACCCCACCCCACCCCCCTACGGCCCCACCCCCGGCCTCCACCCCCATCTCGGTCCATCCACCCTCCCCCCCCCCACCCCACCCCACCCTCTGCGGCCCCCCCCCCCCCCCTACCCCCACCGCAGCCCATCCACCCTCCCTCCCCTACCACCCCCCTGCGACCCCCACCCCCACCGCGAGATCATCCACCCTCCTCCCCCCCCCCATGCCCATCCCACCACCCTCCCTCCCCCCCCCCGCGGCCTTGGACCCCCCCCACCCCTCCCCCCCCCCGCGTCCCCCCACCCCTTCGATTTTTGCAACAACTCCCACCGGACCTTGTTCGAAATTACACCGGGAGATCCGAATTTCGGGACTCGCATCCGGAGCTTCGCGATTTTCGCAACAACTTCACTACTTCTCGCTTTAATGGCGATTAGAGGCGTCGATTTCGACGGGGTGGGGGAGGGGTAGAGTTCCGGGCTCGTGACGGGGTGGGGGGTGGGGTGGGGTTACGGGATTGCGACGAGAGTTGCGGGGAGGTGGGGAAGGGAGGGGGCTGCGGGGGTGGGGGAGGGGGGGGCTCGGGGGAGGTGGGGAAGGGAGGGGGTGGCTGAGGGGTGGGGGGAGGGAGGGGGGCTGCGGGAGGTAGGGCCATAGGGGAAGGGGGGCAGGGGGTGGGGGAGGCTGCAGAGGTGGTGGGAGGGTATGTGAGGGGTGGTTAGGGTTAGGTTTAGGGTTTAGGTTTCGGGTTAGGGTTAGGGGTTAGGATTAGAGGTTAATTAGGGTTTAAAATAGAAAATTAGGGTTAATGACTAACGACGGTTAACGCTGTTAGTTATTAAGGGTATTTGAGGGTACCACGTGAATTATAATGAAACTTAGGGGTACCTGGTGAATTTCAAAAACATGGAGGGTACCACGTGAATTTTTCGAAAACTCGGGGGTACTTGGTGAAAAAACCGTAATTTTTATTTACAAGACATATGTTTGGATATTATTTGACTTTTCCATGTAATTTGTTTATGACTATGATGTTTGATGTAATATCCTAACACTGATGGGATGTTAGTTTAATATATAATATGGATGTTTTAGTGTGCATAATGCATGTGGTGGATAATGTATTCATGATTTGAAGCAAACATGTCATAAGCAAAAAAAATAACCTTCAAATACTTCTGAAACTTTAGGTAATTAATATAAGGGGTTCCAGTAATTACCAAAGCTTAACGGAAACTAAGAGAAGTCTCAAAACCGTTAATTCCAAAGTATATTCAAATAAACAATTGAAATCAACAATCCTAATTACAAATTAATCAATATGATATAAATGTGTTAATCCAGATAAGCCAAAGTAAGTTTGGTAATGCCCAAAATAGTTTTGGTAATTACCTAAAAGCATATGATATGGGGTTAATTTGGGCTTTTTAGTACAAGACTGGACAATGGGGCCTAAAACTCAAGTCAATAGGGTTTGGTGAGATATTGGGTCTAATGGACCCAGTGGCATCATTGTCCAATCCCCATAGGATTACTTTGATGAGTAATGGGAATGGATTGTGATTCGATAGGTTTGGTAATGGCCAAAGCATGTTTGGTAATTACCTAAAATCATATGATTTGGGGTTAATTTGGGCTTTTTAGTACAAGGAGGGACAATGGGGGCCCAAAACTCAAGTTAATAGGGTTTGGTGAGGTATTGGGCCTAATGGACCCAGTGGCATGTTTGTGCAATCCCCATAAGATTGCTTTATTGAGTAATGGGAATGGATTGTGATTGGATAGGTTTGGTAATGCCCAAAGCATGTTTGGTAATTACCTAAAAGCATGTGATTTGGGGTTAATTTGGACTTTTTAGTACAAGGAGGTACAATGGGGGCCCAAAACTCAAGTCAATGGGGTTTGGTGAGGTATTGGGCCTAATGGACCCAGTGTGATGATTGTCCAATCCCCATAGGATTGCTTTGATGAGTAATGGGAATGGATTGTGATTGGATAGGTTTGGAAATGCCCAAAGCATGTTTGGTAATTACCTAAAAGTCACATAATTTTAATTAAACAAAAAGGGACAAACTGTAGCATACAATGTTTAGGTAATGACTATAGTCAAATTTGGTAATTACCAAAAAAATTTACATTTAAACTATTTAATTTGATCTACTAAAGGACATTGATCTATTTACACATAAAATGGACAGAGTGGACCGTCAAAAGTTTAGGTAATGACCATATTTAAGTGAGGTAATTACCTACACTTTTACATTAGAAGTGAATTCTTTGATCTACTAAGTTAGATTGTCATATGTCTACAAAAATACGTACACCAACTCGAACGACAAAATAATACCAAGGCATTGATCTATTTACGTGCATTGCAAACAAACTTAGCGCGATAATATCGATCTATACCGGTTTGGTTATGTTTGCTTCTCAAAATGTTGGCTAAAGCGCGTAAACGTTCAACACGCATTGCTTCCATCTGCACAAAAAGTTACACAAGTTAATACAATAACATCATGCAACAAATTCAAATATATACATTAACACTTCATATATATTATAGTCACATAATATGAGGTCATTCCCCAAGTCAATTATTATTATAGGTAATGCCCAAAATTGTTAGGTGATGGCCAAGAATGTTTGGTAATACCCTAAGCTAATTAGGTGATTACCTAACATGTAAAGTGGTCATGTTAGGTCATGACCAAAATATCTTTAGTAATTACCTAAACCCTGCAGTAACATGCACAAAAAACCAGTGACATTCCACTACAATGGAGAGGATTCTGTTTAGAGATTCTTCTACCATTCCAATCCGCTGTTAACATAAACATTTTGGAATAATTGTCAATAATAAGTTAACCTCTGTCCCATCCTCTAAAAATAAGTCATCTATTGACTATTTCCTGAATAAGTCTACCTTTAGTACTTATCAATTTTAAACAAGTTAAATTACAAATAATCTGACTTTTTTCTTTCTTTTTTGTAATTTTAAATTTCTTTTTGTTTTCTCTCTCATTCCTTTGAAGAGTTACACATATCATATTTAAGCGGTTAAATAAGTTAATAACAAGCAATGACTTGTTAAAAACAGATTGGTATTAAAGGTTGACTTATTCAAGGATAATCAAAAGGTTGACTTGTTTTTAGCGGATGGCTTAAAGGTTGACTTATTCTTGACAATTTTTCCACACATTTTTATCAATGAACCTTTCATGTCATCAAAGTCATTCAATTCAATCATTTGAAACCAATGAAAAAGGAAAAAATGCAACGTTTTAGCCCGATGCAATCTTATCATTTAAACACATAAAATCTCATGGATTAAGTAATCAATAACCCACATCCTTTTTTTTTTTTTTGGCAATTCAAAGATATTATTGATAACCAAAAAAAATGGGTTACAAAATAAAGTACTAGAGTAACAGACTACTCATAGTACAAACACAAGCCTACATTAAGCCTCCTACCCAATTAATGTAGTAGAAGACTAGTTCTTTCATTCTCCTTGCAGTTACAAGCTATTCTAAAAATGATGTCATTCACCAACTGATTAGGACTAACAAGAGAGTTCCTAAAAAAATTGGCATTTCTCTGTAACCAAATGGAGTAAACACTCTCATTGTACATCATAACCAAAAGCTTGGACTTCCCCTTCTTGCATCTAGCTTTCCTGATAGATGTTTCAAGCTCAAGCTCAGGGCTCCTCTGAGGCAGATAATCAATAAATTGTAGAACCTTGCTCCACACTTCTCTACTGTAAGAACATGAGAAAAACAGGTGATGGATAGACTCATCATGCTTATTACACATCTTACAAACAGGGTCACAAGCTCTATTCCACTTACTAATTCTGTCTAAAGTGGCAAGCCTATTCTGTAAAGACAACCACAGAATGAATTTACTTTTAGGAGTAGCACTATTGTTACACAGCAGCCTCCTCCAAACCACTCTTTCAAACTCACCTTTTAGCAGGAGATATGTTTTTTAATGCTAAACCTACCCAGAGAGTTAGTGATGTTATTCCATCCTCCTATGTTTACCAGAAGATCTCTAGTATCAAAAAATTTCCTCAGGAGCCAAGAACAGTTACTGCTTACGGTAACAGTGTCAAGAGAGTTTCTCTTGATATAGTATGCATTCACCCATCTGACCCAAAGCTTATCCTGCTTAAAAGCAATAGCCCATAAAAGCTTCAAATTTGCAGCCTTGTTCCATATAACCATGTCTGTGATATTAAGGCCTCCTGCAGTTTTAGGAAGTTGAAGAGAGGACCAAGCAACTGGAGCCTTAGAGTTGTTATCAGTAGCTCCTGTCCACAAAAATCTTCTACAGATGTTCTCAACTGCCTTAATTAACTTCTTAGGCAAAGGAAAAATATGTGCCCAGTAGTTCTGCATGCTTTCCAATATTGCTTTCACCAATTGAAGTCTACCAGCATAAGATAGGAAATGTGCAATCCAACCTTGTGCTCTTGCTGTAATTCTGTCAATAAGTGGCTTACATTGAGTGAAACTGAGCTTCTTTGCAGCAAGAGGAACCCCAAGGTACTTGAAAGGCAAAGCACCAACATTCATTTTGATATGAGCTGCAAGTCTACTAGCCTCATCATGTTTGACACCAGAGAAATACACACAGCTCTTCTCTATGCTGGCTTCCAAGCCAGAAGCTTTAGAGAATTTGTTAAAAGCATCCATAATCTTAGAAATTGAACTAGGATATGCTCTTGCAAACATCAGTAAGTCGTCAGCAAACATGAGATGAGTTAACTTGATTCTCTCACATTAGGGATGGAAATTGAAATCTGGATCAGCACTCATATCAACCATGCATCTGCTCAAATACTCCATACTCAATGCAAATAAGAAAGGAGATAAAGGGTCTCCCTGTCTCAGGCCTTTCTTTGCCATGAAAGGAACAGAAGGAATCCCATTTATCAGGATGGAATAAGAAACATATTGAACACATCCCATAATCCATTTAATGAATTGATTAGGGAAGCCTAGCTCTTTCAACATACAATCAAGAAAAACCCACTCTACAGAATCATAGGCTTTCCTAATATCAACTTTGATAAAACATCTTGGAGACATATGACTCCTATTATATCCTCTAATAAGCTCAGTTGCTAAAAGAATATTGTCACCAATATTTCTATCAGGAATAAAAACCTGTTTGAGCATCATTTACAATTTCAGAGATCACTTGCTGCAGTCTTTTTGTCAAAAAATTAGAGATTACCTTGTATAGCACTGAACAGCAGGCAATTGGCCTGTAGTCTTTAGCATACTTAGCATCCTCCATTTTAGGAATCATAGTAACTGCTGTGCAATTAATAGGCTTATGCATGAAAGAATTGTGAAAGAAATCCAACACACCATCATAAATATCATGCTTAATTACCTGCCAACTCTTTTTGAAGAAAACTGAGTTGAACCCATCTAACCTTGGAGCCTTTGAGTCATCTATGGATGCCAAAGCATGATCAATCTCTTCAGTGGTGACTTGCTGAATTAAGATAGAACAAGCTGCTAAGCTTAGCCTAGGACCAGCTCTAACAATATTCAAATCAATGGCCTCCAAACTGCTAGAGCTAGACCCCAGTAGCTTCTTATAAAACCCACATATCTCCTCTTGGATGTCCTTGGACTCAGTCAACATATTTCCCTGCTCATTAAGAATGGAAATAATTTTATTCTTTGCTTTCCTGATCTTGACTGCTGTGAAGAAAAAATTAGTATTAGAATCACCAAGGGACAGCCAATCAATTCTATCTTTTTGATGTAGGATGCTATCATCAATCCTAGACCATTTTCTTAACTGCTCAATTAGTAATTTCTCCTCCCTTTGCAGAGAGCTATCATGAACTAGCTCTGGCAAAGCTTGTATGGCAGCCAATTTTCTTCAAAAATCCTCCACTTTGCAATGAGCTTTTGAACTCTTAGTAGTATGAAAGTCTTTCAAAGCTTTTTTAATTGCCTGCAACTTGACCCAAACATTCTTCAGCTTACGGCTACCATAATCAGACTCCCAAGCTTGTTACACCACTTCAATATAACCATGCTGATCAGCTGAAAAATTCAAAAATTTAAAAGGTCTACTACCACCATCTTGACTAGGAGCCACATTAAAAACAAGAGGAGAATGATCAAAGATTCCAGCCTCCAGGTACTGAATGACCACCTCAGAATGTGTATGAAACCACTCACAATTGACAAAAGCTTTGTCAATCCTGCTTGAGATTCTGCCATCACATATGCTCTTGTTGGACCAAGAGTAATACATCCCAGAAGTGGGAGCTTCCACCACTTGAGCATCCATAATGAAGTTACAGAAGTCAATAGTCTCAGATTCAGTAACTGCATTACCATAGAGTCTGTCATTAGCACTACACACAGCATTAAAATCCCCAATCAGGATGCATGGCCCCTGAATGGAAGACACAAAACTATGTAACTCACTCCATAAAACCCTTCTATCAGCTATTGTATGCAGACCATAAATAGCTGCCATATAAAAAAAGTCTAGCACCAACACTGTCCTGCACCTCCAGATAGATAACTTGTTCCGATGAAGCAAGAACAATTACCTTAACATCACTAGCAACCCAACCAACCCAAATTCGACCCCTAGGAGAGTAGTCATAATTGCAAGCCCAACTCCAACTGTTACCAAACTTCTTCTGCATTTTCAGACAATTATGACTTCTAATCCTAGTCTCAAACAAGGCACACAAAGTAATCTTCTGTCTTTGAAGGAAATGTTTAACTTCCTTCAATTTAGTGGGGTCATTCATCCGCCTCACATTCCATGTTGTGACAATCATCATGACAGATAGGGGTTAGGTCCCCTAGCACCCCTCAGGTATCCCTGAGTCAAATTGAAGTTGAAAAGCACCACTCTGACTTGCAATGCTCTTCCCTTTGTCTTTATGCTTCCTAGTAACCATTTTCCACACACCTTCATCAGACTCTTTCTCTTGAACTGCAACTGGGGTAGAAATAGGAGTGATAAGCTCAGGATTATGAGTGCTTTCCTCTGCATCCTCCTCCACAGTCTTGTCATTTTCAGCATTATCATCAATAACAATAGGACCAAGATCAGCTGTTGAAGCATCCTGCTTATTAGGATCTTTAATCTCAACACCCTTCTTCACCACCCACTTTTGAGTAACTTGCACAGGACCAGGATTAACAGGTTTAACCCCACACACATGCCCTATTTTGTTACACTTTTTGCAGAAAGGGGGAAGCCAATCATACTCAACCTTCTGCTGAAAAATACCCCCATTAGGTTCCTCTACTGCCACATCTTTAGGAATATCCTGAGTGACATCCATTTCTATTAAAACCCTAGCATAAGAAACCCTTAACCCTTTACTAGTACATTCATCAACACACATTGGGACCCCTAAGACACTCCCAATTCGACTAAGAGAATCTTCACTCCAACAATGAAGGGGAAGATTAGGGAATCTCACCCAAATAAGGATCACTTTCAACACTTCTTTCTGAAAATCAAAACTAGCACTCCAATGTTTAACAATCATGGGTTTATTGTAAAACAAATGAGGCCCTGAATACAATATATTATCTCGTTCTTCCCTGGAACTAAGTCTAATGATAAAAAAACCATCATCATGCTTAAAGATCTTAGGTTCCACTGTAAGATGCCACTGATTGTTAACATATTGAGTAAGAGTAGTAAGAGTATACACCACCAGAGCATTCATCCAACTCTCACTAGATCTCTCCACCTCAATCTTATCAAGTTTCGTAGTTAAACTACCATTGACAAAAATAGGGGATACAAACTTAAGTCCCATACCTTTACCCGAAATCCGACTATGAGCTGTGAAAGACTTCCATTTCAGTTGAGCATTCTCCTGAGGATTCTCCTTAGTCACCGGAATCTCTGGCACAGCTACAGGAATCACTTCAGCTTCACCTCTATTCAGTGTTACTGTTACATCCGTTTCCACCTCCTTAGATATCAAAGACGAACTTTTTGATACTTGATGCGAATCACTAGAGCCTACCAGAGTCGACGAGCTACTCACCGGCCCAGCTGACTTCTTCTTCCGGCCCATTCGTCGAGCAGTGCACAATAGAAAATCACCTTATCCTACGCCAGCTAAGGGTTTAGGGTTTTAGAAGAGCGAAGGTCCTAAAAATTCATTTCCTAATATAATTTTAATAACCCACATCTTAACCATACAATTCCCTCATCATATATGTTATAGTCACATGATTTGAGGCCATTGTCCAAGACAATTATTATTTTAGGTAATGCCCAAAAATGGTTTAGGTAATGACCTAAAAGTTTTGGTAATATCCTAATCTAATTAGGTGATTACCTAACATATGTAGTGGTTGTATTAGGTCATGACCAAAATATCTTTAGTAATTACCTAAACTATGCAGTAACTTGCATAAAAAACAAGTGACATTGCAATACAATGGAGAGGATTCTTTTTAGAGATTGTTCGACCATTTCAATCCGCTGTTCACATAAACATTCTATCGATGAACCTTTCATATCACCAAAGTCATTCAATTCTATCATTTGAAAGCAAAAGAAAAAGGAAAAAATGCAAAGTTTTAGCCCGATGCAATCTTATCATATAAACCACTTAAAACCTCATGGATTAAGTTATCAATAACCCACATCTTAACCATACAATTCCCTCATCATATATGTTATAGTCACATGATTTGAGGTCATTACCCAAGAAAATTATTATTTTAGATAATGCATAAAATAGTTTAGGTAATGACCTAAAAGGTTTGGTAATATCCTAATATAATTAGGTGATTACCTAACATATATAGTGGTTATGTTAGGTCATGACCAAAATATCTTTAATAATTTCCAAAACCCTGCATTAACTTGCACAAAAAACAATTGACATTCCACGACATTGGAGAGGATTCTTTTGAGAGATTGTTCGACCATTTCAATCCGCTGTTCACATAAACATTCGATCGATGAACCTTTCATATCACGAAAGTGATTCAATTCAATCATTTAAAAGCAAAAGAAAAAGGAAAAAATTCAACGTTTTAGCCCGATGCAATCTTATCATTTAAACCACATAAAATATCATGGATTAAGTTATCAATAACCCACATCTTAACCATACAATTCCCTCATCATATATGTTATAGTCACATGATTTGACGCCATTGCCAAGACAATTATTATTTTAGGTAATGTCCTAAAATGGTTTAGGTAATGACCTAAACGTTTTGGTAATATCCTAATCTAATTAGGTGATTACCTAATAAATATAGTGGTTATGTTAGGTCATGACCAAAATATCTTGATTAATTACCTAACTCCTACAGTAAGTTGCATAAAGAGCAAGTGACATTCCACTATAAGGGAGAGGATTCTTTTTAGAGATTGTTCAATCATTCCAATTCCGTTTCACTTAAACATTCTATCGATGAACCTTTCATATCACCAAAGTCATTAAATTCAATCATTTTAAAGCAAAAGAAAAAGGAATAAATGCATCGTTTTACCCCTATGCAATCTTCTCATATAAACCACTTAAGACCTCATGGATTAAGTTATCAATAACCCACATCTTAACCATATAATTCCCCCATCATATATGTTATAGTCACATGATTTGAGGCCATTGTCCAAGATAATTATTATCTTAGATAATGCCCTAAAATGGTTTAGGTAATGACCAAAAAGTTTTGGTAATATCCTAATCTAATTAGGTGATTACCTAACATATGTAGTGGTTGTATTAGGTCATGACTAATATATCTTTAGTAATTACCTAAACCCTGCATTAACTTGCACAAAAAACAAGTGACATTCCACTACAATGGAGAAGATTTTTTTCAGAGATTGTTTGGCCATTTCAATCCGCTGTTCACATAAACATTCTATCGATGAACCTTTTATATCACCAAAGTCATTCAATTCTATCATTTGAAAGCAAAAGAAAAAGGAAAAAATGCATCATTTAAGCCCGATGCAATCTTATCATATAAACCACTTAAAACCTCATGGATTAAGTTATCAATAACCCATATCTTAACCATACAATTCCCTCTTCATATATGTTAATATGTTATAGTCACATGATTTGAGGTCATTACCCAAGAAAATTATTATTTTAGGTAATGCCCTAAAATGGTTTAGGTAATGACCTAAAAGGTTTGGTAATATCCTAATCTAATTAGGTGATTACCTAACATATATAGTGGTTATGTTAGGTCATGACCAAAATATCTTTAGTAATTACCTAAACCCTGCATTAACTTGCACAAAAAATAATTGACATTCCCCTACAATGGAGAGAATTCTTTTGAGAGATTGTTCGACCATTTCAATCCGTTGTTCACATAAACATTCTATCGATGAACCTTTCATATCACTAAAGTCATTCAATTCAATCATTTGAAAGCAAAAGAAAAAGGAAAAAATGCAACGTTTTACCCCGATGCAATCTTATCATTTAAACCATATAGAATCTCATGGATTAGGTTATCAATAACCCACATCTTAACCATATAGAATCTCATGGATTAGGTTATCAATAACCCACATCTTAACCATATAATTCCCCCATCATATATGTTATACTCACATGATTTGAGGCCATTGTCCAAGACAATTATTATCTTTGGTAATACCCTAAAATGGTTTAGGTAATGACCTAAAAGTTTTGGTAATATCCTAATCTAATTAGGTGATTACCTAACATATGTAGTGGTTGTATTAGGTCATGACCAAAATATCTTTAATAATTACCTAAACCCTGCATTAACTTGCAAATAAAACAAGTGACATTCCATTACAATGGAGATGATTCTTTTTAGAGATTGTTCGACCATTTCAATCCGCTGTTCACATAAACATTCTATCGATGAACCTTTTATATCACCAAAGTCATTCAATTCTATCATTTGAAAGCAAAAGAAAAAGGAAAAAAATGCAACGTTATAGTCCGATGCAATCTTATCATATAAACCACGTAAAACCTCATGGATTAAGTTATCAATAACCCACATCTTAACCATACAATTTCCTCATCATATATGTTATAGTCACAAGATTTGAGGCCATTACCCAAGAAACTTATTATTTTAGGTAATGCCCTAAAATGGTTTAGGTAATGACCTAAAAGGTTTGGTAATATCCTAATCTAATTAGGTGATTACCTAACATATATAGTGGTTATGTTATTTCATGACCAAAATATCTTTAGTAATTACCTAAACCCTCCATTAACTTGCACAAAAAACAATTGACATTCCACTACAATGGAGAGGATTCTTTTGAGAGATTGTTCGACCATTTCAATCCGCTGTTCACATAAACATTCGATCGATGAACCTTTCATATCACGAAAGTCATTCAGTTCAATCATTTGCAAGCAAAAGAAAAAGGAAAAAATGCAACGTTTTAACCCGATGCAATCTTATCATTTAAACCACATAAAATCTCATGGATTAGGTTATCAATAACCCACATCTTAACCATGCAAGTCCCTCATCATATATGTTATAGTCATATGATTTGAGGTCATTGCCCAAGACAATTATTATTTTAGGCAATGACCTAAAATGGTTTAGGTAATGACCTAAACGTTTTGGTAATATCCTAATCGAATTAGGTGATTACCTAACAAATATAGTGGTTATGTTAGGTCTTGACCAAAATATCTTGAGTAATTACATAAATCCTGCAGTAACTTGCATAAAAAACAAGTGACATTCCACTATAAGGGAGAGGATTCTTTTTAGAGATTGTTCGACCATTCCAATCCCGTTTCACATTAACATTCTATCGATGAACCTTTCATATCACCAAAGTCATTCAATTCAATCATTTTGAAGCAAAAGAAAAAGGAAAAAATGCAACGTTTTACCCTGATGCAATCTTATCATATAAACCACTTAAAACTTCATGGATTATGTTATCAATAACCCACATCTTAACCATATAATTCCCCCATCATATATGTTATAGTCACATGATTTGAGGCCATTGCCCAAGACAATTATTATTTTAGGTAATGTCCTAAAATGGTTTAGGTAATGACCTAGAACTTTGGTAATATTCTAATCTAATTAGGTGATTACCTAACATATGTAGTGGTTGTATTTGGTCATGACCAAAATGTTTTTAGTAATTACCTAAACCCTGCATTAACTTGCACAAAAAACAAGTGACATTCCACTACAATGGAGAGGATTCTTTTTAGAGATTGTTCGACCATTTCAATCCGCTGTTCACATAATAAACATTCTATCGATGAACGTCTTATATCACCAAAGTCATTCAATTCAATCATTTGAGAGCAAAAGAAAAAGGAAAAAATGCAACGTTATAGCCCGATGCAATCTTATCATATAAACCACTTAAAACCTCATGGATTAAGTTATAAATAACCCACATCTTAACCACACAATTCCCTCATCATATATGTTATACTCACATGATTTGAGGCCATTACCCAAGAAAATTATTATTTTAGGTAATGCCCTAAAATGGTTTTGGTAATGACCTAAAAGGTTTGGTAATATCCTAATCTAATTAGGTGATTACCTAACATATATAGTGGTTATGTTAGGTCATGACCAAAATATCTTTGGTAATTACCTAAACCCTCCATTAACTTGCACAAAAAACAATTGACATTCCTCATCATATATGTTATACTCACATGATTTGAGGCCATTACCCAAGAAAATTATTATTTTAGGTAATGCCCTAAAATGGTTTTGGTAATGACCTAAAAGGTTTGGTAATATCCTAATCTAATTAGGTGATTACCTAACATATAGGTGATTACCTAACATATATAGTGGTTATGTTAGGTCATGACCAAAATATCTTTGGTAATTACCTAAACCCTCCATTAACTTGCACAAAAAACAATTGACATTCCACTACAACGGAGATGATTCTTTTGAGAGATTGTTCGACCATTTCAATCCGCTTTTCACATAAATGTTTTATCGATGAACCTTTCATATCACGAAAGTCATTCAATTTAATCATTTGAAAGCAAAAGAAAAAGGCAAAAATGCAACGTTTTAGCCCGATGCAATATTATCATTTAAACCACATAAAATCTCATGGATTAGGTTATCAATAACCCACATCTTAAGCATATAATTCCCTCATCATATATATGTTATAGTCACATGATTTGAGGTCATTGCCCAAGACAATTATTATTTTCGTTAATGTCCTAAAATTATTTAGGTAATGACCTAAACGTTTTGGTAATATCCTAATCTAATAAGTTGATTACCTAACATATATAATGGTTATGTTAGGTCATGACCAAAATATCTTTAGTAATTACCTAAACCCTGCACTAATTTGCACAAAAACCAGTGACATTCCACTGCAATGGAGGTCCTGAAAATGCTGCAAATTTGTTTCATCTAATTGCTAAACTAAAGTACGATCTACGCATCAAATGTAACCTAATAAAAGTGTGAAGTGCATTGATTTATTGCAAATATCTCACACACTTTAATTTTATTTTTGGTCCCAAAATATGTTTAGTAGTTACCAATATTTATTTATGTTTGGTCATGACTAAAATATCTTTAGTAATTACCAAATCACTGCAGTAACTTGGACAAAAAACCAGCTCAAACTCCCATGGAGGTCGCGAAAAATCTGAATTTTTTTTGCATCATAGCTAAACTAAAGTATGAAGTACTCAAATGTAACCACAAATTGTCGCATAAAAGTGTGAAGTGCATTGATTTAGAGCAATTTAATCACCAATACCGACATTTTATTTTCCTTAAAACTCTAGAATTTTTTTGGGGAAAATTTTCATAAATTGCAAGTTCAATCTTACTCAAACACACAAATGAAGATAGAAAATCATTAATTCGTTAATATATGCGAAATATTCAAGTAAACTTACATCCATTTCATCTACGGGTGAAGAGTTTAGATCGAAATCCATGGAGGTGAAGTTCAACAATGGAGGTGAAGGTTTGGGGCGAAATGGAGGTGAAGAATAGGTCGAAATGGACGAAAAAGATGGAAGATAGGGTCGAAATTGAGAGAGAAGGTGGAAGAATGGGTCGAATTTGGGAGGAATTCGGTTGAGAACGGTGGAAGAGAGAGAAAATGGGTAAAAAAAGTTTTGCTCCAAAATTTTTTTCCAAACATGAATTACTGTTTGGAAGCTGAAAAAAAAATTCGGATTTTTTCAAAAAAAAAAATTTATTATTTTTTCGATTTTCAGAAATTAATTTCATAAATTTTGGTAAATAAACAAAATCAAAAGAAATTAGTTTTGGCAATTAAAAGAAAAGAAATGGGGGCTCCACTAACAAGAATGTGTGGCTCACATTCATTTGGCTCCATGGTCATGTTTTTTTTAAGACCATGTTAGAATCATCCTTGCCGAATTGAAAATTCTACAATGGTCTTTTTTCAAAAAAGACCATGGAAAAAGTGGGGCCACAATCAATGTGAGCCACCCACCTGAGCTTTCTTTTCCCTTTTCTTTTTTGCTTTGAAATGATTTTGGAAAATACCAAAATGATTTATTCTAATTTCTGAAAATGTTTTAAATAATTTCGAAAAATACAAAATAAAAAAAAATATGAAAAAATTCTGAAAAATTTTCTTGGATTTTCAGTAGATCTCTCCCTTCCTCAAATCATCCATGAATCTTCAATTTTTCTCTCTCCTCTCCTCTCCACAATTTTCGGCCAAAATTTTCTCTCTCCTCTCCTCTACCCTTTCCTCCCTCAAATCTTCCATGAATCTTTAAATTTTCTTGGATTTTCAGTAGATCTTTTCGATTTTATGATGGAGAAGTTGTGAAATCGAAATTATAATTTTCGATTTTGGGGAAATTTTTTTCACTTTTCTCTCTTTCATCTTCGTAAATTCATGAAATAGATGAACAAACATAAAATTGATGATTGTATGTACACCATGAACGCCCGGATTTCCATGGAAATTAAGGTATGAGTTTTCAAATGAAGAAACTCAAAATCACAATTCTAGGTTATGAATTTAACAAAAACATGGTTTGGATTGTTGTAAGATGTTGGGAAACCGCCGATTCGGGACCGATTTGTGCGTTTTTTGAGTATTGATGACCATTGTCACACACTAGATGAAGAATTTCAGAGGAGAGAGAAAAAATTGTAAGGTTGAAGATGAAGTTGGAAGAAGATGACTGAACGGACACTTTAGGTAATTACTAAAATGGGTTCCGCTAATTACCAAAACGTGACAGAAACTAAGAGAAGTCTCAAAACCTCCAATACCAAAGTGTATTGAAAATAAACAATTGAAATAAATAATCCTAATTACAAATTAATCAATATGATATAAATGTGTTAATCCAAATAAGCCAAATAGAGTTATAAAGTCACAACATGTAAAAGATAAGAATGTCTTAGTAGGTTTGGTAATGCCCAAAATATGTTTGGTAATTACCTAAAAGCATATGATATGAGGTTAATTTGGGCTTTTTAATATAGGGAGGGACAATGGGGGGCCAAAACTCAAGTCAATGGGATTGGGTGAGGTATTGAGCCTAATGGACCCAGTGGCATGATTGACCAATCCCCATAGGATTGCCTTGTTGAGTAATGGGAAACGATTGTGATTGGGAGAACATCCTCCACTTAGTATGTTTGGTAATTCTCAAACCATGTTTGGTAAGTACCTAAAAGCATATGATGTGGGGTTAATTTGGGCTTTTTAGTACAATGAGGGATAACAGGGACCCAAAACTGAAGTCAATGGGGTTTGGTGAGGTATTGGGCCTAATGGACCCAGCGGCATGATTGTCCAATCCTCATAGGATTGCCTTGATGAGTAATGGGAAAGGATTCTGATTGGGAGAACATCCTCCACTTAGTAGGTTTGGTAATTCCCAAATCATGTTTGGTAAGTACCTAAATGCATATGATATGGGGTTAATTTGAGCTTTTTAATACAAGGAGGGACAATGGGGGCCCAAAACTCAAGTCAATGGGGTTTGGTGAGGTATTGAGCCTAATGGACCCAGTGGCATGATTGTCCAATCCCCATAGGATTGCCTTGATGAATAATGAGAAAGCATTGTAATTGGGAGAACATCATCCACTTAGTAGGTTCCCAAACCATGTTTGGTAAGTACCTAAAATCATATGACATGAGGTTAATTTAGGCTTTTTAGTACAAGTAGGGACAATGGGGGCCCAAAATTCAAGTCAATAGGGTTTCATGAGGTATTGGGCCTAATGGACCCAGTGGCATGATTGTCCAATCCCCATAGGATTGCCTTGATGAGTAAGCATTATGATTGGGAGAACATTCTCCACTTATTAGGTTTGGTCATGGCCAAAACATGTTTGGTAATTACCTAAAAGCATATGATGTAGGGTTAATTTGGGCTTTTTAGTACACGGAGGGACAATGGGGGCCCAAAACTTAAGTCAATGCGATTTGGTGAGGTATTGGGCCTAAGGGACCCAGTGGCATGATTGTCCAATCCCCATAGGATTGCCTTAATGAGTAATGGGAAAGGATTCTGATTGGGAGAATATCCTCCACTAAGTAGGTTTGGTAATTCCCAAACCATGTTTGGTAAGTACTAAAATCATATGATGTAGGGTTAATTTTGGCTTTTTATTACAAGGAGGGATAATGGGGGCCCAAAACTCAAGTCAATGGTGTTTTGTGAGGTATTGGGACTGATAGACCAAGTGGCATGATTGTCTAATCCCCATAGGATTGCCTTGATGAGTAATGGGAATGGATTGTGATTGTGAGAACATCATCAACTTAATAGGTTTGGTCATGGCGAAAACATGTTTGGTAATTACATAAAACCATACGATATGGGGTTAATTTGGGCTTTTTAGTACAAGTAAGGATAATGGGGGCCCAAAACTGAAGTCAATGGGGTTTGGTGAGGTATTGGGCCTAATGGACCCAGTGGCATGATTGTCCAATCCCCATATGATTGCTTTGATGAGTAATGGGAATGGATTGTGATTGGGAGAACATCCTCCACTTAGTAGGTTTGGTCATGGCCAAAACATATTTGGTATTTACCTAAAAGCATATGATATGGGGTTAATTTGGGCTTTTTAGTGTAAGGAGGGATAATGGGGGCCCAAAACTTAAGTCAATGGGGGTTTGGTGAGGTATTGAGTCTAATGGACTAGTGGCATGACTGTCCAATCCCCATAGGATTGCTTTAATGAGTAATGAGTAATGGATTGTGATTGGGAAAACATCATCAACTTAGTAGGTTTGGTCATGGCCAAAACATGTTTGGTAATTACCTAAAAGCATATGATATGGGGTTAATATGGGCTTTTTAGTACAAGGAGGAATAATGGGGGCCCAAAACTAAAGTCAATGGGGTTTGGTGAGGTATTGAGCCTAATGAACCAAGTGGCATGATTGTCTAATCCTCATAAGATTACTTTGATGAGTAATGGGAATGGATTGTGATTGGGAGAACATTCTCCTCTTAGTAGGTTTGGTCATAGCCAAAACATGTTTGGTAATTACCTAAAAGCATATGATATGGGGTTAATTTGGGCTTTTTAGTACAAGGAGGGGCCAAAATTGAAGTCAATGGGGTTTGGTGAGATATTGGGCCTAATGGATATAGTGGCATGATTGTCCAATCCCCATAGGATTGTTTTGATGAGTAATGGAAATGGATTGTGATTGGGAGAACATCCTTCACTTAGTAGGTTTAGTAATGCCAAAATTATGTTTGGTAATTACCAAACACCTTATGATATGGCGGAAAACGAAAATTTCAAATTTGAAAAAGGATTGTTTGGTAAAAATTTGAAGTTCAAAATTTTGGCTTCCCTCCATATTATGTCTGTATTAATATCATATTATTTCCATTCTATCTATCATGTCACATTATTTTCTCTCTCTAAATGTTCTAGCTACTAGCTTCTACTTAATTCTCGAACTTTTGAGAGAATCTGCACCACTGTAGAATTTGAGTTTAGAAGAATTACAAAATTGACTAAGGTGAATATTTAGCATATGCAATTTTTCATTAATTTGTTTTTTTTTTTAAATTATATGTTATTGCGTGAAGGTTGTTGATTTGTTTGTGGTTCTTTCGTGTACAAGTATGTCAAGAGAAATCTCCTCGTCTGTGAACTGTGAAGAAATATATTGCGACTGCGGTTTTCCAGTTGCAAAGTTGAAGTCTTTGACTCAGGAGAATCCTGGAAGTAGATTTATGGCATGTAAATATTGGGACCGTGAAACCAATTCAAGGGGGTGTGAATTTTTTAGATGGATTGATAAAGAAATTATAGATTGGCAAAGGGATGTGGCAAACCAACTTCTATTTGAGAAAAATCAACTGGCAACTGAAGTTAATTTGATGAAGAATGAGAATAAGAGGCTTGTTGATGAATTAGAAAAGATGAAGCAGAGGATGAGAAAGAAGAAGGTTCATCCAAGGGAAGGGTTATGTGGTATTATGTCTCTTTGTTTGGTTGTTTCTGTAATAGTGAGTATTTTGATAGTGAAGATTTCTGGCTATAGAAGTTGTTAAATTTGAAATACTATGTAAATGCAACTTGAATGGAGCTTATGAAAGTATTATAAAGCTTTCTTTATTCTTGTCATTGGTTAAGTAATGAGTGTTTCTTACCTGGATTGGACTTTTGAACTTAAAATTGTCATTGTTTTTTAAAGTACTGTTGAAATCTTTGAAAATTAAATGAATTGTGAATGACATTAGTGGCGTGGTCTTAACAGTCTGCACAGTTTGGTTATTACCAAAAGTTTTTAAGTGATTACTGAAAACAAAAAATAAGTATTAGGCCAAAGAAAATAAAAAGGATTCATGGTTGAGTAATTTTTATGAGTGTTTATATGTAAAAATTAGGTTGTATGAGGTTCTTGGCCTATAGACCCAGTGTTATATATTTCCCCAATCCCTATGTTATTTCTTTGTTGAGTTTTCGTAATCGTTTGAACTATAGTTTGGTAATTACCTGTATAAGTTTTGGTAATATCTAAAACTATCCGTTTTGGGGGTAAAATAAGAAAATTGAATTGTTTTAAATAATTTGTAAAACCAAGATACTAAGGGCATTATTGTACTTTTGCCGACCATATATTTCATTGAAAGAATCGCCAACTTCTCCCTCCCTTAATTTCTCTCTCCTAAAACTACCCTCATTCTCTCTCCTAAACCTTCCATCATTCTCAACTTCCTCCACATTCTCTCTCATCAACCACACTTTCTGCTCCCATAAAAAAAACAGCGGTTCTCTGATAAACGCACACGACATATTCTTGGCATCAAATCCGGCAACACTTTCGGCATTATTTGTTGAAGGTGAGTTTGAATCTAGCGTTTAATTTTTTAGGGCAATTTCAAAGTTTTGAATAGTGGCACCATACAACTCCATTCATGATTTAAATTGTGAAATATATTATTTAAGTATTTGAATAGTGAAAGTTAATGTTTTCTCTTGTGGCAATTTCGATTTTTGTTGGAATTGTGATATTTAATTATTTGTTGTTAGCAATTGATTATGTTGTTTGAATTGATAAAAAGTACTTGTTTTGATATTTTGGGGGGAAGAGGAAGGATTGTGTTTGAATCTTATGAGTTATGCGTTTCTATTCTTTCTAACACATCAATTTTGGTGCTTACCAAAATTCTGAAAAGCATGATTTAAGTATCTGAATATTTAAATTTAGGGTTTTAATTTGTGGTAATTTCGACTTATTTTGGGAATAATGACATATAATTATTTGTTGTTGTCCTATGATTTAAGTATCTAAATAGTGAAAGTTAGGGTTTTGTTGTAAGTTTAGTTTGAAATTGACAATAGAAGAAATTTATAAGAATCTAATTATCATGTTAATTTTAGAAAAGATGGAAGTTTGGACCATGGTTTCATTGATGAATTACAAAGATATTGTGGTGATGTTTTATAGTTTGTTGTGTGGTTCTCTAAACGCTAGTGTTGCCTCACCTGTGTTTAGTAATTACCTAATGTATGGTTGGTGATTACCAAAATGTTTCTGAAATTGTCGCAATGTTATGAATTGTAAGTTTTCATGTAATCTATGCTAATATTGTTTGGTTTATGAATAGTTAATGATATCTATAATAAGGCTAGGTTTATACTTGTCCTAACTTTTTCAATTCCCTTAACTGTGTTTGGTAATCTATGCTAGTATTGCCTCACCTGTGTTTGGTAATTACCTGAATATGTTTGGTGATTTCCAAAAAGTTAGAGAAATTGTGGTGATGTTATGAATTTTGTGAGCTTTCATGTAATCTATTCTATAGTATTGTTTGGTTTATGAATAGTTAATTATATCTATAATAAGGCTAGGTTTTTAGTTGTCCTAGCTTTTTCAATTCCCTTAACTGTGTTTGGTAATCTATGCTAGTGTTGCCTCACTTGTGTTTGGTAATTACCTTAACATGTTTGGTGATAACTAAAACCAAATTGTGGTGATGTTTTGAATTGTAAGTTTTCATGTAATCTATGCTAGTATTGTTTGGTTCATGAATATTTAATGATGGTTATAATAAGGTTAGGTTTATACTTGACCTATCTTTGGCAATTGCCTTAAATGTGTTTGGTAATTCATGCTAGTGTTGCCTCAACTGTGTTTGGTAATTACCTGGTTTATGTTTGGTGATTACCAAAACGTTTCAGAAATTGTGGTGATATTATGAATTGTAAGTTTTCATGTAATTTATGCTAATATTGTTTGGTTTATGAATAGTTATGATACTTATAATAAGGCCAGCTTTATACTTGTCCTAGCTTTTTCAATTCCCTTAACTGTGTTTAGTAATCTATGCTAGTATTGCCTCACATGTGTTTGGTGATTACCAAAATGTTTAAGAAATTGTGGTGATGTTATGAATTATGAGTTTTCATGTAATCTATTCTATAGTATTGTTTGGTTTATGAATAATTAATTATATCTAGGATAGGGGTAGGTTTTTAGTTGTCCTAGCCTTTTCAATTCCCTTAAGTGTGTTTGGTAATCTATGCTAGTGTTGCCTCACTTGTGTTTGGTAATTACCTTAACATGTTTGGTGATTACTAAAACTTTATAGAATTTGTGGTGATGTTTTTAATTGTAAGTTTTCATGTAATCTATGCTAGTATTATTTGGTTAATGAATATTAAATTATGTTTATAATAAGGCTCGGTTTATACTTGCACTAGTGGAAAAAAACACAAGGGCTGCGGTGCAAGGGCTGCGGTTTATTGCAAAACGTAGCCCTTAATAGTCAAGGGCTGCGGTTAGCTCAAAACCGCAGCCCTTTAGTAATTAAGGGATGCGGTTTTTGGGCTAACCGCAGCCCTTAATAGTGAAGGGCTGCGGTTTTGGGCCAACCGCAGCCCTTAATTACTAAAGGGCTCCCTTTATTATTAATTCTAGGTGGCGGGCTGCTGAAATTAAACCTACCACAAATAATATTCATTGAGCGCACAAATCTTCACTCTCATCTTTCTCTCTCATCCGTCTCTCTCGTCTCTCATGGTTGCTACTTTGCTAGGGTTTATTTACTCCTCACAAATCTTCACACCACCACAAATCTTCATTCGTCTCTCTCATTCTCGGTGCCCTTCTCCTCCTTCGTTCATTCCGCCATTAATGGCACCGTCGACTCACTCGAAATCGATTTGCGCACCATCGATTTGCGCACCATCGGTGGCAAATCAGCCTGATTCTTCTCTCCTTCACAAGGCGTCGCTGAGGTATTTTCTCTCTCCTCTCTGTTTTTTCAATGCTTTTCGTGGATCTAGGGTTTGAAATTATTGAGGATTAAGGTGAATATTCTTGCATTTTATATGTATTCTGAAATTAGAAAGTTTAATTGCTGATTTTGTAGGTTGAATTTTGGTCGTGTGATGGTGTTCTTCGTTTTTGTCCCCAGTAAATTTGATTGGTATATGAAAGATGCGTGTTTCAGTTTATTGGTTCTTGTACATCTCATCAGTTGTTTGATAGTTGATGAATCTATTATATTTGTGACTTTTGACTTATTGCTTTAGTGAGATGAAAAGTAGGGAACTTGATAAATTGTAAGTACGAGTGATATGTAGTATTGTGAAATGTGATGAAAACGCCACTGACTTCATTTCTTATGTTTAAGATTAGTTGAAGCTCTTTTTGGAAAAAAGTAGTAGGTCTAATTGTTGTATTTTTGGGTATGGAATTGTGAATATCTTCAGCTGGTTGAAAAATGAATTTCAAGAATGTCAAGGTTCCCAATGTGCCTGGTGGCGGTGCTGCATCGGCTCTAATTAAGGTCGGAATTCTTGGTGCTATTGGATTGTATGGTATCACTAACAATCTTTACAATGTGGAAGGTGGTCATCGAGCCATTGTATTCAACCGTGTTTACGGTGTTAAAGACAAGGTGAAGTTCCGTCGAATTTTTATCGCTTTAAGTTTTCAGAAATGAATACATTTCATACTTGTATTCTATGACAATCTATGTTTTTTCGGTCTTTCAAGTTGTATAGATTCATATTTCCATTGTATCGACATGTAGACTTGTGTAGTTAATACTTAATACCATGGCACATACGTTGCTCGCGTGAATTTCGTTGCAAGGGGAGCTTGTTTGAGAATTCTTAATCATATTGAAATTGGGACCTCTAATAACTTCATCCTTAATAAGTTAATTCAGATACTTTACGTAAGTAATATTGATGTATGTGGTCTATTATGGTCGTCAATCGGTCATAATTTCTAAAGAGTTTGGCACTCATATTTTAGGGGCTTGTAAAAGTTGGTTTTCTATATATATATATATATATATATATATATATATATATATGCTTTGCAGAGCATCTGTGGTTAAAAATTTAATAAACATTGAATTGTTGTTCATAAATACAGATGGAGAAACTCAGAAATGTGAAGTGTAAAGTTTAGGTTGTGTGCCGCTGGTTGTGCTTATATGTTTCTGTTGCTTGATTTGCACTTTGAAATATATTAGCTTGTGCTAAATGGTAAATTTTGAAAGCTTAGGTTGTGTGACTCGAGTTCAACTTCTATTTTGTCGCTTGCTTTGCACTTCTATACAAGTTAGCTTGTACCGAAACTTGGATTTTATACATTTAGGATGCGTCCCTCCGATCATTTTTATATGTTTCCGTTGCTTGCTTTGCACTTTAATACTTCATGTTAGCCTCTGTTGAAACTGGAATTCTATGAATCTACTATTTGGAGGATTTGTTTCCTGCTATAGTTCATTTTAGTAATGTCTGCATTCATGCATAAAACGTCCTCTATTCCAGCATCACTTGGACCTCCACCTGAAATTGAAGATTGGGGCGCTATTCCTTCTATCGACCAGTTTGGGTTACATAATCAAGAGGCACGTTTGTGGGGTCTCTATGTGTAGATGAAGAAATTTACTTCTTGGATTTTGCAATTTGCAAGTGTTCCCTACCCCATCCCAGGCTTTTCTTTACAATGTGTTTCTTTTCTTTGCTAAATAACTCAGCCAATTTCTTGTTTTATGGCAGGTAGACAAAGGTCTAGTGTTTGTTGGGGGTGAAAGTGCTTCACTCAGCAGAGTCCTTGAATACTTCTGGAAAAAGGCTAGACGCTTCATTATCGAATGTCTCTGAAAGAATTTACTGGGTCATTGAATTTAATTGGTTAACTAATGTTCAGGTTCTGCTGAAAATATACAAAGTGACAAGGAATGGAATGAACTAAAAAGATAAGACATGAAATTAGTTCTTATTTCTTCTTTTCATTCTTGATTCTTCTATTTAGTTCTTATTTCTTCTTTTCGTTCTTGTTTCTTCTATTTTGTTTTCAGATCCAAGTCGGTATGGTGGTGCCGCCTTTGGCGGTGCAGTTGGTCTGCCAGGTCCGACGCGAGCAGGGCCTCTTTCTCCTCTTCTAAGCTGCTTTACTTATGGGTTTTTATAAAATTATGTCATCGTCAAATCCTAGAACAGTGGAAGAGATCTTCAAGGATTTCAACGCTCGTCGTTGTGCTATTGTTCATGCGCTCACTTCTGGTACTTTCTTATCTTTCTCTCTCTCTTTTCAATTTTTTGATATCTGGGTTATTTTCTGTAACCGTTTTTGTGATCTGGGTTTTTTTTTTCCAGATGTTGACGAATTTTATGGGCTCTGTGATCCGGGTAGGATGATTTTTATCTCGTAATTTTTTTCATGGGTTTTGAAAGTAATACCTAAATTAGTCTAGTGCTACCCACAGCAGTTGAGAGGTGTTCAACTGTTCACCCACAACAGCAGGAGATGAGTCATGTAAGTATGTACAGAAAGTCAAGCTGCTAAAGAAGCAAAAAGAACTACAGAGAAAGACAGACCAGACCACACAAGTGCATGCACACAAAGCCAAGGATTAGAAGATTTCTCATGCTTCCTCCAATTTTAAGTGCATCCCTCTCCATATAAGGTTCTGAATTTACAAATACAGATTTTGTTGGGATTTCTTTTGGGGGTTCCAAAGTTGTTTATAGACTTATATTTTCTTTATATTTGTATGAATAACATGAATTGCAATGAAAACTGATACTTATATGTATATGTAGCTGTTTTTGGATCATTCTGGACAAAAAAATGCAAAAAAAAAAAAATATTTTTTTATTTTTTTTGGGCGTTAAGGGGCTGCGGTCAGGCGAAAACCGCAGCCCTTGGTGGGTTAAGGGCTGCAGTTAAGGGCAAAACTGCAGCCCTTAACCCACCAAGGGCTGCGGTTTTTGCCCTTAACCGCAGCCCTTAACCCACCAAGGGCTGCGGTTTTCACCTTGACCGCAGCCCTTAACGCGCTAAGGGCTGCGGTTAACAACCGCAATCCTTCCTAAATGCCAAGGGCTGCTAGTCTAGGGGTTGCGGTCAAAATACGCAGCCCTTGGGCCCCTTTTGACCGCAGCCCTTGGGCTTTTTTCCTCTAGTGTTGACCTATCTTTGGCAATTGCCTTAAATGTGTTTGGTAATTCATGCTAGTGTTGCCTCAACTGTGTTTGGTAATTACCTGGTTTATGTTTGGTGATTACCAAAACTTTCCAGAAATTGTGGTGATGTTATGAATTGTAAGTTTTCATGTAATTTATGCTAATATTGTTTGGTTTATGAATAGTTAATGATATCTATAATAAGGCTAGGTTTATACTTGTCTTAGCTTCTTCAATTCCCTTAATTGTGTTTGGTCATCTATGCTAGTATTGCCTCACATGTGTTTGGTAATTACCTGATGTATGTTTGGTGATTACCAAATGATTGCAGAAATTGTGCTTCTATGTTATATTATTTTTGGTTATTACCAAAATCATGTCTGGTTATTACCAAAACCATGTCTGGTTATTACCTAACTTGTCAGTATGTGTAATCTATGTATATTTTTTTTTTGGGCAGTGAGATGGCAAGGGTAAAGACGACAGCTTTCAAGCCGATAAAGAATAAGGACAAGAACACTGAAGATGATTCGGATTATGTGGAATCCGAGGAAGGCGAAGAATCCCCACGTCGTTCGTATAGAAAAAGGCAAGCTCCAAAAAAACAAGAGGCATCTACTTCTAAGAGTTCACAGAAAAGGCAGCGTATCTTTAAGGGTGGTGATCCTATCATTCCCGAAACTAATGTTGATGAAAACAAAAGGTTTCGCACCCCAGAGCATGCAAAACGTTACAACGAAAATTTTGGTACACGTCAGGTGTACTTAGGTAGGACAGTGGACTTCATGTCTTTGAAGCTTGACAATGCAAACTTCCTTTTTGATTGGTTTTCATACCAACAGTGGCATAGACTACTCCCGACTAAGCTCCCTTGCTATCCTGAACTTGTGAAAATATTCTACACACATCTTGAAGTGGATGACACTGCTGATGGCAGGGTAACATCTTGGGTGAAAGGTGTCGAAATCTCGTTTAATGATATAGAACTTGGAACCATTCTTGGTTTGCCTGTGGATGGTTTGTGGGATTACCCCGATAACAAATGTAGTGAAGTCGATGAATTTGATGTTCAGGAGTGCAACAAACTATTGTTGATGGATGACGAAGACGACAGGACCCGTAAGCCTCAAGTTGATGAGCTTCCTCTCCAGACTCGTTTCCTCCACCTTGTCATTCAGCAGACCTTCAATGCTCGTATACGGGGGAAATCAACATTAACGTATGTTGATTATGTTTTGTGTCATTTCAAAGAAAAAAATGAACATGCCCCGTTTCATGGTCGAGGTGATGTCCCATATAAGCAGGTCAGATGCTCGTAAGTCTTGTTTGCCCTATGGCATGTGGTTGACAAAAATTTGGGGTGGATTTGAAAGGTGAGGTTGTGAAGGAATTGGAGCATGATTCATTTGACCATAAGACCATTAGTCATGCTCTAGGCTTCCCTTTTGATGAAGCGGTTGGTAGATGGGTGAAGGGGAGAAAGAGGGGTAGAGCTGTAGCTGACAAAGGGGAGAGAAAAAGGGCCGATGGGCCAAGTGGAGAAACGTTTGCTACAGTTATTCCATCTATTGTGAGAAATGTTGTCGAGACATTGAGTAACTCATAATATGCCTTAGTGGAGATCAAAATTGTTCAAGAAATGCTCAAACGTGCATATCCGGAACTTTTTCCCGATGATTACATGCATGGCCTAAGGAAGAGGATGCATTTGGAGGTGATGAAAGGGACCGCTACAACGGGGCCTCGACAGGGAGAAGAGGAAACCGCAGATAGCGGGGATGAAAATTATGGTAATAATTATTGAATTTGTTATTTATATGGTACTTATTAGGTTATTAGGCCATTACATAATATATAAATGTGGAATAAGGCAATCTGATATTGTTTGGTAATGACCTAAACATGTTTAGGCATTACCTAAAACTTAAAAAGCTGATGATTGTTCATCTGCCTTATTATAGTAATCACCAAAATCCTTTTAGTCATTACCTAAGTCTTAAAAATTTAGGATTATGTTATCTGAAATAGTTTAGTAATGTCCTGAGCATGTTTAGGTATTACCTAAATGTTAAAAAGTGTAGGGTAGTTATTATGCCTTTTTCTATCACCATTACATAATATATAAATGTGGAATAAGGTAATCTGATATTGTTTGGTAATGACCTAAACATGTTCAGGCATTACCTAAAACTTAAAAAGCTGATGATTGTTCATCTGCCTAATTTTAGTAATCACTTTTAGTCATTACCTAACACTTAAAAATTTAGGATTATGTTACCTGATGTAGTTTGGTAATGTCCTGAACATGTTAAGGTATTACCTAAATGTTATCTGATATAGTTTTGAGTAGGTTTTATGCCAGTTTTAGGTAATGATTTTCAGTCGTTACCAGTTTTTATTAAACTCAATGTATTTGATTGAATTGGTTACTGAATCTACACAAGTTCTGATCGTGCTGATGGTGATGGTAATGGTGATGGAGATGAAGAGGAAGATGATGGAGAAGCAAGTGATACCTATGCCTCTGACCCCGAGAATTAAATTGATGTGTAATGTTTGGTGCTTGAATTATATATTTATAATATGGTTTTGTGGACATACTTACTATTAAGTTTGTAATGTTTCTCTAGGTAGTTGGTACTATAACTTTTGTTGACATACTTATTATTAAGTTTGTAATGTTGTCTTTCCATTAGGATATATGGGTTGTATTTGGTTTTGAAGCACGATGTTTCCTTTGCTTATTGGTATTAAAACTTATAATTACAAATTAATCAATATGATATAAATGTGTGATTTCAATTTTGCAGATTTGGTTATTACCTAAACTGGTTTGGTAATCCCCAAAGATGAACAAAAATGAAAAATGTATTTGTCTTTGTTAAGTTATTACCTAAACTTGTTTGGTAATCACCAAACACTAAAAAAGTGGTTCTCTAAACCCCTGGTGGTGATTATCATTTTTGTTACATTTTATATAAGATAGATATTTCATTTTGTGATTTGAAGTTTGATTGTTTTGTTAGTAATAACCTGAATCTTGTTTAGTGTTTCTCTAAGGCCCTCTTGGTGATTATCTTTAATCACCTGAAATTGCGATTAATGTGTAAATTTTTATTTATCTGGTGATTTGTTAAGTCATTAAATAATCAACTTTTAAAAAAATAATAGCAATTTTAGGGGCAGGTTGACATTTTAAATGTAAAAGTCAATTTAATTTATTTATTATTATTTTACCCACCAAACACATATAGCACATAAGCAATTTTTTTTAGGTCATAACCCAAAAAATATTTGACCTGTCAAGAATATGAATAATAGGCTTATTAGTTTGATGATGTTTGACCTCTTCAGATCAACTCAGGCACTTGTGTTCAGAAGAGCTTTAGGTAATTACTAAACACATTTTGGTGATTACCAAATAGTTATAGACCAACTTATGTGTTCTGATAAGGTTTGGGTAATTACTAAAACAGTTTTGGTGATTACCAAACAATGTCAGACCCACTTCTATATTTCTGAAGAGGTTTTCGTAATTACTAAAACAATGTTGGGGATTACCAAACAATGACAGACAGTAGGCCAAAATGTATATTGAGATGGGTTTGTATAGCTTTCCAAAAGATACAAAAAAAAATCATGACCTCAAAAAGAGATACAAAAAAAATCATGATTCCCAAAATGGTTGCGGGCACCAACCAATAACTAGCAATTATAACTACCAAAATGGTTGGGGCCCCCAATCAAAAACTAGGGGATCCTTCTGAAAGTGAGAAACTTCGTAGCACGAAATGCACTCTGCTGCTTCTCCAGATATAAATGTTCTAGGCATATGATTCTTTAGGATGTCGCTAAGTTTGGGGGAGTCGCTTGTGTCAGGTTTTTTGTGTGGAGTAACGGGAGGTGTCTTGTTGAGGTCGAATGACTTGGTTGAGCTCTCGTACGCATTCTTCTTAGGCGTGGAGGACTCATTGAACAAACATTTTTGCTTCTTATTCCTTTTTGGCTTACCCTTTACCTGCACTACCTTAGGATCATTTAAACCTACCAAAACCCTTGGAGATAAGATTTGGTCATTCAACTCTGGTGGAGCAGACAACTGAAGCTTGAAGAAAGCTTCCTTCAGCTTTTGTGATGACTTGTACGTTCTGGAATACGCCGTACAAAGTTTTTTTGCTTCCAATGTGAGGTACGCAAACCGTACAAGTACCGCCGCTTCGTCATTGCTCTTGAAGTTATTTATGGCCTCGCTTGGATTAGAGGTTGTCTTTGCATGTCTTGTCCATCGACGGAGAATATTTCCCACCGAAATCTGATCAAAATAAGCAGACTTCATGACAGCAAACATGTGGCGACATGGGAAACCAACCGATTCAAACTTCATACAACAACAATACATTGTCTCAATTTTTTTATAATGAGCAACAACGTACTGTGCATCTTTGTGCTCGGTGTTTGATAGCCAATAACATGTAACTGGACCATCGGGATGGAAATGTTCAACTTGAGTATCAATCACGACGTGCATTCTTTCATAGTCAAGTTCCTTCCACATCAAGTCATAAGCACCCCGCGTATATATAGTTGATGCATGTTCTTTGACATTCTTTAAGACTCCTTTGACCACCGGTGTTGTGTGTTCTATGATGTAGTCATCTTCTGTCTCAGTGAATCTGATTCTTTTTAGTGCTATGTCGTACAATGCAACAAATCTATACAACTTTATTTTGGTTCCAAGAACAGTCTTCAAAGTGCGGTTCATTGACTCGCATCTCTGTGTGCTTCTCATACCTATTCATTGGTTAAATAAGTGAGAACATTGTACAGGAATAATTTAGGTAATTACTGGAACAAGCATTAGTACTTACTTAACATGTTAGGTACTCACCAAAACACATCTAGGTAATTACTAAACGCTCACTGTGACCTTTAGTGTGTAGTCAGAAGTGAGTATTCACTGTTTAGTAATCACCTAGACTAGGTATGGTAATTACCTAAACATTAAAAAGTTATGCATGGAGGAAAATAATTTGGATTTGTTCTTATCGGCAAAAAACTGGCCATGCATAAATGCTTCTCCCCATTTTCCCTTGTCATTGTACAAATCCGCGGCCCATTTTTTTTCTTGCAATTTGTACTTTACAACAAGTTTACGCCACGCCTCTTCAAATTCTTCTCTTGTTTGGCATTTGTCAACGCATTTCATGAAGCCGCTGCCAAACCGTTTTCCTCCATTTTTTTATATTCATCATCAAATGCCACAAACATAATCTATGATGGGCATTTGGTAGGACAATCTTGATTGCAGCGGCCATGGCCTTGTCTCCATCAGTTATGACCGTGTGTGGTATATTTCCTTCCCCATATTGGACCAACTGCTCCAAAACCCATTTATAGGTCTCCGTTGTTTCATCCGAAACCAAAGCAACGGCGAATGGGACTGTTTTCCCGTGGTGATTGATACCGACAATCACCACTAATGGCTTATTGTAAGCGTTGCACTTGTAAGTCGTGTCAAACGCAATGACATTACCAAATGCTTTGTAATTGCGGCGGGACTTCCCATCACACCAAAACATCTTCTCCAAATCTTTGTCTTTGTCCCGTGTGTATTGTAAGAAAAAGTCATTGTCATGCTGTTTTGCACATAGCAAGTATGCCATTACCGCCTCTGCATCACCATCGCCGATTTCTTCCTTTTCTAACTGGTTAATAGTGTTGTACATGTCCTTTGCTAGGAAAGACACTTTTTCTGGACCTCCTGCTTCTTGAACAAAATTACGCATAGTTACACAAGGAGAAACTCCCGAATTGATCATGATTTTAATACGACTCTTGTCAGCCTCGGAAATATTACGTTGGTGCCTGTGAAAAGATAAGTAAATGGCACATTTTTAATTGTCAAGGTGAACCACACAATGGCACATTTTATGATATAAATCATGTTTACTAATCATAAATGTCCACCTACTGACCATATTTGGTAGTATTCAAAAACAAGTTAAGTAATCACTGAAACAAATACATTGAGTGTTAGGTAATCACCAGATAGTCTTTTGGTAATAACCAAAGATAAAAAAACCATTTACTCCAAATATTTTCATTTTCTAGACTGGTTAGGTAATAACCAACTACAGGATAGGTAATAACCTAACAGTGAAGATAATATCTTAAGAAACATCATCTTAGAAGAAGTAAATGTAATGAACCCATACTGAAAATAGCTTATGAATGATTGTTGGTGTGGGGGAACAAGATCATGATTGTGGACATCATTGAATTCCTTGACAAAGTATTTTTCCTGAACCTTATCCCATTTGAACTTAACAATCGCCTGACAACCGCATCTTGTAAGTGCTCTTTCTGAAATCTTCCTATTTGGATTATCCAAGTATTGGTTATCTCGAAAACCTTGCTTACTGCACCATATGGTTTTTGAGGTGAAGTGATCACCACTTGCACCCTTAGTTGGGGCCTTGTGTCGGATTCCAAATCCTTTAACCTTGGCATACAACATATAAAACCGAACACAATTTTCAAGAGTGTCAAAGTATAATTGCTTCATATCTTCCTCATTGAAATCTTCTAGATCTTTGTCAAATTTCTCCCAAATCTCCATATCAAAGAAAGTATATGACTCGTCAATATCTTCATCCATCGGGGACTTAGGTGTATCTCGAGCTTTGTCTTCTTCATGAATTTTGTGAGTATTCTCCAAGTCATCCAAGTCATCCAAGTCATCAATATGTTCAGTATCGTCACCCTTTGCGGACATTGGTGTGTGAATAGTTTGATCTTCCATATTAAGTTTTTGAGTAACCTCCAAGTCATCCAAGCCATGTATATGTTCATTGTGCTCCGTTGACACCATGAGTTTACGTATTATTCATACGCACTCCAATAACCTCTGAATGCAAAATGTTGAATATAATTAGAAATCTACATCATTAACATTTGCTAAAGCTAATGTAATCATTAAAATTAAGTGGAATGCCAATGCAATCATGTGTTTGGTTATTACCTAATTATGTTTGGTGATTACCAAACCATTCCAGAAACTGTAGTGATGTTATGAATTGAAAGTTTTCATGTAATCTATGCATGCTAGTGTTATTAGGGTTATGAATAGTTAATGATATCTATAATAAAGCTAGGTTTATACTAGTCCTAGCCTTTTCAATTCCCTTAACTGTGTTTGGTAATCTATTCTAGTGTTGCCTCACTTGTGTTTGGTGATTACTTGATGTATGTTGGGTGATTACCAAAATGTTCTAGAAGTTGTGGTGATGTTATGAATTGCAAGTTTTCATGTGATTACGCTAGTATTGGTTGGTTTATGAATAGTTAATGATGGCAATAATAATGCTAGGTTTAAAATTGTCCTATATTTTTGAATTCCCTTAACTTTGTTAGGAAATTCTGTATATGTTTGGTAATTACCTAAATATATGCAGGTAATTACTAAACATGTTCTATACAAGGATACATTTATACCAGTATTTATGGAAAAGAATACCATTGAAAGAGAAAGGTTTTTTTGTTTCAAAAAAATACCATTGGAAGAGAAAGCTATATTTAAACTTAGAATATTCACTATGGTTTTTTTGTTGCAAAAAATAAAATAAATATAATGGTTTGTAAAGTTCAAAAGTAATTTTTAAATCATTGTCAGATATGATTGTGGGATGTATGTCATTAAGCTGCTGGAGACAAAGGAATTTGGAGGTTGGAACAACCCTCAGCATTTTAAGGTAGTGGTCTGGGGTTATTTGCTAATTACCATAACATGTTTAATTACTACTAAAAACATCTACAACTCTTTATTTGGTTTTTTTGCAGTCTTAGGTAATGGACTATAGTTTTTCAGTCATTACCTAGCACCAATTTGTTTTTCATAAAAGGTGCTTCATTAATTTGGTTCATGTTGTCTTAATGTAGGATATGGACAGGTACCGCATCGACACCTTGGTCGATGCCATTTGCTGGGAGCATAATACTCTCAGAGATGAGGTTGTGGCTAACGCATTATTTACCTAAAAAACTATTTTCGTGGTTGTGGTTTGGATAATATTTATGAACTTCAGTTTCTGGTTTGGATAATTTTTATTTACAAGACATATGTTTGGATATTATTTCACTTTTCGATGTAATTTATTTATGACTATGATGTTTGATGTAATATCCTAACACTGATGGAATGTTAGTTTAGTATATAATATGGATGTTTTAGTGTGCATAATGCATGTGGTGGATAATGTATTCATGATTTGAAGCAAACATTGCATAAGCAAAAAAAATAACCTTCAAATACTTCGAAAACTTTAAGTGATTACTATAAGGGGTTCCAGTAATTACCAAATCTTATCAGAAACTAAGAGAAGTCTCAAAACCGTCAATTCCAAAGTATATTAAAAATAAACAATTGAAATCAACAATCCTAAGTACAAATTAATCAATATGATATAAATGTGTTAATCCAAATAAGTCAAATAGAGTTATAAAGTCACAACATGTAAGAGATAAGAATGTCTTGGTAAGTTTGGTAATGCCTAAAATAGTTTTGGTAATTACCTAAAACCATATGATATGGGGTTCATTTGGGGCCCATAACTGAATTCAATGGGGTTTGGTGAGGTATTGGGCCTAATGGACCTAGTGGCATGATTGTTCAATCCCCATAGGATTGCTTTCATGAGTAATGGGAATGGATTGTGATTGGGAGAACATCCCCCACTTATTAGGTTTGGTCATGCCCAAAATATATTTGGTCATGCCCAAAATATGTTTGGTCATTACCTAAAAGTTGTATGATATGGGGTTAAATTGGGCTTTTTAGTACAAGGATGGACAATGGGGCCCAAAACTAAATTCAATGGGGCTTGGTGAGGTATTGGGCTTAATGGACCCAGTGGCATATGCTATTTGGTTAATTTGGGCTTTTTAGTACAAGGATGGACAATGGGGCCCAAAACTGAAGTCAATGGGGTTCGGTGAGGTTTTGGCGCCTAATGGACCCAGTGACATGATTGTCCGATCCCCATAGGATTGCTTTGATGAGTAATGGGATTGGATTGTGATTGGGAGAATATCCTCCACTTCGTAGGTTTGGTCATGCCCAAAATATGTTTGGTAATTACCTAAAAGCTGTATGATATGGGGTTAATTTGGCCTTTTTAGTGCAAGGATGGACAATGGGGCCCAAAACTCAAGTCAATGGGGTTTGGTGAGGTATTGGGCCTAATGGACCGAGTGGCATGATTGTCTAATCCTCATAGGATTGCTTTGATGAGTAATGGGATTGGATTGTGATTGGGATTTTAGTAGGTTTGGTAATGCTCACAATATGTTTGGTAATTACCTAAAAGCATATGATATGGGGCTAATTTGGGGTTTTCAGTACAAGGATGGACAATGGGGACAAAAACTCAAGTCAATGGGATTTGGTCATGTATTGGGCCGAATGGACCCAGTGGCATGATTGTCCAAAAACCATAGGATTGCTTTGATGACTAGTGGGAATGGATTGTGATTGGGAGAACACCCTCCACTTAATAGGTTTAGTAATGCCGGACACATTTTTGGTAATTTCCAAACATCATATAATAATAAAAGGAGAATGTAATCAATAATTAAACATAAAAAGACAAAGTGTAGCATACAATGTTTAGCTAATGACAATAGTCAAAGTTGGTAGTTACCTAAATCTTTTACATTAAAACTATTTAATTAGACCTATTTACACAAAAAATTGACAGTGTAGCATCAAAAGTTTAGGTAATGACCATAATCAAGTGAGGTAATTACCTAAACTTTTACATATGAACTATTTAATTTGATCTACTAAAGGACATTGGCATATGTATACATACAAAAGTAAACCAACTCCAACTACAAAAGTATAATAAAGGCCTATTTACACAAAAAATTGACACCGTGTAGCATCAAAAGTTTAGGTAATGACCAAAGACTAGTGAGGTGATTACCAAAACTTTTACATATGAACTGTTTTTTTTACGGGCATTGCGAACATACTTCGCGCGACAATATCGATCTATATCGATTTTGTTATGTTTGCTTCTCAGAATTATGGCTATAGCGCGTAAACGTTCGACACACATTGCTTTTGTCTGCACAGAAAGTTACACAAGTTACTATAATAAGATCATACAACAAAGTCAAATATATACATTTACAATGCGTACAGTGTAAAAAATGGTTGGGATGATGTTCACATCACCGTAGTGGATGTACTTAATCACGTACTTTCCACAATCATGGCTACAAAAAGAACAAGTACATAAGTCTATCTTATATACAATGTGAAAAATAAGAGAGTTCAAAATTTTGTATTACGCACGCATTTGGTTGTCGTGTACATGGTGGATATTCGTAAGTGAAATCTTTCATGTCCACGAACAAGGGCGCCAAACGGTGACCTTGAAGCCTTTCCGAAGTTGCAGTCATCTGATGCAAAACAAAATAGGGAAAAACAACTGTTACCAGACATTACTAGGGCTCTATCTTGTTTGGTAATTACCAGAACTGTAATAAGTACAAATTTGAGTACCATGTCCATGACTGTCACAAGCCGATGGTTCGATTTGAAAATTAAAGAGAATCCATAATGTACACCTTTTTCTTACGTAAGTCAACGATCGTCAAGAACCAATGCTCATGATTCACATCAAGCAAAGGAATATACACATATAAACAAGTCACAAGCAACGTTTAGTAAAACTCAAATGAAACCACGTAAAGAAACATACATGGCAATGTTTTGTACAAACCTCTTCAATACTACTTAAGTCAGTTGGGAGATAAAAATTTAACCAAGCAGCAAAGGTGTCCAAAAGGGTGTTGTTACAACCATTAAACCCAGTCCGTTCATCTTGTTGTAACAGAACAGCCTACAAAAAAAAAAATTGTCGGTGCTAATAATTCTATAATAAACTTAAAATTTTGTCGGTCACCTCACCATGAATATACTTGGAAGTATTAATTTTTGGCTTTTTTCCTCAATCCGGGTCAGTTGTAAGTCATACATATACACGTCAAGGAACTGTTGAAATCCAACACTAAGTAGTATCCGACCAATTACCAAAACCTTTTGACATGTTAATCTGGTGTTCTGACAGTTTTAGGTAATGACCAAAATAATTTTGGGTTATTACCTTAAGACTGAAGTCATTACCCAAACTCATGTCAAACAAAACTACCATGTGACCCAAAATATTTGGGTAATACTCGAACCATCATTGGTAATTACCAAACAATATCAGGACACCATTTTGTGTTCTGAATAGGTTTAGGTATTTACCAAAACATGTTTGAGTGATCACCAAACACTGTCAGACCACAAGATCCCCAAACTTGTGTAAAAGGAAAAAAAATGGATGACCATACGTACCTGAGTGCTTAGCCATTGATCTGGGTATACGCAAAAACATTCATAGGCATTAAGAAAACTCCAAGACTGTTGTGGCCGGTAAATAGTTTCATTTGACGGCCCTTTCAATATGTTCTTGCAAATATTTCTTTCAATCGGGTCCAAAGAGGGTAAGTACTCTTCGAAAAATGAAAGCGGCCTACCACCTCTTTTTGGCGTAAATGACGGATCGACAAAATCTTAATTCGTCTTGGACATCCCATTGTTAAGGGCCTTATTAAATAATTTCAGTTGTTGCCCAACCGCTTTCTCTTTAGCATTTTCCTACAATTCGAGGCATGGTTTGTTGGATTACATTAGTTTGCATACTAATTAAAAAAATAGGCAAATATGAGAAAATTTTATTTGATACCGATGATTCTTCGGTGTCACTCCCACCTTCTTCTGACATCTTAACCTTTTCTGGTGCTGATTTTTTTGCCTACCATAAAGGAGACAAATAACAAATAAAATAACATCAAGTTAAGTTAGTAAATATACATCGATGGCATCCATTACCTTCAACGCGTTGATGTTAGTAACATTCCGAATCAACATAAAAGCCAATGACCAAACACAACTCGGCCATAAAAACATGACCTCAATTAAGAGTGTTCAACTTATTTGTTTACTTGTTACAACTCTGGCGTCAAAAACTTTGGGTCATATAACCCTTCACGCATTCACAATACATGAAAATAATGGCCTGAAAATTTTAGTCATTACCAAATCAATCTAAATTTGTTTACTTGTTACAACTATGGCCTGAAAATAACGGCCTGAAAACTTTGGGGGTCATATAACCCATCACACATTCAGAAAATACAATAACAAATAAGAACATATAAACATATGGTAATGACCAAACACAAATTTGGTCATTACCCAAAAAGTATGTGTATGGAAAAAATAAGAACCAATTAAAAGAAATGCTATTCATACGCTGCTCATGAACTTTTCTTCATTATCCTCGAGGGGTTTTTTTTGCTGCACTTTTTTTTCGGCTGAGTGGTCTTTTTGACATTCGGAGATGTTTTTGTGACATTTACTTTTTTGGTGCTCTTCTTCGGAGTGACCTCCTTTGAAGGCGTGTCCAAATCACTTGCTACACCATCTTCTTCTTTTTTTTGTCTTGGCTTTTTTGGTGGTCTTTTTTGGCGCCAACTTCTCTATTGGCATGTCCCGAAGGGTTTCCAAACCAAAGATAGGTTCGGGACGAACAAAGCGAATTTCCTTCATGCTAAACGATGATCTAACTTGCACACTAGGCACAAAAGTCTCGTCATCATCGTCAATATCCAACTTACGCTTTGCACATTTAAGCGTATCACTAAGTATGGGAGATAGAAACGGAGAGCACATCTTATCTCTCTGTGTTTCTAGTTTAGTGGGGATAGTTCGGACATCGCTGAAGATTTCGTCCCTCTCCATTCCCCCATCATTACCTTGTGATACATTGGTGGTATCAACATCATTCCCATCCTTCTCACGTGCCTTTTCTTTATCTTCTGGAGGTACGCTTGAGATTAGCTTCTCTAGTGCAACCTCCAGGTGCACCACCTTTGAGAATATAGCATCCATCTTGGAGAGGATTCTTTTTAACGATTCTTCTACGATTCCAATCCGCTGTTAACAAAAACATTTCTATCAATGAACCTTTCATATCATCATTTGAATTCAATTCAATCATTTGAAAGGAAAAGAAAAAAAAAATTAATGCAACATTTTACCCCGATGCCACCTTGTCATATAAACCACATAAAACCTCATGGATTAGGTTATCAATGACCCACATCTTAAGCATACAAAGCCATCATCATATATGTTATAGTCACATAATTTGAGGCCATTAGCCAAGTCAATTATTATTTTAGGTGATGCCCTAAAATGTGTAGGTGATTACCTAAAATGTTTGGAAATAACCTAATCTGATTAGGTGATTACCTAACATTTATAGTGGTTATGTTAGGTCATAACCAAAATATCTTTAGTAATTACCTAAATCCAACAGTAACTTGCACAAAAAACCAGTGACATTCTATTACAATGTTTGGTAATTACCTAAAAGCATATGATATGAGGTTTGGTGAAGTATTGGGCCTAATGGACCCAGTGGCATGATTGTCTAATCCCCATAGGATTGCTTCGATGAGTAATGGCAATGGATTGTGATTGAGAGAACATCCTCCACTTAGTAGGCTTAGTCATGGCCAAAACATGTTTGGTAATTATCTAAAAGCATATGATATGGGGTTAATTTGGGCTTTTTAGTACAAGGAGGGACAATGGGGGCCCAAAACTCAAGTATATGGGGTTTGGTGAGGTATTGGGTCTAATGGACCCAGTGGCATGATTGTCCAATCCCCATAGGATTGCTTTGATGAGTAATGGGAATGGATTGTGATTGAATAGGTTTGGTAATACCCAAATCATGTTTGGTAATTACATAAAAGCATATAATCTAGGGTTAATTTGGGTTTTTTAGTACAAGGAGGGACAATGGAGGCCCAAAACTCAAGTCAATGGGGTTTAGTGATGTATTGGGCCTAATGGATCCAGTGGCATGATTGTCCAATCCCCATAGGATTGCTTTGATGAGTAATGGGAATGGATTATGATTGGATAGGTTTGGTAATACCCAAATCATATTTGGTAATTATCTAAAAGCATATGATCTAGGGTTAATTTTGGCTTTTTAGTACAACGAGTGACAATGGGGGCCCAAAACTGAAGTCAATGGGGTTTGGTGAGGTATTTGGCCGAATGGACCTAGTGGCATGATTGTGCAATCCCCATAGGACTGCTTTGATGAGTAATGGGAATGAATTGTGATTGGATAGGTTTGGTAATACCCAAAACATGTTTGGTAATTACCTAAAAGCATATGATCTAGGGTTAATTTGGGCTTTTTTTTGTACAAGGAGGGACAATGGGGGCCAAAACTGAAGTCAATGGGGTTTGGTAAGGTATTGGGCCTAATGGACCCAATGGCATGATTGTCCAATCCACATAGGATTGCTTTGATGAGTAATGGGAATGAATTGTGATTGGGAGAGCATCCTCCACTTAGTAGGTTTGGTCACTAGTGGAAAAAAGCCCATCCGATGCGGTCAAAATCGGGCTTACTTATTCGGTTTTGGTCCGCATCGGATGGCTCGCTGCAGTTTGTAAAGATTAACTGATCCGATCCTAAACCGGATCAGTTAATCATTAACTGATCCAGTTTTCCTTCAAAATCGGATCAGTAAACCCCCCCAAAAACCCAAAAAAAAAAAAAAAAATTTGCATTTTTTCATTATTAATCGATACAAAATCAATAGTATATATCAATACTCATTTTATTAAGCATCTTATGCTTAATTGAAGCATAAGCATAAATAATTCAATACATAGATGACCTTTCCACCTGATCCCCCCCTCCCCGAAAAAAAAATCTCACATAATCAACACCTCAAGGTGAAGGCAAACATTGTCCATATCAAGAGTTGTATATCCAAGCATTTAATCCTCACGGCCTCAGCTCTCTGCCAATGGTTGTGGATGTAATCCAGTATGTTATGTGTAACTCCATCCAACATGATTCAGGATCAGGATGCTCCTCCTTGTACACCTTTCGGAACTCCTCCCTGCAGCATCAGAATACAGTAGCATTTAAGCACAAGTTTACAAGTTTATAGCAGTATCAAACATTTTCATACACATGAAATTAGAGAGTATACATGAAGACAAAGTAAGCAGTCATAGGGCGCTTAGGTATGTTAGGATCCTTCACTTTGCTTAGCTTTCTTTTCTTTGACTCGGAACCTGCTTCAGATGATGAAGCTGATTTCTTCCTGTAATCAAGTAAACTTATCAATACAAGTAGAATTTCTTAAAACTAAAATTGAAAAAAGAGCAACGATGAATTGAACAAACCTCTCAGCCTTCTTCGCTGGTTTTTCCACAACAGTTGCATCTAATAATCAGAAATATACCAAAATATCAACACTACAATCATCATATTCGATCAGTCGGAAACAAAATATATACCAAGGGACATCTTGATTTTAGCTTCAAGACTGCAGATGTGCATGTCAATGAGAGCTACTGGCACACTGTTGTTGCATTCCTCACTGTCAATATCAAACAGACTTCAAATCATACCATTTTCTCATCAACATTAACCATCACTATAAAAAAACTATCACTAATACTGTAATACATACATCACCATAGTTGTACTCACACACGTAGGCTAAGAGAACACACAATTACGACAAGGATTATCAAACAGACTTTAAATCATACCATTTTCTCAGGCTACCTTTTTTTTCCAGAAAGTTTTTGGGGATTATAGAGGAGAAAAGGATTACGATGAATCCCAGAAAAAAGCAGAATCCTAAGAAAGTTGACAAAAAGGAGGAGAAAAGAGGAGCACTGAGTTTTCTATTGATCAAACAAGAAACATGCAGTATGCCCAAGAACTATATAGATCCTGTTCTACACAGTCCAAGAACAGGAAAACAGCAATCAAGCATCCAATTTTCAAAGCAGTACCCCTACCACCACTACTGAAACGAAAGCAAGTATAACCAGGCAGCAATACACTGCAACAATCTTCCATACTTTCAGCGCTTGGAGACCTACTTCATGACATCTTATAAGACATATTTTGAGCATTTATCAGCAATTGAACTTCATTGCACAGCTCGTCGATGATGAAATGCATCCAGCCACTATCAGACTCCAACAATAATAATAAAAACTTCCAATCAAAAGAATATTAAGCAGAAATTTCAAGATAATGCTTCCTGTGGTTGAAGGAAATAGTGAGATATTTCAAATAGATTCACAAAAAAGAGGACTATCTTCTGCTCCTATTCATTAACAACTTTCAATTCCACAACACACCCGGAAACCCAACTTTCAATTGATTGGTCTAAAAGAAAGAGTTGAATGAGCACAAGAGAGAGTAAAAAGACACTGAAAACATATAGAAAGGGTAAAAAATAAAGCCAGAGAAATAAAGAAAAGTCTACAAGGAAAAGGAAGAAAAAGAAGAGAGAGAGTTACAACTTAGTAGCCATAAACCAACCAAAACATAGGGATGCATTCTTCTTTAAGTGTACATGGACTTATATTGGAATAGTAAGAGGTCTAAAACTAAAATTACATCTAAGCATCCTCAATATAATGTAGAAAACGAAGCCATAAGTATAACAGAGCAATCCTGAAATTTCCGTATATAACCTAGCAGCTAACAAATGAAACTGAAACTATTTTCAAGGCCAAAATCACGAACACCATACCAAAATCCCTCAAAACACCACCAATCAAGTCTCACCAAGTAGAACCATCGAGAATTTTGATCTAACCTGTTTTTTAGATTCAAAAAACATCGAACTTCAAGCACTGCAGAAAGATCAAAGCAATAAAAGTTCACAATCAGGTGCCCTTTTCTTGCTCAAAGAAAAATTCAAAGCAATAAAAATTCACATTAGTGTCAATCTAACACAAGGTGCAACAACAGCGTGGGCAAAAGCTAATTCTAACATACAGTTCTCAAAAATCTTAGAACAAGTGTAATTGATCATCAAAAGCAATAAAAGTTCACATTAGAGTGCGGTCTTTTCTGTTTTGTATCCCACAAAAAAGAAATTGTCAACGATTTTGGCCTTAAATAGATTCATGGCCACAATCAAATCTATAGAAGATTCAGAACAATGAAGACTTCATCTACTACCATTCAGTTACCATTCAACAAAGAAAGAACACCGATACAAAGGAATTGAGTGAACTTGATACTAAGCAAATATATTAATATCATTCCAAATTCATTTTTACACAAAAAAAAAGCAAGGACATTCTAAATTTAAAAGAACGATCTTGAAGAATTCATCAACTTCGAGGCACAGGAACAATTCATCGGCATCAATTACTTTTACTCAAAACGCACAAAACGAACCTAAAACCCTAATTCCGCTCAAATCCTCACAAGATCGATCCCTAAAAACCCTAACCTCGCTATAATCAACCTACTCATCACAAAAACCCTAAATTCCGCGAAATCCGACGCAAATCAGTAAAACACGATTCAATTGCGGCAAAAGCAACATCGAATTCATAATTTCAATCATCAAAAAAGCAAAAAAAAAAACTCAACGATGTAGAAAACGAAGTACGGACCTGAAATAATGCGAGAGCGACGAACTTCTCAAGCTCGAGAGTAAGCTGATGCCAGAGCTTCTTCTGATACAGATCTGCTAGAGTATTGTACCATTCCGAGAGCTTTGGATGCGAGTTTCTCTGTGTTTCCAAGTACTGAAGTGCCGCCATCGCTAAACTTTCCAAGATTTTAGGTTCGCGAGGAGCGAGGAAACGGAAAAGGAGAGGCGTTTGTTGAGGGAGGGATCAGTAGAGGATGGAGGGGAACAGATGGAGGGTTTATCATATTGGGCGTGAGAAATGGGCCGTTCCTTTTGGGCCGTTCTAAGGGAGTAAGCAGGCAGCGATAAATGAACGAAAAATCTGATCCGGTTCATAAAGGTCCGGATCAGATTTTCCGCCCAGCTTTCCCTCCCATTTTTTTAATGATTTTCGGATGCGGTTTTGTAAAAACCGAGATAGATAAGGTTTTTTCCACTAGTGGGTCATGGCTAAAACATATTTGGTAATTACCTAAAATCATATGATATGGGGTTAATTTGAGCTTTTTAGTACAAGGAGGGACAATGGGGGCCCAAAACTCAAGTCAATGGAGTTTGGTGAGGTATTGGGCCTAATGGACCTAGTGACATGATTGTCCAATCCCCATAGGATTGCTTTGAAGAGTAATGGGAATGGATTGTGATTGGATAGGTTTGGTAATACCCACAACATGTTTGGTAATTACCTAAAAGCATATGATCTAGGGTTAATTTGGGCTTTTTAGTACAAGGAGGGACAATGGGGGCCCAAAACTCAAGTCAATGGGGTTTGGTGAGGTATTGGGCCTAATGAACCCAGTGGCATGATTGTCCAATCCCCATAGGATTGCTTTGATGAGTAATGATAAATGATTGTCATTGGTAGAACATCATCCACTTAGTAGTTTGGTAATCTTCAGAACATGTTTGGTAATTACCTTAAAGCAAATGATTGGTGTTAATTTTGACTTCTTTGTACAAGGAGGTACAGTGGGGTCCCAAAACTCAAGTCAATGGGGTTTGGTAAGATATTGGGCCTAATAATACGTAGTGGCATGATTGTCCAATCCCCATAAGATTGTTTTGATGAGTAATGGGAATGGATTGTGATTGGATAGGTTTGGTAATGCCCAAAGAATGTTTGGTAATTACCTAAAATCATATGATCTGAGGTTAAATTGGGTACAAGGAGGGACAATGGGGGCCCAAAACTGAAGTCAATGGGGTATGGTGAGGTATTGGGCCTAATGGACCCAGTGGCATGATTGTCCAATCCCCATAGGATTGCTTTGATGAGTAATGATAAAGGATTGTCATTGGGAGAACATCCTCCACTTAGTAGTTTGGTAATCCTCAGAACATGTTTGGTAATTACCTTAAAGCATATGATTGGAGTTAATTTGGGCTTCTTTGTACAAAGAGGTACAGTGGGGGCCCAAAACTCAAGTCAATGGGGTTTGGTGAGGTATTGGGCCTAATGGACCCAGTGGCATGATTGTCCAATCCCCATAGGATTGCTTTGATGAGTAATGGGAATGGATTGTGATTGGGAGAACATCCTCCACTTAGTAGGTTTGGTCATGGCCAAAACATGTTTGGTAATTACATAAAACCATATGATATGGGGTTATATGTTATAGTCACATGATTTGAGGCCATTGCCCAAGACAATTATTATTTTAGGTAATGCCCTAAAATGGTTTAGGTAATGCCCTAAAATGGTTTAGGTAATGACCTAAAAGGTTTGGTAATATCCTAATCTAATTAGTAGGTGATTATCTAACATACATAGTGGTTATATTAGGTCATGACCAAAATATCTTTAGTAATTACCTAAATATCTTTAGTGACATTCCACTACAATGAAGAGAATTCTTTTTAGAGATTGTTCGACCATTACAATCCATTGTTCACATAAACATTCTATGGATGAACCTTTCATATCACCAAAGTCATTCAATCATTTGAAAACAAAAGAAAAAGGAAAAAATGCAACGTTTTACCCCGATGCAATCTTATCATATAAGCCACATAAAATCTCATGGATTACGTTATCAATAACCCACATCTTAACCATACAATTCCCCCGTCACATATGTTATAGTCACATGATTTGAGGCCATTGCCCAAGACAATTATTATTTGAGGTTATTAACCTAAAATGGTTTAGGTAATGACCTAAAAGGTTTGGTAATATCGTAATCTAATTAGGTGATTACCTAACATATATAGTGGTTGTATTAGGTAATGACCAAAATATCTTTAGTAATTACCTAAACCCTGCATTAACTTGCACAAAAAAAAGTGACATTCCACTACAATGGAGAGGATTCTTTTTAGAGATTGTTTATTGTATTCCAATACGCTGTTCACATAAACATTCTATGGATGAAAATTTCATATCACCAAAGTCATTCAATTCAATCATTTGAAAGCAAAAGAAAAAGGAAAAAATGTAACGTTTTACCCCGATGGAATCTTATCATATAAGCCACTTAAAATCTCATGGATTAAGTTATCAATAACCTACATCTTAACAATACAATTCCCCCATCACATATGTTATAATGACATGATTTGAGGCCATTGCCCAAGACAATTATTATTTTAGGTAATGACCTAAAATGGTTTAGGTAATGACCTTAAAGTTTTGGTGATATCCTAATCTAATTAGGTGATTACCTAACATATATACTGGTTGTATTAGGTAATGACCAAAATATCTTTCGTAATTTCCTAAACCCTGCATTAACTTGCACAAAAAACAAGTGACATTCCACTATTATGGAGATGATTCTTTTTAGAGATTGTTCGACCATTCTAATACGCTGTTCACATAAACATTCTATGGATGAACCTTTCATATCACTAAAGTCCTTCAATTCAATCATTTAAAGCAAAAGAAAAAGGAAAAAATACAACGTTTTACCCCGATGTAATCTTATCATATAAGCTACATAAAATCTCATGGATTAGGTTATTAATAACCCACATCTTAACCATACAATTCTCTCATCATATATGTTATAGTCACATGATTTGAGGCCATTGCCTAAGATAATTATTATTTGCGGTAATAACCTAAAATGATTTAGGTAATGACCTAAACGTTTTGGTAATATTCTAATCTAATGAGGTGATTACCTAACATATATAGTGGTTATATTAGGTCATGACCAAAATATCTTTAGTAATTACCTAAATCCTGCATTAACTTGCACAAAATACAAGTGACATTCCACTACAATGGAGAGGATTCTTTTTAGAGATTGTTCGACCATTCCAATCTGCTGTTCACATAAACATTTTTTCGATGAACCTTTCATATCACCAAAGTCATTCAATTCAATCATTTGAAAGCAAAAGAAAAAGGAAAAAAATGCAACGTTTTACCCCAATGCAATCTTATCATATAAACCACTTAAAACCTCATGGATTAAGTTATCAATAACCCACATCTTAACCATACAATTCCCTCATCATATATGTTATAGTCACATGATTTGAGGCCATTGCCCAAGGAAATTATTATTTTAGGAAATGCCCTAAAATGGTTTAGCTAATGACCTAAACGCTATGGTAATATCCTAATCTAATTAGGTGATTACCTAACATATATAGTGGTTATATTAGGTCATGACCAAAATATCTTTAGTAATTACCTAAATCCTGCATTAACTTGCACAAAATACAAGTGACATTCCACTACAATGGAGATGATTCTATTTAGAGATTGTTCGACCATTCCAATCTGCTGTTCACATAAACATTTTTTCGATGAACCTTTCATATCACTAAAGTCATTCAATTCAATCATTTGAAAGCAAAAGAAAAAGGAAAAAATGCAACGTTTTACCCCGATGCAATCTTATCATATAAACCACTTAAAACCTCATGGATTAAGTTATCAATAACCCACATCTTAACCATACAATTCCCTCATCAGATATGTTATAGTCACATGATTTGAGGCCATTGCCCAAGACAATTATTATTTTAGGTAATGACCTAAAAGGTTTCGTAATATCCTAATCTAATTAGGTGATTACTTAACATATATAATGGTTATGTTAGGTCATGGCCAAAATATCTTTAGTAATGACCTAAACACTGCATTAACTTGGACAAAAAACAATTGATATTCCACAACAATGGAGAGGATTCTTTTGAGAGATTGTTTGACCATTTCAATCTGCTGTTCACATAAACATTCTATCGATGAACCTTTCATATCACAAAAGTTATTCAATTCAATCATTTGAAAGCAAAAGAAAAAGGAAAAAATGCAATGTTTTACCCCGATGCAATCTTATCATGTAAACCACATAAAATCTCATGGATTAGGTTATCAGTAACCCACATCTTAATTATACTATTCCCTCATCATATATGTTATAGTCACGTGATTTAAGGCCATTGCTCAAGACAATTATTATTTTAGGTAATGTCTTAAAATTGTTTAGGTAATGACCTAAGAGTTTTGGTAATATCCTAATCTAATTAGGTGATTACCTAACATATATAGTGGTTATGTTAGGTCATGACCAAAATATCTTTAGTAATTACATATACCCTGCACTAACTTGCACAAAAAACAAGTGACATTCCATTGCAATGGAGGTCCCGAAAATCCTACAAATTTGTTTCATCTAATTGCTAAACTAAAGTATGATCTACGCATCAAATGTAACCCAATAAAAGTGTGAAGTGCATTGATTTATTGCAATTATCTCACACACCTTAATTTTATTTTTGCTCATGTCCAAAATATGTTTAGTAATTACCAAAACATCTTTAAGTTTGGTCATGTCCAAAATATCCTTAGTAATTACCAAACCACTGTAGTACCTTAGACTAAAAACCAGCTCAACCTCCCATGGAGGTTGCGAAAAAGCTGAATTTTTTTTGCATCATAGCTAAACTAAAGTATGAACTACTCAAATGTAACCACATTGTCGCATAAAAGTGTGATGTGCATTGATTTAGAGCAATTTTTCACCAATACCGTCATTTTATTTTCCTTAAAACCCTAGATTTTTTTTGGGAAATTTTTTCATAAATTGCAAGTTTAATCTTATTCAAACACACAAATGAAGATAGAAAATCATTAATTCGTTACTATATACGAAATATTCAAGTAAACTAATTACATCCATTTCATCTACGGGTGAAGAGTTTAGATCGAAATCCATGGAGGTGAAGTTCAACAATGGAAGTGAAGGTTTTTGGGGCGAAATAGATGTGAAGAATGGGTCGAAATGGAGGAACAATATGGAAGATAGGGTCGAAATTGAGGGAGAAGGTGGAAGAATGGGTCGAATTTGGGAGAAATCCGGTTGATAATGGTGGATTTGGTGAAAACATGAAGAACAAGGAGGAGAGAGAAAATGGGTAAAAAAAATTTGGCTCCAAAATTTTTTTCCAAACATGAATTACGGTTTGGAAGCCAAAAAAAAATTTCGGATTTTTTCAAATTTTTTTTTTATTATTTTTTCTATTTTCAGAAATTAATTTCATAATTTTTGGTAAATAAACAAAATGAAAAGAAATAAGTTTTGGCAATTAAAAGAAAAGGGAAATGAAAAGATTAGAGGGGTCCACTAATAATAATGGATGGCTCACATTCATTTGTCTCAATAGTCTTTTTTGAAAAAAGACCATGGTAGAATCATCCTTGCCTAAATAGGCCCAATATCCAAATTGATAATATCTTATCTCCGAAATTTTTGGATCAAATTTCCCGTCCGATAGGATATCCAGAAAATCACATCATATGTGGATTGGATATTCAGATAGTCATACTCAGCGCCTGTTTAGTGCTCACACCTCACACCTATAGAGGGCAGTCTCCTCTCAGAGTTTTTCCAAAGGAATTTCAAGAAACAATGTTGGATACGAACAACTATTGGTTGATTTCTTCTTCCTGGTCCTATATTATGAGTATGTCTCTGATTTGCATTAGTTAGAGATATGTGTTATTAGAAATATAAAAAATATATTGAAGATATACCTATGTGATATATTTTCTAATATCTCATATCTCTAACATTGCATGTTCTGTGACTTAGGGGAGGCTAAGGGTATGTTCTCTTCGGCATAAAACAACTGAACTGAACTGATTGCAACTGAACTAACTGAACTGAACCGAATTAAATTATAACTATAGTAATGATAAAAATTTAGGAACTGAAATGAACTGAACTGAATTGAACTGCAATTGAACTGAATTGAACTGAACTGAACTGAAAATAAGCTGGGGAGAACAGGCCCTAATAAGGCCATGTGCAGGGTGAGCAACTGTACAGGACCTCAAAATATAAGGGCCCAATTCTATTAGTTGTCCGCCCAAAGAAAAAAAAAAATCTAATTACAGGTTGTTCATTTCCAATTTATCGAGTGTAATGTTGGATGTAGATTCAAATAGGTTAATTTTTATATGGTGTTTTATTTCGTCTCTTCCTATTCTCCAAAAAGACCTTATTAATGACTCTTCCGTCTCTTCCCATCCACTAAAAACTTACAATTCTTATAATTTAATTTGGGACAGGACCCCTAAATTGTACGAGACGGTTGTAAATGATGACTACTGATGTACGTAGATGTAAAATGAATTTGGGCAGAGGTAAACATCAAAGAGAACAACCTTTGAATTAAAAATATGGAAATAAATTGCGCATCAATTACTATATCATCATTCAAAGAAGAAGCAACTTTGAGCAGAAGAAATTGATGTTAGAAACTCAATGTGTATCATGTATAGCATATTACAAAAAATAAAAAATTAACTATGGTATTTGGCAAGACAACAAGCCTAATTCTTGACTTTGGTTCAATGCTTTTGCTGAATAAGTAGTATCAAGCGATCCACGGGTATAGGCTGACCTTAGTCGTCATCTTTGAATTCCCTGATTACCGGAAAATAAACAATTTAAGTTAAACAGATTTACCCAACTCAAACTAAGCTGTACACCAAGTTATAACCCAATTTGGAACCAAATTGGAATTTACCTCATCGGAAATGAGGTGGATTAATTCTGATTCATTTGTCATGATAATTTAACTCACAGTAGACCAAGATATGATGCGACTCAAATAGACACGAATTGAACTGAATAACTCATCATCCGGATTCGCCCTAAACTTAAGTTAACTGAACCTGAAGACAACATTGGCAACCCAAAATCTTATTTTGTTCACATCTAAACTCTATAATAAGATGTGCTTTGAGGTGGGGAACGGTATGTGAAATACTGGTATTGTGGTTGATGTATGTTGATAGCAATATATGCTACCAAGCAAAGTTTCGCCAAATCGTAAAGCTTTGGCCTCAAGACTTTAACCTCTCTAGAGGTTTTATGAGGTGGGGATTTCCCTTATACCCCACCCCCAACCATTTTTTACTTAAGCAACTTCTGCTTACATATTACATTCATATTAGAACTTTCTCGATCCTCTAGTTATATTACTACCATTCGTGATAGTTTTGTATTTTTAATTGAAACTTCCACTATTATTTCCATTTTCATGTCATATGTAAGGTGTCTAGCCCACTAAGGGCTGGAACCTACATAACCAATAGCAAAATATGCTGATCAAATATATGCTTAAAAAAACTGAACTGGAGTACCACACTGGGACTAAAGTAGACTAGAAATCATTACTCATATACATCATATTTCCACATAAGTTTCACTATACAGGAGAAAAGGAACATGAAGCATACCTTCGATCAAGATACCTAGGTTGAATTCCTGAGCCTTGACATGTGGTGCATGTCAGGGTACCAAGGCCATCACAATTGATGCATTTAGATACTTCCTTCTCATCCCCACCAAGTTCCACTGTCACATTGCCTGTCCCCAAGCAAAACCTACATCTTTCTAGGAAGAGAAAAACATTCTTAGGTCCAACAACCAATACATATGATCAAAATCTCAATTTGGAACAATATTACTGACTGGGACAACGATTTCCATCTAATACATGCATTACAGCTTTAGTCTCTAGTTCCAATAGCGCATAGCCATAACCAACAACATACAGCACCATACATAAGTTTGCAGTGGTAAATTGTTGATTAAGAAGCAAATGACAACAACAAATACCAATGATAGACTGACAGTGTCGGATAAAAGAGCAATTATATATTCTCTTTGTTATTGTCAGTTGTGATTTAAATCTTGTGACTTGCCAAATATAATTTTAATCTCTTTACATGGAGTCAAATAGACGATAATGGACCTACGCATAAAGGGCAGCTCTTTGAACAAAAATATCAACTTCTTTCAAGAACATGGAGATAAAAGTAGAAACTTACGAGACCCAGAGCCAGTGCAAGGAAAGCAAGGCTGTGTGTTATCTCGCTTTGCCTACAACAACCGAGCAAACTCAATCTCATGCAACCTTTATAATGTCAAAAGAACACGCCACATTTCTAGTTTGAACATTACAAAAGGCAAAACAGGGGTCATGCTCACTTATTTCATAAATCTTTTTGAAAAGAATCTCAAGTTCTTTTTCCCTATAAATTCCCCCTGTAACAATTTTGTGTTCTTTTTGAATTTTGACCCCTATTTTTGCTGAATAAAAAATTTAATTTGACAAGAAACATTGTAATAAGCATCAATTCTCCACATATAAGCTTGGCAAGGTCCCATCATAAAGGAGGGATTGCAATTAATCTTAGCCAATGATATTAACAAATGTATTGTATATTCGGATTGCTTGTATGCCACCCAACTCCTCACAAAGGAGTGGGTAGATCTTAACATGTTTACCAATATTGTAAATGAGTGCAGGGAGCTTTTCCAAAGAATCCATGAAGTGGAGCTTATGCATACCCCAAGAAAGTACATGATGACAGCAGACGCACTAGCTAAAGAAGCGTGTATATTAGATGAATGCATGAATGTAACTAGTTGTTTTCCCCATCCCCTAGTTTTTGCATGAATGCTTACATCTCGGATTGTAATAACACTATTTAAGCTTATTTATTTAAGTTCCATTGTTCACCAAAAAAAAAAAGGTCCCATCATAAAACCAATTGACAATAGACTTAATAACTTCTCAAGCTTATTAAGTTGTTTATTTCTCTCCTCATGTTCAATGTGGGACAGTAGTTACTAGGGATGGCAACGGGTCGGACTTGGACCGGATTATGCATAATCCGACTCCGACCCTACAAGAAGTCGGATTTTAAATCCGAGTCCGAGTCCGACTCCGACATCCGACTCCGAAAATCCGACTCCGATCCGACTTAAAATCCGAACATCCGACTCCGACCCGACTTAAAATCCGCACATCCGACTTAAAATCCGAGCATCCGACTCCGAATCCGATCTGACTTATTTTTCCACCCATTTTTTATAATAGAAAAGTCTTCTATAATGCAATAATCTAATCATTACAATTTTTTCTAATAATCATATGGAAATCTTATATAGTACAAATCATCTTAATATTACTATTATTTTTAACAATCATTTCTTCAATGGGAAAATCTTATATAATACAAATGGCTGAAAGTTGAAGTTAGGTTATACATAAATAATACGTTAACATAAAACAGAAAAAAGGATTAATTCACTTAAAGTCGGAGTCGGATTCGGATGTCGGATTATTTTATGAGATCCGACTCCGACCCTCCTCCGACTCGGAGTCGGACTTTTTAAACGGAGTCGGATTCGGATTATTTTTTTGTCGGAGTCGGCTCGGATTTTTTCCTTCGGATCGGAGCGGAGTAGGGTCGGATCCGGACTGGATTGCCATCCCTAGTAGTTACACTCACATATGGATTGTTGGTGGGATCTCAACCAAAATACTTGTCCCTCTAAATAAACACCCCTTAGAGTAAACATCAATTGAAATAAACCATGGCAGTAAAATATGTGCAGATTAACAAACAAAATCTAAAGGAAAATGAAAATGATTGAGTCACTAGTCAGAGTAAGAATGGCGATAAATTCCACATTATGCAAGTCCAAAAGATAAATAAGGCCCATGTTTCTCGGCTTAGGTATCCATGTTAGACACGGGTGTACCATAACTTTGGCCCAAAACAAAGTGTAGAACATCCGACATGGCTACTTGAGGTAAAATGAAAACTCAAAAGCATAAGTAACATAGAATAAGACATACAATTTCTTTTTGATAGTAAAAACTTACAGCACTGTCAATTTGGGTTTCATAAAAGACAGGAATGCCAATCCCAATAGCAACGCTGACAAATCCTACTGAAATTGCTACTATCTGCAATAAAAAAAAATTCAAAAGCTGCTATAGTCAGAATTATGAGTAAAATATGTAAGAAAATTGATGAAATGGGGGGAAGTTTATATACTGTGTTTTGATCAAGATCAAGAGCTCGAATGCATGGATAAGTAGTAGTGGGTGAGCGTGGATTTCTGGGCAATGTAGCGTGTGACAAGGAAGAAGAAGAGTTGAAAGCAGAGAGTTTGCGAGTGGAACAAAGAAATGGAGATTGAAGAGCAGGAATAGCTGCTGTTGTTGCTGCTGCTATTACCATTTCTTCTGCAATTTTTGTACCTCACTTGGGTTGGGTTAAATCTTCCTAGCCAAAGGAGAGAGATGAGTGGATGAGCCAAACATAGCTGCTTTTTTTTTCCATTTCTTTTGTGGTGGAGGTCGTTCATCCAACAAATCGAAATCAATAGTAACATCAAAGTGGGTCAATCATTAGAGTTTACTAAAACATTATCTATATATATTTCCTCCTATTCAAAATACTTGAAGTGTTTTGATTTTTATAATATATACACACTCTGTTTAACTATATTGTGTGAATTTTACGTAAGGAAAAATTTAGTCATGTGGTATCTTGTTAGATTCATCTCGAAATCTAGTTTCAACATTATCAAATTTTAATAATTTTTACTTATAGGTAATTAGAGATATTAATTATTAAAGTTGTGCATCATTAGACGTGCCTAGAGAAATGTTTCGAGTAATATGCAACAGATGAAGTATATAGAAGTCTAATGTTAGGGTAAGACCATGAATTTTAGGAGTTTGATACTCTAAGGTGAAAACTCTCTAAACTATTTTCTGTGTTCCTAATATTAAAAACATGATCTCTAAAGCCTTTATCTTGTGCTGATTTGAGTAAAATATATGATAATGTGCAAAAAAATGTACTTGAAAATAGAGGTGTCTAACTGGGTCACTGGGTGGATTTGGGTTAATCCAATGTGGTCGGGTATGCTTAGGTCGGGTCACGTGGGGTCTACCTTAATCGTGGGTTGAGTGTGGCCCCACTTAGGTCAGGTCAAAGTCGGGTCATTGTATGGTCGAGTGCATGTCAGGTATGGGTCTATTCATTTTACGGTTGAGTTTAATCAGTTTTAGGTAACCTTGGGTCGGGTTTTAAATAGATTTGTGCTGATGAAAACGAGTTTCATGTAGACACGGGTTTGGGGTGAACTTGGGTTGGTCAAGTTTGGTTTCTGTAATCCCTCATAATTATATAAATTTTATAAGGGAAATTCTATGTGGTGGCCTCCTATTTTAAAATTTTCGACAAAGTGACACTATGATATTGTTTTACAAAAAAAAGTGACATGAATGAGTTTTTGCATCCAATTTTCTAGTTACTTATTTTTTTTTTTAGAAAATCATTTTTTTCAAAAATGAACTGCGCCAACAATCCTTATGGAGCACTGTAGGCATAAAAAATCACGTGACCTACACAATTTTGTTTTTGTAAAAACAAAGTTGCCAATCAAGAGATTTGGATTCAAAGTGAATATCCTTACTTAATTTAATGACATATTATATTGTTATGCACACATAAGGTTAATCAATTGCAACCTAAAAAAAAGACAATATTACTAGATTTGTTTTTTAATATCAAAGATCTAATTTTTATACGACCACTTTAATTAAACAATCAAATTACAAGGTACTTAGCAGGTTGTTTAAGTTATCTTAGTTGTTAGAACGTTTATTTAGGTCTTGTCAGCAATAATATACAAGGTGAAAGTATATTTCAATCAAGCATAAAAATAATGTTCATAAAAAAGAAAGAAATATGAGAAAAGAAATATGTGCACGGATTCAATTATAATACTACCTCTGTTTTTTATTAGTCGCAACAAATGCCTTTTTGTACAAATATTAAGGAAAAAAAAAGAGAGAATATAATTTGACCAAATTGCACATGCTTTTTGCATGTGGGGTAGGTAAAGTGAGGATAAAATGGTCAAATAGCCCAAAAACCTTTACCAAGAAATGAAACGTTGCGACTAAATAAAAACACCTAAATATGAAAATTGTTGCAACAAAAAAAAAACAGATGAAGTACATAATATGTATGATTGCAGGGATACGTTAACAATCTACATCATGGATACAGAGTTAGTAACTTCAAGAAAATAATAAAAAATAGTTAAATCTATTAAAGGACCCTAAAAAATTTATACCTCTATATGGGTCGTTCATTTGTACGAATCTTATATCAAATATTGAACTAGCCCGAAAAATATAGTTGTTTTGGATTGAGTAGTGTTTAGTATTAGGCATGAGAATTAAAAGTTTTTTACTCGTTTGGTAAACATGATGCTGATTAGGAGATGGTGATTGATGAGTTTTAAAATAGTACCGCAAGTGCACGGTGTCTGTTGTTAGCAGAGACTTAGCAAATACGGGTCGATCCACAGGGAGAGGAGTTCTATAGATTGATGTTCAATTACTTAACTATTTCAAGAGAAAAATAGTTGAATGAATAATAACTAGTACTAAAGTAAACTAAATCAAATAAGGATGTAAATCAAATGATTAAAAACCTAGGGCATTTGCTCGGTCCACCATGCTTATACCAATTGAATCAATACAATATAATCCAACAATATTTTGATTGAGGGTCGAGTAATTAGAGTCTTTTGTTAATCCTATGGTCGGGTCTTAACACTCTTAGATCAACATATGCCAGTACAGTCGCTCAACATAATCAGATCTACCAATTGTAACAAGCCTCTAATGAGTACGATCTTTCAATTCTAACTCCTATTAGCTAAATCATAACCCATGATATTGCGCAATTACATGAATTAAACAATTATAACAAATCAATAGGAATTACTCTAATCCAATCCAATCATTGAAGAGCTTTAAATCACAATAAAAAAGGTATAAATATGGCTTCCCTCACTAAGCCCTAGAAAAACACTACACACTCATGATGCTAATAAACACAATAAACATAATGAAAATAGAAGAATTCATCAAAATAGATTAAGTAGAAAAAAATACCGAATGATTGAAGAACAATTGAAGCAAAATCGACAATCTTAATAATCTTCAAAGCCAAGAGTTAATACAAAGCTAGAGAGAAAATTAAGTGTTTAAACCTAAAAAACGAGGAAAATAAGATAACTAATCGAATTTCCTAACAAACTACTTATAGTCTTTGCAAAACCGGCTAAAAAACATTAAAAATTAGCCTCCCGAAAAACCGCCCGGTCGGGTGACGGTGTCCTGCTCCAACGAGCTAAGCTGAGATTTCGCCCGGTCAACCGGGCAAAGCCGCTCGGTCGGGCGCGCAAGCAATTTTGGGGTCTATTTCTCCTGGTCCACCGAGCGAACATGCGAATAGGAGATTGAAGATAACTTAGCTCGCGCGGTCCGGCCACACCGCCCGGTCGACCGGGCAAGAGCTTTTTCCTTATCTTCTAACGTGAATTCTTCCTCCAAACTGCTTGTGTGACTTCCCGGATCTGCTATAGGTTATGAGTGACCAATGGACTTTCCTTCCGTGGCTAGATTAAGGCATAAAATGCATAATCTGCACAATAAAACATAAAGGAGCAAAACCAAGTCCAAGCACATCAAATCACTCAAGTATGAGCTCAAAAGAGCTCAAAATAGTACTCAATGCTAAGGCAATGGGGCTAAAAACTCTATATAAAATAGACACATCAATGATCAAGTGATGGTGGTTTCATAAGTGGAGTATTAGTGATGATGAGATGGTGGTTAGTTATAGCCTGTAGGCCATCTGTTAGTCCTACAGGATCAACCCTCATGAGTTGAGGGGTAAGAAGGGGAATCCCAACCTATAAGGAAACTTCCAGAGACTGAAAACTGGGGATTTATACCCACAAGCAAATATTTACACAAACTCTCCAAATTGGGGCTGATGAGAGTCTAACACCCGACCATGAGGTTGGGAGGTGGGAGCTCCAACCATTGGGCTCCCACTATGACCTCAAAATGTGTGTTTAAGATTTGAACCCATAATGTGGGTGATCTTTCTTGGTTGGCATTAAGGTTAGGCGTAGGATTTTTGTGATTGGACGGTGGAGTTAGGTAGTTGGGAGATTAGGCTTAGGAATTATTTTATGTGTAGGTATTGGAGATTAGGCTTAGGAATTATAGATAACTAACAGATTTTTATTGAAAGGATTTTTAGAAATAGTAAAAAATATTGGAAAAATTACTTTAGATAAATATGATTTTTTATAAAAGACATTTATAAAATATATTTCGAAAATATTTTAGATAATAAATAAAACTAATTAATATAATTAATTAACTCTAGTAATTAAATTGTGCTAGAAAATGGGCTTTCATAAAGCTATTTTAAAAATGATTTCGAAGGTGGGCGTTTATAAAATTAATTTAAAATGTTTCCGAAAGTGGGCTTAGAAAATGGGCTATAATATGGTTCGGGCTTAAAATATATTATTTTAGACTCATTCTTTATTCTTTCTTCGATCCGGACCAATTAGAATAGAGGTAGTAGTCATATAGGGTACTAAATGGGAAGACAAATTTATTTGTCTACAGAAGCCCCCACTTTGACATAGGTTTAGAAAACCGAAAGTCAAAGTATACGTTGTCGGGACGGAGAATGTTCTTGGATGTTGTTATGCAATCGATGACCACTCTTTTATCATTGGTACCCTGCAAAACAAGCATAAGTTTACAGAAACAAATATATATAGTGAATGAGGTATGAAAGGATATTATGAGCATTGTCCGGCTCAAGGCAGCATAGAGCGTTGTCCTTCTCCAAGGCTGATGTTGATTTTTGATTTGTTGTTGTTATTGTCGTTGTCGATTGCTATAAAATAACATTAGATTTGCTTTTGTCGATGTCTTTGAACTAACGTTGGATTTGCCGTTGTCAATGTCTTCAGGGTGCACAAATGATCCTTCTATCGATCTTCTTGTATAGAGTGCGCACGCCTCGGCGAAATATAACCCGTATAGAGTTGTCAACGCTTGATTTGCCGTTGTCAATGTCTTCGGGATGCACAAATGATTCTTCTGATAGTCTTTTCGTATAGAGTCCGCACGCCTCGGCGGAATATGACCCGTATAGAGTTGTTTAACGTCGGATTTGTCGTTGTCAATGTCTTCGGGATGCGTAAATGGTCCATCTGACAGATTTCTCGTATAGAATCTTGCACGCCTCATGGAATATAACCCGTATAGAGTTGTTTAACATTGGATTTATCGTTGTCAATGTCTTCGAGATGCGCAAATGATTCCTTTGACGATCTTCTCGTATAGATTCCGCATGCCTCGGTGGAATATAGCCCGTATAGAGTTGTTTAATGCTGGATTTGCCATTGTCATTGTCTTGGGCATGCGCAAATGATCATTCTGACGATTGTCTCGTATAGAGCCTTCGCTCATTGGCGGAATATAACCCATATAGTGTTCTTCACTCGTTGGTGGAATGTTGATACCTGTAAAATGCAAAGAATACAAATATGCAGATAAAAAACTATGCGACATGCATAAGCCCCGTGATGTAAGTGCTAGTGTATGGATAGGAAATGATTTGACCTATAAAGAGTGACCTCTAATACTCTAGACTTAAAGGTGCTTATGTGTATATACGTGTCTTAATTACTGATGTTAGGATCCTATGACTAAGGATAAAGGTTGCAGACAATGCTCGCCACAGTGATTGTATGATGCAACGCTATATTGTATGTAATGCAACGATTGATGTATGTATATGTTGACACAGAGCTAGACCCAATATACATATGATGTAATGCAAAGTGAGGTTTATGCAAGACAAAAAGATAGTTTTGATTTTTGAAGATTGCTTTTGAAATGATTGGGGTCCACCAGTAGAGTTTAGAGATCACAACTCTTTGGGGGTTTGATTTGGATCATATATGTAACAGCCCTCCCTAAATAGCAGCTTAATTAGGACTAACTATAATTAATTAAGGAACTAAGCTACTAATTAGAGATGTTGTTAGCGCAGATTTCCACGTCACTCTGCCCTTGGGAAGTTAGGAAATCTGAAAGTATCTAAGCATAGTTATGAAAACAAACTAAATTATTTAATTATTACAACATATTTAAGTATTTAGATATCCGAGCTCAAAATATAAGTTACAAAACATAGTTAATAATATACAACAAAGCACATCGCAGCAGCAATTCACATAACACGAACATTTCCAAACTAAGTTAATTTTTGACCTTCAGATTACTCCTGCAAAACAGTTGAATCTGCCCACACCAGGACAAGTTCAAGAGAATAAAACAGCCAGTTTACGCTGGTACACAAGTCCCACCAGTTCCAAAATGATAAGGTGGCTGAAAATAGATTTTACTTTAATGTAACAACATAATCGATGTCTCAAACACTGTTATTTTGTTTAATCACAAAGATACTTTCTCCATTTGAATAATGTAAAAATAACAATAGCATCATGAGTATATCAAGTAATCTTCGATAAAACAATCAATGAATAACGATTATGCCCTTCTTAACAATTACTTAAACATTTTCTATACACATCTCAAAATATTTTTAACTCTGGGAAGGAACACAAATGGAGGGCAAAGCCATATCTCAAGACTTCTAGGTCATGACCCTACATAACGGATCAATACCCACTCCGGAGCAATAACGCTCTAAACGCTTAAAGAGCAAACCCGATATGTGAGTGTTGTTACTCACTGCTTACGCAGTTACTTCCCTTCTAAAACTAAAGTTTTGATACTTATACTCAAATATATAAAAACCTTATACTCAAATACTTAATGGTATCAACTTTTAAAACCAACTTAACTTATCAAAACAAGCTTCCTAAAACAAGCTTGATTTGTCAAGTTCCACTGTTTTTGGAAAAGTGACTTAACAACCAGGTTTTGAAAGGATGTTGAGATTAATCGAGGTGATTTAAGATAGTGTTTATCATGACATGGCAGCATGTAAAGGTTTTATAGAAAGGCTCTTAAATGTATGGAAAGATTATACCACACAAGTAAACATATGTCAATTTTATGGTTTTCGGTTTTGTGTCAAAGGATAGCGGTTTTTATGCGAAATCACTTGTAACTCCTATGTTTAGCCAAAGTTTTGGTGTACAACTTAGTATATGAATAGGTGCAGTAGGTGTTCATCACTCAAAAGCATTTTAGGAACCAAAGGAACAAGGGTTTATTAACTCGAAAAGCAACTAAGCGGAAATCGGGTTTTAAGTGTTCTTCACTTCTCAAACGAAGGTTGTACATGGCATATGATGGGGGAAACGAAACAAATTTTTACTTAATAATCAAAGTATGAACTTTTCAGGAGTATATCATGAAGACCAGCAATAATTGAGACCATTAATCAAGGTACAATCAAGGTAGCATCAAGGTTAGATCAGTTTAGAGGAACTTGACATGCAACGATTTATATCTCGGAAACCATTACCAAAATTTCACATGCAATACTTGAAATCAATTACTTGCAACTTATCTAAAAATCAGTAGGTTTTCATCATAAAATATGGTCCAACATCACACAATTTTCACAAAGCAAATGCTACACAAATAAGCTAAGAAAGTAAGGGTTTGAAGGGTGGTCCTTGTGTACCTTAATCCAGTGTTTAGGAATAAAATCTTCTTTAACCACTTTTAGCACTTCTCCAGCAACTCGCTAGGACCTTAGATAAAATATTCATAACTTAAAATTCAGCAATTAACCCAAATAAATCAAGTTTCAATCTAATAAACCTCATAAGTGCTGGAATTCAACCACAACTCACCTTTCTTGATTTTCCTTGATGCTACTGAAGTGAAACCTCAAAACTAACGATTGCCCAGTATGGAGAACAACTTGACAAGCTTATGACAACAATTGCATGCAAGATTTATAGCTAGAATCCAAAAGATACAAGCTGCCACAGCAGCTCCTGCAACTCGCCAGAATGGCGTGAAGAAGGGGAAGAGGTGTGGTGTGATTTTTGTTGTGTTTTGTGAATGAAATCTGACGAAATGAATTAGGGGCCTTGGTCACATATATATATATAGAGATTGGGTAATGGCAAAATCGCGTTCCGATCCCCGTTCCGTCCCTTTTGTATTTCTGTTCTCCTCTGTATTTATCTCCAATATTCAGCCTTGGGTTTTTTTGAAACCCAAATTCCCTCTTGTGACTGCCGTGTTTATTGCTTCTTGGCCCAACAAGAATTTTATTTCCTTTTCTTTCAATTGTTGCGTTGTTGTTGTTGTTGGAAGCATTGGGCTTCCTTTCTTTTTATGTCTTCAGTAACTTAGTTTTAGGTTGATGTAGCCTTTTATTCTTTTTCTCTTATTTTGTCTAAGTAACTAGAACTTTGTAATTGTACCTATATAAACAATAAGAACAAAAAATGATTAAGCTTTGGCCACTTCATTAGATAGATAAAAAAAATAAGAAATAATATGCAAAACCCCAAATTTTATAATAAATACCCACTCCCTAGCAAATTATACTTTCTACTAATAAACAATTAAAACTCATAAAATTAGTACAATTTAAACCCAAAACAAGTAGTAAAAGAGGGTAAAAAGTATGTAAAATAGGCACTTATCAACTCCCCCACACTTAAGGTTTGCTAGTCCTCGACCAAACTAGGACTATATAATGCAAGCATCTATCTATCCATCAATATAAGATACTAGATTGGAGTAACAATTTTTTTTTTAAACTTCCAAACTGACTGACTTTTCAGGCAAATTCTAATGTAACGGCAACAACCCAACTGAAAGTTTTCATGAAACCCAAAAAAAAAAAATTTATAGAACAGTTTTAATTCGAAAACGGTATTCATGCGTTTCAAGCAAGCAGGCAAAAGATTAAACAACTCTTCAAATCGCATAGTAATTCATGTATTAGCGTTTTCAACACATCTTACCACAACCATATTCAAGATTTGAGTAATGTAAGTAATTAACTTGGTGAACCCTCACTTTAGTTGTGTAAATAAAAATTAATATAAATTCATATTCTCTCATGTGGTTTGGGGTCATAATAATTAGGAAAATTTGCCAAAAAAAACCTTTTACGAGTTCATTTTTGCGAAAAAAAACCTTATAAAGCATTTTTTGCGAAAACAAACCAAAATCAAAATTATTTTGCGAAATGAAACCTAAGACCATTTTCCGGCGTTGACCATCTCAATTCCGGCGTTGACCACCACCTAGCCACCACTACCACCACCTGCCACTAGCACCCACCCACCCCATCCCCCACCACCTGCAGCGCACCCCACTCCCACCAGCGCCCCTCAACCTCTCCTTCCACCCCCTCGGGTGGCGGCCCCCCCCCCCTTCGCCCATACCCTCTCTCCTCTCTGTTCTTCCCTCCCTCACCCCCTCTCCTCTCCCTTCGTCCATTCCCCCCCCTCTCGCAACCCCCTCCCCAGCCTCCCCCTCCCACCGACCATGGTTTTTCAGGCGCCCTAAAGTATAAAGATAGGAGAGAGAGAGAGATAACGAAAATGGGGTTGGGGCCGCGGGGGAGGGGGGTTGCAGAGGGGGGATCCGGGTGGCGCATCGATGGGGGTATGGACGAAGGGGAGAGGAGAGGGGGGAGGGTTGCCGCCTGAGGGGGTGGAGGGAGGGGGTTTCGGGTGGGCGCAGCGGTTGGGGTGGGGATGGACGAAGGGAGAGGAAAGGGGGGAGGGGTGAGGGAGGGAAGAATGGAGAGGAGAGAGGGTAGGGGCGAAGGGGGGGTGGGGCTGCCGCCTGAGGGGGTGGAGGGAGGGTTGGGGGCTGCTGGTAGTGGTGGCTAGGTTTCATCTTGCAAAAATAATTTTGATTTTGGTTTGTTTTCACAAAATAATTTTAATTTTGGTTTATTTTCGCAAAAAATGCTTTATAAGGTTTTTTTTCGCAAAAATGAACTCGTAAAAGGTTTTTTTTGGCAAATTTTCCTAATAATTATCACTCAAATTCTATAAAGTCGACTCAGAATGAAATATTTCTTCTTTAAATTTGCATATCGTTCAATTCTCCACCACTGAGAAGACATAGAGCATAAAAAAATCAGTAAGGTTGTAGTGTAAGGCTCATGTAAGGGGTAGGAAGTATTTGGTATTTGGTGCTAAAAAAAACTTTAAGACTAGTGGAGTACACAATCTGTAACAAGGCCAAAAGTAATGGCCACAATCAAAACTCCAACTACTCAAATGTTAGCAATATATATCTAATAATAAACTTCCCCGAACTCATTTTCATTCTAAATATCCACCTTTTCTTTCTTTTTCTTTTTCTTTTTTTCATATTTTGTCATTTCTTTTGTTCCTTCATATTTTTCATTTCATTTTGATATTTTCTTTTTGACAAGAACATAATTGAAAACTAATAGGATCACCTACACATAGAAGTATGACGTACAACCCCATTCAAACCATGTCATATATTCCACTAGCTCAAAGAGTAGGTAAAAGTCATGTGTTTAGGAAATAAGCTTGTAATATGGTTTAAACAAAAGAAATAGGCTTAAGGATTAGAGGGGCTTTAGAAAGAGATATGATAATGTAGGTGGCTTAGGCTAAATGTGGTTCAACAAAAACGAATGCCTTAATCATTTTTATGTATGCTCATGTTTCAATATGCATGGTCTCGAAGAAACCAACGCAAATTCAAGAGTCAATACTTCACCAGGAACTAACACACACACTCATGAGAAAAATAGAGACTAATATAGATGTCTTAGTCTATTAAAAGGCTCAAAAAGTCTCACAATGGTTATAAATGTCCACCAAGTAAATCACAATCGGATCTTAAATAACCAGTCTTACCACTTGCCAGACACTTACACAATTATACTACGCAATTCTCCGAATCAGTCAAAAACATCCTTTAACTTGCGACAAAACATAAATGTTGATAAAATTCGATTAGTTTAAAACTCTTTTTTTTTCGTGTCAGTTGGGGGGTTTTACCAGTAGAATTGCATTCGAGCCAATGTCAGACATCAATATTAGTATGTGAAAATTCATATAATAGTCTATGTAAATTTTGACAGGACATATCCAAAATAACATATCTATCACCCTTAGGCGCAAGCCTCTCATTACTCCCCCACACTTAAGGTTTGCTAGTCCTCGAGTAAACTAGGACTATATAATGCAAGCATTTATCCATCAATATAAGATACTATATAGGAGTACCACATAGAACCAGCAGCAACACGACACAGAATAGAACATAGCAGCAGTTCAGGCTAGCTCGCAGGGGATCAGCTAGAGCTTCTTAGATAAGATAAATGCAGAATCAACATGCGTGATTACTCTTGACGTCTAACACGTCTTATTAATAAAACTATTGCAAAATAAAATAATAAAAAAATAGGGAAACAAGTGTAAAATCAAGCGGGGAAAAAAATTAAAGTACTTGGGTTGCCTCCCAAGTAGCGCTCTTTTAAAGTCAATAGCTTGACTTCCAGCAAGTCTCATTTAACCAGAATCAATCAAGGAGTTAGTCACTCCTTTAGTGGCCATCTTAGTAATCAAATGGGGCTTACCTGTAGCTTGGACATGTTTGACATCAACTTTTTTTCTCCACAACAGACATTCCTTGATTGTAGGAAAATCTTTTCTTACCTTTGCTTTCTTAAGTTTAGGAGGAGTACCTGTTTTACTCAAACACAAACCAAGTGGAGCATTAGTAGCATCAGTTACAGGTTTCTTCTTAGTTATGCCTTCAATTATATCAACTTTACAAACAAGATCACGTTGTGAATTGTTTTTAGAAGAATTGAATATATTGAAGTGAACTTTATCTTCACCAATTTCAAACGTTAAAATACCATTTTTAACATCTATAATAGCTCCAGCGGTAGCTAAGAAGGGTCTACCTAAAATAATAGGTACCTCTGTACCTCATCCATATCAAGAATAATGAAATCAATAGGAATAATAAACTTATCAACTTTAATTAGCACATTTTCTAGTATTCCTATTGGATATTTGATAGATCTATCAGCAAGTTGCAAAGATACAGTGGTAGATTTTATATTATGCAATCCTAACTTCTTGCAAATAGATAAAGGCATAAAAGAGACACTTGCACCTAAATCACATAAAGCTTTAGAAAAGTTAATTGCACCAATAGTGCAAGGAATAGAAAAACTTCCTGGATCTTTTAGTTTAGGGGCAAGTTTTTTCAGAATTACAACAACTCACTCCTCACTCAAAGCAATAGTCTCATAGTCTTCCAATTTTCTCTTTTTAGACATGATTTCTTTAAGAAATTTAGAATAAGAGGGAATTTGCATCAAAACATCAACAAAAGGAATATTAACATACAATTGCTTGAACATCTTAAGAAATTTTTCAAGTTGATTATCCACTTTATTTTGCTTAATAAGTCTTTGAGGAAAAGGGATTGGAGGTACATAAGGTTTAACAGGAGGTGGAGAAGGTGAGGTTTCAGTTACAGCGTCTTCCTCACCCTCCTTTTCATTTTCCTTAACTCCCTTACTTTCGTCAATTGACTCTTCTACTTCTTTTAGTTGCTTACCACTTCTTAAGGTCACGGCTTTGCAATGTTCTTTAGGATTTTTATCTGTTTTACTAGGCAAAGATCATTGACTCCTTGAATTAATGGCATTAGCTAACTGTTCAAGTTGAAGTTCTACATTTCTATTAGAAATAGCAATCTGATCTACTTTACTTTCTAACTTTTCATTTCTTTCAGAAGTAGCATTAGCCAATTTTTCAATAGCTAGTTCCCATGATGGTTTAATTTCTTGTTGAGGTTGTTTTTGGTGGAACCCCGGTGGATGTTGTGAATTAACATTAACATTTTGTTGTCCTTGATTCCTCCAAGAGAAATTAGGATGGTTTTTCCAGCCTGGATTATAAGTATTAGAATGGGGATCATTTTGTGGGTGCCTATTAAAATTAGAAACATATTGAGCTTGCTCCACATTAGCACATTCAACAGCTAAATGAGCACCTCCACACAAATTACATGGCATGGTAGTAGACACAGAATTGACATTACTCATTTTAGTAAACAAATTGACTAAGTTGTCAACTTTTGCATTTAACATGATAATTCCTTCTACTTCATACATACCAGCAGTATTCTTTGGTTTAACCCGATGATAATTATTAGAAGCCATTTCTTCAAGTAACCTATTAGCTACTTCAGTAGTTTACCCATTATTGCACATCCGACGGCCGCATCTATAGTTATTCTAGCAGATTCATTAAGACCGTTATAAAAAGTTTGCACTAGCAACTAATCAGGGACACCATGATGAGGACATTTACGTTGTAAATCTTTAAACCTTTCCCATGCTTCATATAAAGACTCTCCATCATATTGAGCAAAACTAGTTATATCGTTTCTAAACTTAGCAGTTTTTCCAGGAGGAAAATATTTACTAAGAAAAGCATGAGATAATGTAGCCCATGTTGTAAATGAATTAGGTGGATTAGATTTAACCACGTTTTAGCTTTATCTTTAAGTGAAAACGGAAACAAACCAAGTCGAATAACATCGTCAGTCACTCCATTTAATTTAATAGTATCGCATTTTTCAAGAAAAGTGGTTATATGTTCATTAGGGTCTTCATTATCTAGGCCACTAAATTGGTCTTGTTGAATTATTTGAATTAAAACAGGGCAAAGCTCAAAATTATTAGCAGAAATAGTAGGCCTTACAATACTTGAAGGTGCACCACTAGCATTCGGCATAGCAAAATCACGTAAAGACTTTGTAGCATCTTCGTCTCCCATATTTTTCACATTATTGCCACTCCAGAAAACAGAATATCTAAGTTGAAATCCAGTTGTCGTTCCAAGGTCAAGAACTTCTTTTGTTTCTTTAGTGCCCAAGGGATCAAACTGCACCAAAAATGATGATTAGTTTGTGGCATACACTAATGACAACAAAGATAGAAAATGTATGTCGTCTAAGTAAGACAAACTAAGCAAACTAAATTAAAGGTGACAAACTACTATATGAGACTCTCAAAATATAATTTGAAAATAAATTAACTCTACGAACATAATAAATAAGGGAGGACTCTAAGGTACACGAAGATAACATTATGGCTAAATTAATCAAAGATAAAAAAGACTAGACTAAATATTGGTGGATGTAGCTAAAGGAACAAGGGATAATAACTATGACTACTATAAGCATTTGACAAACTAGTAAACAAGTGGTCAAGTACTAGAACAAGAACCTACTAAGAATACGAATGAATTTAAAAACTAAAATCAAGAAGATATCACTACTTGAATGCTAGACTAACAACATGAAAACAATGAAAAATAACAAAAAATGGCAACACTAAAGTAACTAAAACGAAACAAACGAGAATATTACTAAATATATATATATATATATATATATATATGTATATATATATATATATATATATATATATATATATAAACTACTAAATTAAAGTCTAAAGTAATATACAAATCTCTTTGTTATGATATTGAATAATTGCCTCCCCGGCAACGGCGCCAAAAACTTGATCGGCCTATAAGTACCTTAAAATACCGCAAGTGTACAGGTCAATTAAAGTAAATATAGGGTAAGCAAGATATCGTTTCCCACAAGGAGGTCTATAATCAACTACCAAATTAAGAAAATCTAATATTATTGAGACGATTCGGGTAATGTGAATAGTGATAGTAACTAAACTAAAATAATATGAACAACTACTAATTCTAACACTAAAAACGTCAAACAATAGGTAAGAATCAAATATTGGAAATAGTTCTAGGACTTAGATTTCGCCAATTAACTTCTACAATGAAATTAAACTAATTGCAGGGTAAAATAATTAGATCGCAATGGTCGAATTCCTAATGTATATTATCCCCTCTTCCAAGGCGGAAAACGTATATTTGAATACTAATCTTATGCCTACTTCCGTGGTCATAAAATTTAGAACAAACTCATTAAGAATAAGAATTCATATAAAAGACCACCCTAAGAGTATAACTATTCCTTAAATTATACTACTTAGCGTTTAATAATCCCATGAACTAGTATTGAAAATTCACTCCCGCTAATAATCCAATACCTTAAACATACAATTGATAGGGCCCTTATCAAAAGTAAGCAATTGAACTCAAGATTATCAAATTGCAATTTAAATTAAACTAACCCAACAATAATTCAATCCATTGACAGAAAATTAAAAGACTACATCTTGCCCTAGAACAAAGCAATTTAGCTAGTCATTGAATCTGAAATTAAACAACTAATTAAAAACGAAAATCTCATAATTGACATAATAAAACTAGTATCTAATAGCATAAATCAAGAGTAGAGAAAGAAAACTCCATATAGATGAATCGGGCGACCACCGTCTTCTTCGTCTCGCGTTCCAATCCCCGTTTTGTCCCTTTTCTATTTCTGCTCTCCTCTGTATTTATCTCTAATCTTCAGCCTTCGGTTTTTTGAAACCCAAATTCCCTCTTGTGGCTGCCGTGTTTATTGCTTCTTGGCCCAACAAGAATTTTATTTCCTTTTCTTTCAATTGCTGCGTTGTTGTTGTTGTTGAAAGCATTGGGCTTCCTTTCTTTTTATGTCTTCAGTAACTTAGTTTTAGGTTGATGTAGCCTTTTCTTCTTTTTCTTTTTATGTCTTCAGTAAATTAGTACAATTTGAACCCAAAATAAGTAGTAAAAGAGGGTAAAAAGTATGTAAAATAGGCACGTATCAATTATCTGCGTCGCACGTTGTCTGATATCCGATGCAAATCGGCTCTTCCTGAGCATTTGCGTCTGTTCTTCTTGGATTCGAAGCAAATAGGTAGACACAAATTATCATTTTTCTACTAGTGATACCTTGGAATTTCCTATTTCAAGCTTCAAGATTGCTCGTCCTGCAGACCATAGTATAAGACCAAGGCGACAAAGGTATAATTCCTGATGGTCAATTTAAATTTAATTCCTTTTTTACTAAAAATTTACTTGTCACAATGTAGATCTTGAAGGAATTAACGTTATTCCGTACATTGTATGTTTTAATGCTTTCATCATCTCTCATGATTATTATTGCTAATCAAAGACCTAAAGAATTGTTCTAATGCCTAATAAGATAATTGGACTATCTGATTAGGATCCCAAAAATTTTAGATTATTCTTTTGTTTGTTTATTGAACCGACATAGAATAATTTTAGATTGCATTAATCATTATATGGTTGTTTATTAGCATAAAACTTGAACATGAATCGATATGAAGTAGAGGCCATCAATGGGCAAATTTGACTCCTGATCTTATTCGTACCCTCACCCCCGAACTCAATTTATGGTTCATTGACCATTAATGGAGTTATGACGGGGAAATCTACATTGGATAAGTCCCTAAGCTGTCCCTACGATTTCCCAATATTCAATTAGATTTATGAGTATTCTTTTAAAGACTTGTTGGCGACTTCTCTTTATTTTAAAATATTTTCAATACAAAACCTTTACAATGAGATAGTAAAATAAGCGCTCATCCCGCGTAGGCGAATAAAAAACATGGCTACACCCATAATGATCCTTTAATTTTCTAGGTATGGATAACAAAGTTGCAAGCACACTATACCGAATGTTTTTTTTCTATGTGCATGACACATTTATTATCTTTCTAGTACGGCAAAGTATGAAAAATGGATGATTTTCTCCATGGGCAATTTTCCACTCTAGTTTTTGGTTGTAACTTCCAAACATGTTTTTAAAATAATGCAACAAGCTCAAAATTTGAGTCCAAGATAAAGGATTAGGAGTTGTCCTTTCCTCCGTTGTACCATCAAAAGAGTTTGAAGGTTTGCAATGTACTTAAGAGGTGGGGGGGTTAATTGAGTACTTAAACGAACTGGTGACAAATTCAAAGTCCTTCGATTTAATTGGGAACCAGTTGAGCTAGTTCCTAACAGCGGAAATAATAGAACTTAAAAGCAGTAAAGAACACACCAAATTTAACGAGGTTGGGCCAAACAAAGGCCTACGTCCTCCTACGCTAGTTTTCTTATTAATCAACTCTGAAAAACAAGAATACTCTCACACTCTCCTGTTGCCCTTGCTCTAGGGAAACGACATACCCCACACTAACTCTTGTGTGCTACTTCGCACTTGAACTCAGAAGCACTCGCGAATGAACTCACAAACGCTACCCAATCTCTAACCCCTTTGTTAGAGATTCAATATTGCAATCAGTTTCTCTTAAGACACGCTTTCTTATAAAGCAAACAAAGAGTAATGTAAAGCTCTATCAGATGTATACTTTATTTCACTAGTACAGAAATGATGATTTGCGTCTGTCCATTTGCGTCGCACACTCGAAGAAATGACGTAAATTGGCAATTTGCGTCGCATCCCATTAATGGTCCGACGCAAATAATCTCACCAGAAGAGTAGGAGAAGAACATATGCGTCGGACCACCAAGACAAACGACGCAAAAACAACTATCTGCGTCGGATCCGACGCAGATGGTTGTTGGCCAAAATATTATACAAATAGCGCCATCTGCGTCGGACCCTAAGGACACGCGACGCAGATAACTTAACTGCGTCGCATGTCCTTAGGCTCCGACGCAGATGACACCACCCATATCCTGTATCCAAACTGCACCATCTATCTGCGTCGCACTTTGTTGGGACACGACGCAAATCACATGTGTGCTATCTGCGTCGGACCTTTTGTCATGTTCGACCCAAATGGCCTTGGACCTGATTTACTTTTCTAACGGCTCATTAATTTCGAAGCCCTAAAACATACTCACTCTCAAACCACTTTCACTCTCTCTCTCTCTCCTGCGATTGCGAACGGCATTCCGGCGAATCTCTCAACCTGTCGCCGGCTACCGGCGCTTCTCCGGTGAATCACTCTAAACCTATCGCCGGCGACAATCTCTCTCTTGGTTTTCGCTTGTCACTCCCATTCTCTGTCTCTCTCTCTGGGTTTTCGCTCGTCACTCATTGTCTCTAGCGGCTGCTCACCGCCGACATTGACCGGCGATATTCACCGGCGTCTCCTCAAACGACTTCCTCTTCCCCCCGTCGCTCCGGTTTCTCTCACCCACGACCTCCTCTAATTACCGCGTCGCGCCGTACCCAACTGCTGCTCGTGGCCCCTGCCGGTCGGCGGCCCAGTCGGTTTCTGTCACCGGAGCACTCCTCTCGCCGGCGCACTATCTCTCTCCGGCAATGTAAGTTTTTTTTTTTTTTTTTTTTCGTATTTTTTTTTACTCCTTAATCCTTATCCCCTTTTCAACATAATGCAAGTGAGCTTTGTCATATTATGTAAGCCTTTTGTCTTTGAGGCATATATGCATGTTCTCTCAAGTTCTTTTCAAATTTAGATGGTTTATCCCAGTTTATTGATGTAGTGTCTATATTAATGAAGTATGGAAGTGTTGAAAAGTAATACTTGGTTAATGCCCAATTACAGTTGTCACATTCCGTCCTCTACTTATCGGCTTGCCGGTGCTCCAAGCTCACCTCGTTGTGCTGGTCTTCGATGCCCCTTGAGAGCAGAGGTATATATTATAGCTTTTGCTTTATGTTTATTTGTTTTATTTTTCGCTATAATGTTGAATTATGTGATTGGGAAAGTATATATGTGAATTGTTTGGTTATTATGTGATTGGGAAAGTATATGTTGAATTACGACCAAACCTATATGGACATACCTTAATGGGGTGGGGAGGGAAATCTAAGGAATGGATTGGTTTGTGCTGTTTAATTGCAATGTGTGCATCATTTGCCTAGATACCCGTTCAAGGCTTACTCATTAGGAGTAAGTCTTGAATAGTCCCCGGTTTGGGACTGTCTTTGAGTTTCTTATCTCACTTAGGATGTGAATGAATGTTTGGTTATCGATTCTAAGAAAGATCTAGCTCATTTCCCTAAGCGTTCTCTGGGTACATATGTTGATAGTTTACCTACTATCTTCATCGTGTACTTGGAGAACTGTAGGGAAGTGCTGCCGGATTTTTCTTAGAATCGAAAACCAAACATTCATTCACTAGTGAGATGAGAAACTCAAGGATGGGTTAGGATGGAGTGATAAGGACCCAAATGTTCATGACTGCATTTGATAAGACACTTTGAATGATGTGATCGATATATTGTGTTCTTGTTTGGTGTCTCTAGTGTATGAATATGGATCGAACCTGGATGTATGGTAATCGAAATGTAAATATATATACTAAGAAATTTTGATTTATATATACTAAGTAATCTTTATTTTGTATACTAAGTAATCTTGATTTATATATGAAATAATCTATATACATATATAAATATGAATTAAAAAGAAGTCAGATTGAATTAGGAACATATACCTAAAGAAGGTGCGATGAAGAAGAAGAAGAAAAAAAAATAGTTGGTAGTGATCCTTGCACCGATGAGTCTGCACATAGGCACGTAGATCCTTTTTTTGACTTAACACTGGATGATATGGATGATAATATCAAGGAGATGCACCGAATATTTTGCGACAAACCCTCAGATGAGCCTTTTCATATGCAAGTTCCAAAGGGTACCGTCTTCGACTTTGATAGAGATCATATGATCATTCTGTCGCGACAAGATATTTTTCAACTTCTCACGGGAGCATGGATTATTGTATCCATTTTGCAAGTATTTATGATGTGAGATTTCTCAAACTCTAAACTAATTAACATTGATATTTATTTTTATTGTTTCTCCTAACTATAAGTGTTTGGATACTAGGTACTTGGCAGAGCAGTCTGAGGAGCATGGAGATAATAATATTGGTTTCATGTGTCCAAGTATGATTTCAGCGACCATGATACGCAATCAATTAGATGCCGTGATCAACTACATGGCAAGTTCATTGAAAGCGAATAAATATATGCGTTACATCCTATGTCCGTATATTGAAAAGTATGTTAGTTAAACTAATCTTTACTTTGTTTTATCTTTATGAACTTGTGGTTATATATATAAACATCACATTTTACTTCATGCCTTAGGGATCATTGGATTCTTCTTGTCATTTGTCTATCTAAGAGAACGGTATATATATTTGATTCGATCAAGAGAGATAGATCCTTAGCTATCAAGATACCATTGAATACGTAAGTTCATAGTTGTTATACATGTTAATAAGTTTACATGCATTTTATGATATTTTAAATAATTTATAAATGTTTATAGTAATTAATTGTTATAAAATCTCTATACTTAGTGCATATACAAAATACACGCGCCTTGAAGGATCCAATAAAGGATCGGAACTAAATTGTCTTGGACATATATGCGGGTAAAACTCTTATGGTTTTGTATTTGATACTTTATAATTCTATTTAGGATTTTTTTCGATTCTAATACATATCTTAAATTTGGTGTAGTGTGCTCAACAATCGGGAGGAGTGGAATGCGGCTATTTCGTGATGAGATACATGTTTCTAATCATCCGCTTCTACTATGAATCAAAGAATTTGTATGAGGTATATGTATGTTGTAAATTCGTTATTTATACTTATAGAATTTTAAAGTATATTAACTAATTTAATATATTTCTAGGCTTTTCCGTCAAGTCTTGAGCCATACTCCATATATGAGATCAACGACCTCAAAGAACTTTTTGCGGAATACTTTATACGGGTCGTTAACGAAAGAAACTAAACTTGATGGTTAGTGTATGTATTTGTAGGTTAGAATAATATTTTGTTGCTTGAACCTTGTTGGTTGATTGATTGCAACATTGGTTGCTTAATTGAGATGTACTGAAACAGGTTTTGGTTATATATATGCAAAATTTTCCCAACGATTTCTTGGGTTGTCCAAATTACAAAGGAGACTCTGCCGAATTTTCTGCTCATAAGTATTAACATATTGTTTGTTTAGTTTTGAAAAAAAAAAAAAAGCTGAAAAAAAACAAAAAAAAAGCTGAAAAAAAAAACAAAAAAACATATATCTGCGTCGCATGCAGTGCAATATCATGTCCCTTTAGGAATTATGCAAAACAATTTTCCCAATCCACACATCTTCGGTTTACACACATCTTCCCAATCCACATGAGGGGATTTATGCAAAACAATTTTCCCTTCCCACAAAAAAGCTCTACAGATTTGAATAATCTTCTGCATAATCCCTTTAGGAATCAAGAAATTTTGAGCCCAATAAGTGTGTAAGCTCATTAACACAAAATCAACGAACACCACTCTAGCTGCATAGGAGAGATGCCTTGAACTCCAATATAAAATTCTCTTCAAAATTCTATCCACCAAAATATCACATTCTGACTTAGATATTCTTTTTGAGGCAATTGGAATTCCCAAATATCTAAAAGGGAAGGACCCCTTTTGAAAGCCATAAATTTGCACTATCATGTCCTGCATCTCACCTCGAACATTACCAAAATAGACATTCGTTTTCTCATTATTTGCAGAGAGGCCAGAAGCTTCATTAAAAGCTTTCAACACCCTAACCAACAGCATCAGTGATTTTTCATTACCTTTACAAAACATCATCAAGTCATCCTAAAATATTTAGATGAGTGACTTGCATAGGAGCACATCTGAAGTGGTAATCAAACCCAGGCTTCTTACTCATCTTCAATAATAATCTAGACTGATACTCCATATAAATAAAAAATATCAAAGTTAAAATTGGATTACCTTGCCTCAAGCCTTTTTTTCCTTTAAAAAACCACACATCACCCCATTAAAACTTAAGGAGAAGCAAGGAGAGGTAATGCAAACCATCACCTAATGAACAAACTTCTGAGGAAACTTCAAAAAAATCAATGAGTCTCTGATGAAATCCCAATTCAAAGAATCATAAACCTTTCTAAAATCTACGTACCTTGATTGTGCATCTAGCAGGCTGACTCTTTCTCATATAATGCTTCATAAGATCTTGACGCAAAAAAATATTGTGCATGATAACTCTGTTTTCAACAAATGCACTTAGCACATGATTGATAATATTAAGCAAAACAGCTTTCAATATCTTGCACAGCATCTTAGAAATTATTTTATATAGAACATTGCAACAAGCAATAGGTCTGTATTTAGTAACATCATCAGTTGATCAAACTTAGGAGTAAGGCATAATGTAGTAGCATTCACCTGTTTAAGGAGCTTTCCAGAGTGAAAAAAGTCGAGCACTGCATGAACAATATCCTCCCCAGTACAACTCCAATTCTTCTTGAAAAACCCACTAGAAAAACCATCAGGCCTTGCAGTTTTATTGTCATCTATATCAAATAAAGCAGTCTTCACATCTTCACCAGTGAAAGCCTCACACAAGCCATTTTGCTGAGTAGTAGAAAGGACAGGCCCTTCATTCACAATAGTCTTACTCACCTTAGCCTTCCTACACTCTTCAGTACCAAGAAGCTTCACAAAATAACCAATAAAAGCTTCCTCAATCTTCTCTGGAGAATCCATCCAAACATCATTCACATTTTTTATTCTGCTAATATGATTTTGAATTCTCCTCTTTCTCAAGCAAGCATAGAATTATGAAGTGTTTTCATCACCGCCATTTATCCACTCACTCTTCACCTTCTGCTTAAGGAAACTCATTTTTGCCTTATTAAGAATCTCAAACTGCTTCCTAGCCTCAACCTCCTTTTTATGTAACTCACTATTTCTAGGTTCTTGATATATCTGCTTCTGCACCTCTACAAGTCTCACCAAAGCCGCTGCTATCTCAATTTCTACATCAGAGTACTTATCCTTATTAAGCCTTTTTAAAATAGGCTTCAACTTTTTCAAATTTTTTTACCACATTAAACATTGCAACACCCTCCACATTCTCACTCCAAACTTCAGTGACTTTACTCATAAAATCACTAGCTTGCATCCACATATTATAAAATCCAAAAGATTAGGTTTAGACACCACATAACAAACAGTCTCGATCACACAGGGGCAATGATCAGAGATGCCTTTAGGAAGAAACTCAGCAGTACAATTGGCATAAAGATCAAACCAATCTTCATTGACAAACAACCCTATCAATTTTTTAGAATACTCTATTCTCTCCCTCTTGCTTATTGGACCATGTAAAGAAAGGCCCACTAGTATGATACTCCATCACCTTACAATCCCTTACACATTGTCTAAAATCACCCAATTCATCTAGTGTCACAACAGACCCAATTATATCTTCTAAATTCATCACATTATTAAAATCTTCCATGATGATCCACTAGTGGAAAAAAACGGAAGGGCTGCGGTCAAAACAGCCCTAAGGGCTGTGTTTTTGGCCAGCAGCCCTTTCCGTAGCAGCCCTTCGGCATAAATGAAGGGTTGTGGTTTTGGACCGCAGCCCTTCACAACGAAGGGCTGCGGTTTACGCCCAAAACCGCAGCCCTTCATTGTACAAAGGGCTGCGTTTTTGGGCCTAAACCGCAGACCTTTTACAAATAAAGGGCTGCGGTTTTCGTCAAAACCGCAGCTCTTGTGACCCAAAAAAACAATTTTTTTTTTTTTTTGTATTTTTAGTCCTAAAATGATCCCAAACAGATCGTAAGGGTCTTAGACTGGCGCAAAATCTCATTAACTCATCAGTTTATCCCAAAATGAAAAAAATAACTTCAATTCAGTCTCAAATGCTCTCTTTTATAAAACTAAGAAATAAATCACTTCACATATAACAATCAATGGTACAAACATCATATAAATTACATAAATAACGTGACAAAGGGCATAATTAATCACAAAATCAACCTAACTAAACAATATATTATACGATGATTCATAAATAGATCGAAATGAAGTAACAAAACACCATTAAAGCATAAAAAGACTAACACAAACTGACGCGAGTAGCAGGATAAGCACAAGCAGAGCAACGACGACTTGAGAGGAGATCTCGTCACACAAAGTGAACCTTGCCATTAACCAAGCGCAGATCTCGTCAACCGGTGGCGAACCCTCGCCGGTGAAGAAATGAGAGGAGAGAGATGCGCTGAACGGCGAAGAATGAGAGAGACGAACGACGAAGGAGACGAACGACGAAGGAGGAGAGGAGATCCTAGCCACCGGCGAAGAATGAGCGGCGTGCGTCGGACCTTGGCTTTGGTGCAGCAGAGCGGCGAACATCTTGAATCTCACCGCAAAAACGCTCGAGCAGAGGAGAGAGAGGGGAGAGAATGAGGGAATGAGATTGTGAGAGAGGAGAGAGAATGAGGGAGGGAGATTGTGAGAAATAAACCCTAGCCCGCTCAACATTTAATTTTAAGCCCAACGCGCGCGAGATCGAATTCCCTTTCAAATAAAATTAAAAAAAAAGCCCATAAAGGGCTGCGGTTAGCCCAAAAACCGCAGCCCTTTATTACTTATAGGGCTGCGGTTTTCGACTAACCGCAACCCTTCACTAAAAGGTCTGCGTTTTTAAACGTATACGAAGGGCTGCGATTTTTGGGCTAACCGCAGTCCTTCATACACGAAGGGCTGCGTTTTCCAAAAAACGCAGCCCTTCCAGCGCAGCCCTTCCTTTTTTTTCCCCTAGTGATCCAAGCTCCTTCAACTGACTCCCAATCTGACAAAGAGAACTCCATAACCTCTGTCTGTCATTCACATCATTAGAGCCATAAACCACAGTGTAGACACATAATCATGTCTCCCCATTTAAGGATCTGATGATGAAACATACCGCGGTCTTAATTGGTCTGACCCAAAGGGGGAGCAGTCCGAAGAGCCTAAAACTATTTTAAAAGTGTAAAAGTTTATTTAAATAATCCAAAATCTTATTTCAAAGCTCAATTAATTATTCCTGATGATTAATTGTATTTTAAGCCCAATCCTTTGAAAAGCCCATTTAATTATTCAATGATAATTAATTATTTTTATTTATTATTTTAAATAGATATTTTCAAAGTTAAAATCGGATTTTAGCCCATAAAATCATATTTTCGATTTAAAGGATAAAAGAAAATCGATTTAAAGGATAAAACTCTCTCCATGACGTGCAGACTCCTTTCTATCTTTTGTTAATGTTTTCCTATAAATACGTTGCGGTTTTCCGGATCTAAAAAAACTTGGACTTTACACTTCAAAACCTCGAACTTCGAACCTTACGAATACACTCTTACGAACAATTACAAAACCTCTCACAAAAACTCATACTTTCATAAACAAAACTCATACTTTCATAAACAAAACTCATACTTTCATAAACAAAACACATACTTTTCTTCAAGCTTCACGATTGCTCGTCCTGAAGGTTGTCAATCTCTCATACCCAAGCCACGGTATAATCCTGAGGGTCCTTGAATAAATTTATTATTTTTATTGAAGTTACTAACTATTTCTTTTCATGAAGTAGATCTTTAATATAAAAATCGTTCCTTTGTATATTCTAATCATTTCCTTTTCTTTTATTTATCTTTTCATACATATGCATGTTATATGATTGTCCTGCTATACCTCCATCACCTCACATGTTATTATTGCTAATCAATACCTAAAGAATTGTTCTAATATTAATCAGATAATTTGGCCAACCTGTTAGGTTCCCTGTAATTTTGATTGCTTAATAACATATCACTAAAAATAGTCTTTTATGTGTTTCATGAACCAATCTAGAACAATTTATTTTTAGGGTGTATGAAAACGTCATCTGGTTATTCTTTTGCATAAAAGTTGTCATGAATCGATATTTAATAGAGGCCAGCAATGGGCGAATATAGTTCATTATGACCGTGTCCGTACCCTCAACCCCGAACTCAATCTATGGTTCATTGACCATTAATGGAGTCATGACGGGGAAATCTACGTTGGATAACTCCCTAATTTGTCCCTACAGTTTCCCAATATCCAATTTGGTTTATGAGTCTTCCTTTAAAGACTTGTTGGCGACTTGAAAAATGTATTTTATAAAACCTTAACAATGGGGTAATCAAATACGCGCTCACACTGCGTATGCGAAATGAAATCACGCCTACAATTTGGCGACTCCACTGGGGAGGATTTTAAAAAATTAATTTTTTAAATTGAGTGAGTGAAATTCGAAAAATACGATTTATACTTGTTTTATGCCATAGAATAACATTACAGTTATGCATATGCATGGCTATTGTTTAAGTCACCATAAGGACAATCTTCCTTGCCTCATTAGCGCATGTTCTATGCGTGAGGCCACCCCCGGGGGTTTGCGCCGTGTCCTTTCGAAAGCTTTGTGAGCGATAGAGTTTGATCTTAGTCATAAGCAAACCTACCCAACCATGGCATTGTTCTCTTTTTCCTGACTCAAGAACTGGAGTGCGTCTTACACGTGGCCACCTTTTTAAGCAAAGGTACGAAGCGTGGGATCAATCTCTTAGTTATGGACCCTTTTCAGCCTTAACCTAAACCTGACCATAGTTGAATGTAGAACTGGACTTTAGGTTGAGAACTTTTGCATCCACGTTATATGACATTTGCTTGTGATAGCGATTTTTGCCTGTTAAAATAGTCCGAACCTTCGTCAAATTGCCAAATTGCATGCCAGGGGGCAGTGCACCAAACGCACGAACGTGCGCCTAGCGCAGTGCTCCTACAGTGGACGCAAAGGCTTCGCACCGAGCGCACGATGTTGTGCGGCGCACAGCCTTTATGTATCATGCTATTGCCAATTCGACTATCGTTCACATAAAAAAAAAAGAAGCAGCCAACAAATCTTTCATAATGTCATGTTTATCGTTGCGTCCCAGAATTATGTGGAGTTCGTTAAAACCTCGCCTAAATCGCCAAAAACATGACGGGGAGCAGTGTGCCAAACAAATTAATTTGCGCCTGGCGCACAACTCTTGCGCCTGATGCATAGGCTCCGCACCGCACGCATCCTGTGCATCTCATGTATTTGTCGATTTAGTCGTCGTGGTGGTCAATCCTAGGTTCTTTCCATCTGCATTCTCGTAGAGTTGTGATCATCCTTGGATTCCTTTTGTCTAATACGAATCTCACCTAATTCAAACATAAAAAGCGATATTTTCGTACATATCACCTAAGGTTGAGTCTATCCAAAAAAAGTGCATCTACAAAAGTAATCATGGTAGAATTAGAGTCATCATGCATGTCTACCTCCTCCCAAATCTTACCCATCATCTATCCTATCCTGTTCCACCTTTTAAAAAAAACATCTCCATTTCAAAATCTATCATCCTACACACTCTTATATTCTATCTTTTTCGAAAACTTTTACTAATCATCATCATACCACCTATTCAAAAAAAAATATCAAAATTAATCCATCATCTTTTCCCAATAAAAGATAAAAATAAGGGGTCCCTTTCAAAAATGAATTTCAAAAATTCTAAGGCCAGCCCAAATACCTATAATCCATTCCAATCAACCCAGTCCCAATTCAATTGCATTCATCCTAGGCACATCTAAGTTTGAGTCCTTGCATTCATTTTAGGCCCATTTACAGTAGAGTCCATTTTGCATTCATCCTAGGCCCATTTGAGCCCTTGCATTCATATAGACCCACTAGCATTAGAGTCCATCTTAGGCCCATAAAAGTCTAGTTCATGTCAAAATCTAAGCCCATTTGCATCTTTATTTGAACCCTAGTCTATGTCAAGCCCAGTCCAAGTCTAATCCCAATCCATTTCAAGTCCAATCCTAGTCCATTTTCCAATATCAAGCCCATGTGCATCTTTAAGTCAAACTTCAAACCAACATAGGACTAAGTCCCAAGTTAGGTTCCTATGAGGCCTAACTCATATCCTAAGTCTAATCAAATCCAATTCCAAACCATGTAGGACGAAGTCCAAATTCTAAAACTCAAAACCTCTAAGCCTAGCGAAGCTAGCGCTTCTTAAAGACCACATAGGCAAATCCTGAGTTTAGCGAAGCTACTCACCTTTAAGATCATAATGACACACTTTGAACCTAGTGAAGCTAGTTATCCTTAAAACAACAAAGGCACCCCTTGAGTTTAGCGAGGCTACTCACCTTTAAGACCATAACGACACCCTTTGACCTAGCGAAGCTAGTCATCCTTAAGACCAAAACGACACCCTTTGACCTAGCGAAGCTAGTCATCCCTAAGACCATGACGACACCCCTTGACCTAGCGAAGCTAGTCATCCCTAAGACCATAAAGGCACCCTTTGAGTTTAGCGAGGCTACTCATCCCTTAAGACCATAACGACAACTCCTAAGTCTAGCGAATCTAGCATTCCCTAAGTCTACATAGGCAATCCTTTTGAGTCTAGTCTGCTTGCTCACGTGTAAGTTCAAAGTCTAGTCTAGTCCAGTCTGCTTGCATAGTCCAGTCGAGTCCACTTCATATCTGCATATGTATATAGTTAGTCCCATGCCAGCATCATAGTCAAGCCCATACTAGTCCAAAAATCCATAACCACTCCTAACCCTCCATTTCAAAATCATTTCGCATTACCTTTTCCCATCTATATTTCCCATTTCAAATTTTCATTTCCCATTTCTCCATTCCCCATTTCCATTTCTCATTTCAAAATTCATTTCTTAAAATTTACGAGGTCCATTCGATTTCTGTTCAGGACAGGTCGTGAGATTATAACTTGGGAACGTCCGACAGAGAGGAAACAAGGTTAACCTACTCCAAGAGTCGTCAAACGAGTTCTCACCTTTTCAGACGAATCTACCGAAACTTCTGAATCATCAACTGAGATGGGAGACACTTCTAAACAACTCAATGCAATCATGGCTCAACTCCAACTGATGAACTCTCGTCTTGAGGGACAAGACAAAGAGATCAAGGCGCTGAGAGAAAAGCTGATAAATGATGAAGAATAATATGATGACACTCCACCACCATCACCTCCTATCAAGTCCAAGACAGATTTGAGGTTCGAAAAACTCGAGCAATTAATCCAGTTAATTCCTGCACTCGAGAGTCAGCCTCATGGCCATGACATCATTGATCCTGAATTGAGGGAAAAGCTTCTTTAAAAGGTTGCATTGGGTGACCTCTCAAAATTCAAGGGGGTCGAAGACCCAGATGATCATTTGAGAGCTTTCTCCATTCCTATGGCTCTCAAAGGCATGAGCTTGGACCTGTTTACTTATGTCTTTCCCTTGACCTTGGATGCACATCCATCCAAGTGGTTCAGATCATCGAGCAAAACAAAGCTGAATGACTGCGACTACATCAAAGAAGAGTTCCGTAAACAGTACATATACAACACTCAGCTTCCTATTGGTCTTCGTGAGTTGGAATTAACTAAATAGAATTCCAACGAAGATTTCATCACCTTCCTTAACCGATGGAGGGAAAAGGCCGCACATATGACTAATAGGCCATCTGAAGAGGACCAAGTCCGAATGGTGATCTGTAACCTGCATTCTAAGTACGGAGAACATATTAAATTCCAACCTATAGAGTCTTTCACGAAGCTCTACAAAGGTGGTCTACTGATTGAGGAAGAGGTGCAAGCCTCTAAGAATAGAAGTGGTAATAATAACAACTCTTTCAATAAGAGTAATAACAATCCTTCTAGCTCCAACAACAATGACGCCAATGCCCTAACTACTGAAAAGAGAGGTTATCAAAAGCCTCAAAGAACATTCACTCCTTTAGGCATGTCTCTAGAAGAAGCATTCACTAGGCTTCATGCAAAAGGAGCACTTCAGCGTCTCGGCCCTACTCCAGACCCTGCTCCTGAGAATAGATCCAGAAAGTAGAATCCTAATGCCTACTGCAAGTACCACCAAGAAAACGGGCATGCGACATCACACTGACTCTAGCATACATCAATCTGTCCTTATTGCTGGTAGATTGATCTAATTTCAGAGGTTTCCCAATGGCTGCTACCAACTTGAACAAACAACGTTCTCCCCAATACTTGAGGTCCAATTCTGGTAGCGGAATCCATATTGGAATGGTTTTTAAATCCTCTTTTTTCATGTCCATGTCAAGGTGCCATTTCTTGATAATCAAAGGTTTGCGATCAAAAAAATTGAATCTCATTCAAAATATTATCCCTAGATTCCATATTAACAAATCGCACAATAATTATCCCTTTAGAAAATGCCACAATTTTATCAACACCCTTCTTTCCCCAAATTCTACGCAAATATCCTTCCATCACATGGAATGGAGGATTAGCACCCATCACATAGCATATTACAGATGACTCCCAATAGTTAATTTTATCTTGCACATCTTCAATGTCAATTTTAATGGTTGATTTAACAGGTGAATTTGTTTGAACTTTCTCAAATTCTTGAAGTAATTGACGAGATGGAGGAATACCTTTATCAATGGATTCCAATCTACTTTGCGTCTTCTTCATGATTGTCAACCATTCTGATAATTGCACCTTATCCCTTTGTTGTTGTTGCAATTGATTCAATGAACTTCTTGGTGAATTTGGTTCATCAAATTCGGTGGTTCGAATTGAAAGAGCTTTAACTCCATGAAGTTCAGCAATCGATTTGTGTTTCTGACCATAAATTGGACTCACATGACCTTTCCTCTTCTCTTTATTGTTACTTTTAGCATGAGACTTCTTCGATTTTGCCTTCGATCTTCCTGCCATGGCGGCGGTGCAGGTTAAGAAGAGGGTCTTCTTAACGTGCGCCGAGAGAAAATTAGGCGCGAAGAAGTTTCTAACTCTCTTTAAAAAATGTTTTTTTTATATATTTATAAAATATTTTGTTTTCATGTACCAGGATGGGAAGTGGCAGGAGTGAGGAATATAAAATATTAGGAATAATATTACAATATGTTCTTATCTCATGTTTATCATGTTATTAGCATGTTTTATTTCATCTTCATCTAGTATTTCTATTATTAGGAATACGACAGTAATGTCCTGTAAACAATATAATACCTTATAGAATAAATAAGATGTAATATTGTGGTTTGATCCTGGTACTGACATGTAATGTTTCATTATTAAAATTACTTAAGCGGTGCACAGAGACCCAAGATCCAAATTCAATCAAAGAAATCACGGGTAAAAGTGCAAAAACAAGGTAACAAGAAATGATGAATTAAGCATCATTTACAATACCATCATTCCTTCTAGAAATTTTGACAAGTTCTTTGGTGAAAATTCGAAAAGAAAAAAAAATTGAACCTTTCACAAACTTGCTTCGAAGTACAACCAAATTTCCTTCAAAATCTACAATGTCATTCACTTGAATATCTTAACGAAATTCCGAGACTTCCTTCAAAAAATTTGTGCAAATTCTACACAAAATCGACTTAAAAAATGACCGACACGAATTTGGCTTCAACAGTTCAGAATAATTGATATACATATTGGGTAAATTTTGGGATATAATTGATCCAAACCAACTTGAAGAAAATTGTGGGAGGAAATTGGGTTATTTTTTGGACGAAATTTGCAACAATTGAACTACATGCAGATTGAGGGTTGCAAGAGAGGAAGAGGAAGACGGAAAAAAGGAGCGCGGAAGAGGGAGAAAGGGGTTATGAAAGAAGAGAGGTACTTAGTTTTTTATGAAGGGAAAAGATAAATTTCATTAATTATCATATGGCAACCTCAACCGACATTACAGAAAAACGAAACACAAGCTAACTTAATCAAACAAAGTTCCTCTATGATATAACTATGATAATAGTGAACCAGATGTGATAATAATCATAGCCCCCATTTGTTCGCTGAATCATGCAGTCCTTTATTAGAGCATCTATCATTTTGGCATAGTTTTTGAGAAGATATCTCTTTATTGGACAATGTAGATAATGTATAAAAAGTCGAAAACCCAATTCAGACTGCAAGATTGTATAACAAATCATCAATAAAATTTATATTTATAACAATTTATAAAAACCAAACTTTTAACTCTTACAAGGGGAAACAAATAAATCAAACTCTAAACTCCCATTAAAGGAGACAAAGAACCCAATAATTGGGTAGAAAACTCTCCAACAAAGAGAGAAAAGAAGATTATTATTATTAACAAAATCTAGAAAAATAAGTGCATAAAAGTAGAATTTTAGGCTTACCATCATCTAAAAGGATAGTGGCAGCTAGGGATGTCAACGGGTAGAATCTGGACGGATCCTCTAGGATCCAGATTTTCAGGCATGGATCCAAATCCGACCCGGATCCACTAGGAGTAATAAAATTGAGGATCCAAATCCAATGGATCCTACGGATTCGGGTCTAAAATGGATCCTAACCTATTTTCTTCAAACGACCCTAATTTTCACAATAAATAAAGATTTTAAAGAACCAAACAACGCCATTTAGCATCTTCATTTGTCGATGTTGAAGTAAACAAGCATTCAACCTTAATACAACAAATCCAAGCATAAATAACATTAAGAGTTTAACATTAAGTTTTACCCTTTTAATTATATATTTTAAAATAAATTTTAAAAAAACGAGTAAATGGATCTGGGTGTGTGGGTAATAATTTAGGACACGGTCCAGATTCGTTTTTTAAAAACTAGGATCCAGATCCTATCCGGATCCGTCGGATCCAAAATTTGAGGATCCAGATCCGCTAAAAAGGGATCTAGATCCATGGATCCGAAAATTTTCCATCACCCAATGACATCCCTAGTGGTAGCCCCGAATTGTTGGCTGAAAACTGACAAGGATTTTTAGGGAGAAAAAGAGGGACTACTAGAATGATAATATTTCCTCTGTTTAGAAATAGTTGCACCAATTCTATATTGGTTTTTTCACCTGGTACCATTGTGGAATTTTAAAATTCATGGGGGTACCCCGGTAGTTTCAAAAATGCATCTGATACCCTTATGTTTTATATATAAGTCATAAAATGCCCTTAATGACTAGCTGTGTCAAGTTTCTGTTAGGTTTGCGGATCTAATTTTTCTCTCTCCTCTCTTCCCCTTTCTTTCCCTTAGACCCCAGCTCTCTTTCTCTCCAGTTTTGGGCCACCGCCCCACTCCACCCACTCCCCACCCACCACCTTATCCTTCCTCCTTCCTCTCCTTCACACTCACCTCCCCCACACCACCCCTGTACCACCCACCACCTTCTCATTCCTCTTCTCTCTTCTTTGCACTAATCCTGCACCACCCAACACCTTCTCCTTCCTCCTCTCTCTCCTCATTCACCTCTCCATATCACCCCTGCACCACCCACCACCTTCTCCTTCCTCCTCTAACTTCTTCGCACTAAACCCTGCACTACCCACCACCTTCTCCTTCCTCCTCTATCTTCTTCGCACTAACCCCTGCATCACTGTAGGCGTGTTTTTATTCGCCTACACGGGATGAGCGCGTATTTGACTACCTTATTGTACAGGTTTTGTTTTAAAATACGTTTTAAATTCAAGAAGTCGCCAACAAGTCTTTAAAGGAAGACTCATAAACCTAATTAGATATTGGAAAATCGTAGGGACAACTTAGTGACTTATCTAATGTAGATTTCCCCGTCATGACTCCATTAATGGTCAATGAACCATAGATTGAGTTCGGGGTGAGGGTACGAATAAGATCAGGAATCAAATTCGCCTATTGATGGCCTCTACTTAATATTGATTTATGTCAAGATTTATGCAATTAAATAACCACATAATATTTTAATACAATCTGAATATTAATCTATGTTGGTTCATTAAACAAACAAACGACTAATTTTTGGTGACATGCTATTAAAGCAATCAAATTACTGGGTTCCTAACAAGTTGTCTAATTATCTAAATTTAATGTTATAACAACTCTTTAGGTCTTTGATTAGCAATAATAATCATGTGAGGTGATGAAAGCACAAAACCATACAATCATACATATGAATAATAAAGAAAATAAATAAAATGAGCAGATTTGGGGAAGAATGTACAAGAGAGCGTGAATTCCTCCAAGATTTACATTGTGAGAAGTAAAATGTTAGTAAAAAAGGAATTAAATTAGAATTAACCTTCAGGAGTTATACCTTTGTCACTTAGGTCTTGTATTATGGTCTGCAGGATGAGCAATCTTGAAGCTTGAAATAAGAAATTCGAAGGGATGGATGAGTTTTATTGTATTTGACTGTATTTGAATATGAGTTTGAGTGTTTGAATATGAGTTTGAGTGTAGGAGAGTATGTGTAGAAGTCGTAGGAAAGCATTGTGAAAAGTCGTTCGAAGAAACGAGCTATTTATAGGAAAGTAAACCGAATACGGAGCGAAAAGATAAGGAAAAAATGTGCGTCTGGCGCACAGCTTGTGCGCCAGACGCACATCGTTGCGTCTGGCGCAATGCCTGTGCGTAAGACGCACATCGTTGCGTCAGGCGCAATGCCTGTGCGCCAGACGCACATCGTTGCGTCAGGTGATGAAACACAATTGTATAGAGTTTTTAGGCATATTTTAGTCGTATATTAGTTGCATATTAGTCCATATAGTTGCATTTTAGGCATTAACTGCATAAATTATCCATTTTTGTGCTCTATTACGCTTCGTTTGTGTTTCTTAACTTTTCAGGTAGTTTTATAGCTATTTGGAAGCTTTCGGAGCAAGATGACACGAAGTGGATGATTGTACAAGGAGAGTTGGTGATCATGGATGTTCTATACGAAGATTTACATCATATGAAGCTTATTTGACATTCATAAGGGTAATGGCATAGCTTATTGGGGTTAATAGAGCTAGAATTGAAGAAATAACATTGTTTGCGAAAGATCAGTTTGACCACCCTGCACTATTTTGGCCATATCTCGAGCTGTACTTATCGGATTAATGCGATTCAAAATGCATTGGAAACTAGACTCTAAGAGCTTCGCAACGGTGGGTCACACGCCCCAAGACGATGCCTAGAACATGATATACAAGCTTCCGAAGTTGAGCCAGTGGTCCAGGATCAAAACCAGCGCACGCTGGTTTTTCTCTTTCGCAGCAACCGCCACTGCTTCGTCCGCTGGGCCACCAGCGTCCGCTGGTCGGACCTCAGCTGGGCCGTGCGCCACATGTCCTTTCCACTACTCTCCTAGTTTTGTACTACTTTTTATTTTATTTTTTCTTTAAGTTAGAAAGGAGATAGACTAGAATGTTATGTTTTAGATTAAGCTGGAGGAAAAAAAAAAAACCAAAAGGAGGCCAGCATTACGTTTTTCCATTCTCTTCTTCTTCTTCAACCTTGAACCCTAATTTTCTCCATTAATCCAAGTTTTGAGGTATTTTCTTCCATTGTTCTTTATTAATTTTAATTATTGTTTTGCTTTCCAATATAGTTTATTATTGTTAATTCTTTGTTTCTTTTAGTTTTCAATCATGAATTCTAGGGTTTTTATTGTTATTGTTCTTGTTAATTCAATTATGAATAGTGAGTAGACTTTCTTCTAGGGCTTGGTGAAACTATGCAAAGGTCATGATTCTTGTTAGTTTTTAGGATTTAAATCGGTTTGTTTTGGCAATTCAATTGATGGGTTTTGGATTGATTGCATGTTTGGCCAATTTGCAAGTATTATTCGCTCAATTCTATAAGCGAGAGCTGCGAGTTTGAGTGATGGATTTCTATCTTTGAACAATTAAGCCATAATCGCGATAGCTTGTTTTATTGTTTAATTGTGGAATTTGATTGCGAGAGCAACATCTTCCTTTGCCTAAATTCATTCCTATCCCAATTATTGTTCTTGAATCATGATCGATGCATAGTGAATCCTATTAGCCCTAGGTTTTTAATTATCGAATTTTATTCACTTCTTTCGTTTGCGTTCCAATTAGTTAACCAAAAACTCCAACTTTTGATTGTAGTGAACTTGGTTCAAATTGTGATTTTAACTGTCCTTCCTCAGTGGTTCGACCCTACTTGCCTGACTATACTAGTTAGGTGATTTAGGAATTATTTTTGGTAGTGAAACGACCTATCAAAAATTTGGCGCCATTGCCGGGGAAGGCAATAATTTTACTTTTTGAATTTAGCGTTTGCTTTTGCTAACCCACTCGGAGAACAACTGTTCTTCGAGCGTACTTACGTCTGTTTTAGTGTTTTTGTGCATGACCAGGAGTACCAACATGCAACCTTTGCTTTTTGATCCTGAGATTGAAGCAACTGCTCGTAGAACACACGCAAGTGCAAAGAAAAGGAGAGCGGAGGCCCGTAAACTAGCTCGAAAGGCCTCTCAATCTTCTGAAACGGAGGCGGAGGCTCCCGGGAGAACTCTTAGGCAGTCTACGCAGCCCAAGGCTAGCAATGTGACCGCGGGGATTAGGATGCCGACCACTACTGCTGGAAACTTTGACATCAAATCCCATGTTATGAATATGATCACGGGACATCAATTTTATGGTCTTGAGAATGAAGAACCCGTTGATCATCTTCAGAAATTCCTTCAAGCATGTTCTCTCCAAAAAAATTACTGGGATGACTGACGAAGAGCTCTACTTGTACCTCTTTCGTTTCTCTTTGGCGGGCAAAGCTCAACGTTGGTATAACTCTCTTCCCAACACCATCACCACTTGGGAGCAATTATCTGATGCTTTTCTAGTGAAGTATTTTCCCGGTTATAAGACTCATGACTACAGAGTTAAGCTCTATAGTTTCTCACAAGATGCGGGGGAGACTTTTCATGATGCTTGGGAGAGGTTCAAGGACTATCAATATATGTGCCCTCATCACGGTATAGAGAAGGAGTTTCGATGCAATCTTTTTATAATGGTCTTGATAATGAGACCAAGAGGATGGTAGATGGTGCAGCCGGCGGCTCATTCATGAACAAATAAATCTCTGAAGCTATTTCACTCTTGGATACTCTTGCTGAAAATCAATGGAATAGCTCATCTAGGCGTGCAGCTCAAGCACCAAGGAAAGGGAAGCATGAAGTTGAAACTTATTCCCTTCTATCATCACAGATTTCGGCTTTGAATGAGAAAATTGATGGGATGCGCATTGGAGCTAACACATCTATGCCTGTCAATGCTATGGCTACTTTTAGCCAAGGTGGAGTTGCATGTGATTTTTGTGGTGTGCATGGTCATTCTCTTATGGAGTGTTCTGTTAATCCCAATGGAGCTATGGGAGGGCAAGAGCAAGTCAATGCTTTTCAAGCTCGTCCTCCTTTCAACAACAATAGCTACTATCCTGGTATTCGGAATCACCCTAACTTGTCATATCGCAGCAACAATGTGTTAAATCCTCAACAACAACACTTTCCACCACAAGCACCACAACAACAATATGGGCAACATCAGCAATATCAGCCCAATCAGGGACCACCTGGGTTCCAAAGGCCTCCTCTGGGTCATCGGCGAAGCAACAACGGCCAGAATCAACAACCCCAATCCGAATTGGGGGAATTGAAAACCATGATGACTCAAATGGCCAAACAGATTGAGCAGCTCAGTACTCACAACAAAATGCTTGAAACTCAAGTTGCTCAATTAGCTGCATCTAGTTCTACTAGACAAGCAGGTGCATTGCCAGGCCAACCTACTCAACCACATGGCAAGGAGACCGCAAATGCAATCACTACAAGGAGTGGTTTGGGTTATGATGGGCCACCCATGCCTCATGATGGAGAGTCAAATCCAAAAGATGTGGGCATTCCTGAAGTGGTTGTTGATGAAGCACCTTCTGAGGCGGTGCAAGAGAAGGAGAAAGAAAAAGAAGAGGCTTTGCAAGTGCCTCCTATCACACTTCCTTTTCCCAACCGTCAAGTGAAGAGCAAGCTAGACAAGCAGTTCGGTAAGTTCTTGGAGGTGGTTAAGAATTTGCAGGTAACAGTTCCTTTCACTGAATTAATTACTCAAGTGCCTGTTTATGCTAAATTCATGAAAGACATATTGACCAGGAAAAGAGCTTTTAGTGAGGTGGAAACAGTTGCTTTTACTGAAGAATGTAGTGCTTTGCTACAAAATAAATCCCCTCCTAAATTGAAAGATCCTGGTAGTTTCTCCATCCCTTGTCACATTGGAACATTGTTCATTGATAAAGCTTTATGTGATTTAGGGGCTAGTGTAAGTGTGATGCCTTTTTCTGTCTGTTCTAAACTGAATATGGGTGATTTAAAAGTTACTAATATTACTCTACAAATGGCCGACCGTTCTGTTAAATACCCTTTGGGTGTTTTGGAGGATGTTCCTGTTAGGGTTGGTAAGTTTTATATCCCTGTTGATTTTATTGTTCTTGATATGGAGGAAGATAAGCAAATTCCTATTATTTTAGGGAGACCTTTCCTTCATACTGCAGGTGTAATTGATGTGAAAAATGGTAGACTTACACTTTACGTAGGGGATGATAATGTGACTTTCAATTTGAGTACTGCTTTGAAAAGTCCCATGCTTGAGGAAAAATGTTATGCTATTGATGTAGTTGATGTGATTTGTCATGATAACTTGCCCCAAACTCTTATGAAAGATCCTTTGGAGGCCGTTCTTTGTCTTAAATCTTCTACAGGTGATGCTAGTATTTGGAAGGATGAAATTGACGCTATTGAGCGAGCTCTTTGCAATGAAGAGCTTAGCCATAGCGAGAGCAAGAGAGTGCAGAGGTTAGTTCGGCCTACATGCAATGTTGAGGTAAAGAAACCCGAACTAAAACCTCTCCCTTCCCATCTTAAGTATGTTTTTCTTGATGAGCAAGAGCTCCATCCTGTTATTGTTAGCACTACACTCAATGATGCCCAACTTTCCCAACTTTTGGATGTTTTGAAAACTCATAAGAAGGCCATTGGGTATAGTGTTGATGATTTGAAGGGTATTAGTCCCGACTTTTGCATGCATAGGATTCATTTGGAAGAGGATCATAAGCCTTGTATTCAACCACAAAGGCGCTTAAATCCTAACATGCAAGAAGTCGTGAAAAGTGAGGTATTGAAATTACTTGACGCAGGCATTATCTTTCCTATTGCCGCATCTAAGTGGGTAAGTCCTGTGCAAGTAGTTCCTAAGAAAGGTGGGATGATTGTTGTAAAAAATGACAAAAATGAATTAATTCCCACTAGAACATCCTTTGGGTGGCGCATGTGCATTGATTACGGGAGATTGAATTTAGCCACTAAAAAGGATCATTTTCCCCTCCCCTTCATTGATCAAATGCTTGAAAGGTTAGCTTGTCATAAATATTTTTGTTATTTGGATGGTTATTCTGGTTTTTTCCAAATTCCCATTCATCATGATGATCAAGAAAAAACAACATTCACATGTCCTTATGGCACTTTTGCGTATCGTAGAATGCCATTTGGTTTATGTAATGCACCAGCTACCTTTCAGCGTTGCATGATGAGCATTTTTTCTAATTTCATAGAGTCTATCATGGAAGTCTTTATGGATGACTTTAGTGTGTATGGTAGTTCTTTTGAGTCTTGCTTGGCTAATCTCACTAAAGTTTTGAAAAGATGTGAAGAATGTAATTTGGTTTTGAATTGGGAAAAGTGTCACTTTATGGTGACTGAGGGTGTGGTTCTTGGCCACATTGTTTCGATAAGGGCATACGGGTAGATCGAGCCAAGGTACGGGTGATTGAGCAATTGCCCCCACCAGTTAATGTGAAGGGGGTAAGGAGCTTTCTTGGGCATGCGGGGTTTTACCGCCGCTTTATTCAAGATTTTTCTAAAATTGCTAAACCACTAACCCAACTCCTTCTCAAGGATGCACCTTTTGATTTTACTGACAAGTGTGTTGAGTCTTTTAACAGGATAAAGCAAGCTCTCATAACAGCACCCATCATTCGTCCTCCCGATTGGGCACTCTCATTCGAGATTATGTGCGATGCAAGTGATTATGCGGTTGGAGCTGTGCTCGGTCAAAGAAAGGATAAGGTCTTGCATGCCATTTATTATGCTAGCAAGACTTTGGATGAGGCTCAGGTTAACTATGCCACCACAGAGAAGGAACTTTTAGCTGTTTTTTATGCCTTGGAAAAATTTAGATCATATCTTCTTGGTTCCAAGGTTATTGTGTATACTGACCATGCAGCTTTAAAGTACCTTCTTGGTAAGAAGGAAGCCAAACCAAGGCTTATTAGGTGGATTCTCTTACTCCAAGAGTTTGATATTGAAATTCGTGATAAGAAAGGAGCAGAGAATGTAGTTGCAGACCACTTGTCTAGAATCAGGTATGATGATGGTAAGATCTCCTCTCCTATTGATGATTCTTTTCCTGATGATCATTTGTTTGCAGTCACATCACAGAGTCCGTGGTTTGCGGATTATGCTAACTTTGTGGTAGGCGGCATTTTGCCTCCTGATTTATCCTACCAACAAAAGAAAAGGTTCTTGCATGATGTTAGATACTATTTTTGGGATGATCCTTTTCTTTTTCGTGAGTGTGCGAGATGGACTTTATCCGGAGTGCATTCCCGAGTGGGAGGTCCATGGGATCCTCCAGCGTTGCCACAGCTCACCCTATGGGGGACATCATGGACCTGATAAAACCGTTCGCAAGTTGAATGAGTCCGGTTTCTTTTGGCCTACGATGTTCAAGGATGCTTAGTCCTTTGTTATGTCATGTGATTCTTGCCAGAGGACCGGCAACATTTCGAGGCGGTATAAGATGCCCCAAACTGGTATTCTTGAAGTGAAATCTTTGATGTTTGGGGTGTCGATTATATGGGTCCTTTCCCATCTTCTAATGGGAATTGCTACATCTTGGTCGCTGTCGATTATGTCTCTAAATGGGTGGAAGCCATCGCATCTCCCACTAATGATTCTAAGGTGGTCATTAAGCTTCTTAGCAAAATCATATTTCCGAGATTTGGGGTTCCAAGAGCTCTCATTAGTGATGGAGGTTCACACTTCCATGAACGAAAGTTGGACTCTCTTCTCAAGAAGTATGGAGTTTATCACCGTACTGGACTTGCATATCATCCTCAAACGAGTGGTCAAGTCGAGGTTTCTAACCGCGAGATCAAATCTATATTGGAAAAGGTGGTTGCAAAGTCTAGAAAAGATTGGAGCATGAAGCTTGATGACACACTTTGGGCTTACAGAACAGCTTTTAAAACTCCTATTGGCACTTCACCATATCGGCTTGTGTACGGGAAGTCTTGTCATCTTCCTGTTGAGTTAGAGTATATAGCTCATTGGGCAATTCGTGAGCTTAACATGGATCACAAGCTTACGAGGGAGAAGAGGCTTCTTCAACTTAATGAGTTGGATGAGTTTCGATTGTCCGCTTATGATAGTGCTCGGATTTACAAGGAGAAAACTAAGAAATGGCATGATAAGAGAATCCTCCCAAGAGAGTTCGCAGAGGGGGACAAGGTACTATTGTTTAATTCTCGACTTAAGCTCTTTCCTGGAAAGCTTAAGTCTAGATGGTCTGGCCCTTTCTTGGTTACTAAGGTGAATAAGTTTGGTTCTGTGGAGCTGAAAAATGACAAAGGTGATGTATTCAAGGTCAATGGGCAACGTCTGAAGCTATACCATGAAGGAAATGATGTTGGAGTGGTGGAAGTTGTCCACCTTCATCCTTCTGCCTCCTCTTAAGTTACTAGAGCGAGAGGGTCGTGCGGGACCTTATAAACCAGCGCTTTTCGGGAGGCAACCCGAATTTTCTAACTCTTTTCTTTTCTGTTTAATCAAAGAGAAAAAAAAAATCAAAAAAATTGAAAAGAACAAAAAAAATTTTGAATTGAATTCACTCGAATTCAATATTTTTAGGTTAGTTTTTAGTTCGTTTTAATTTTTGGATTCAATTGAATTCATTTTTATTTTTGATTTTTAATCACTAACGAGTTAACAATGTGTCGAGTTGTGTTTGTCGTGGTTTTGAAGTATGTGTAGGTGGAATGGCGAGTTAGTTCGTGTCCCAATGGATTCTCATCGCCCAATGGGTGTCCATCCTCCTGTTCCGTGTTGAATCTGCCCAGCCCGCTGACTGTCCAGCGGTCGCTGGTTGGGGTTGCATAAAAAAAAAAAAAAAAAAAAAAAGCTTGAATGAATAAAAAAAAAAAAAAAAAAGCGGAAGAGTGATACGTTGAGCAACAACAGCCGCAGCGTGCATAACCAAACTCCCATCCCTCTCTTCTCTGACCTCCGACGCACTCCACTCCGGCGCCGCCACCTGCAGCAGCGACGCAGCAGCCACCTGCTGCTGCTGCCCTGTTTCGCGCAAACAGAGGGGTCTCGAAACCCCTCTTCTCTCGGTGAGCAGCACCGCCAACAATACCACTCACCACCGCTCTCTCGCTGGCAACCCCGTACCACCGTTGACCGCCTTTCATCTCCGGTCTGCAGTACCTTCTCACCCAGAAAATCTGACAAACGAAGAACGAAAATCAGAGCCCTAATTTCGACATTAATTTTGGGATTTTTGATTTAATTCTTCAATTGCATTGGCTTCTTGGACTAATTGAGGACTACTTGGACCTTCTTTGACATTCTTGGACTTCTTCTGGTTTCCTATCCTATGCTTGGAGATTAGTAAGTTCAATCATCATATTTTCATTATTTTAGGAGAAGATTGATTTGATTATTGATGATGATTTGGTGGTGGTACTTGCTACTTGTTCCTTGTTGCAATTGTTGATTAATTGTCACCTCACGCAATTTCTAATTGATTGTGGTGATTATTGTGCTAATTGGTGGCTAATTTGAGATTGAGCATTGAACTTGAAGGTTTTGATTGATTGTATCGATATTGTGGGGTATATTTGGTGAGTTGTTATTTGTGAGTTGGTGTCTTTTGGTTGATTGTGTGGTGTTAGTGTCTTTAGCATCATGAAACCCACTAAAAGAAACCTTTCAAAGTCTAAAGCCAAAGCCAATTCACTACCCGCCACTAAGCCTCAACCAAAGAAGCGAGCCCCTCCATCGAGCTCTCGTTCCCGTGCACCCAAGCCGACCTCTCAACCCTCCTCTTCACTTGCTCAATCCCAAAGAGCCATTCGAACCACTCTTAGTGACCGACTACTTAAGCCTACCCTTCGTTATTCACCACGTGATGCTAAGGACTTGGGGGTCGATGATTGCATACAACGGGTTGCTAGGAAACATGGGTTTTCTAAGGTTCTTAATTTGAATGAGGCGGTTTACCCACTTTGGTATTGGAGTTTCTATCCTCTCTAGAAGTCTTGGAGACGGGTGAGATTAATTTCTATATTGGTGGGGAGGCAAGAGTGATGAGTCCCAAAGAAGTAAACGAGCTTTTTGCTTTTCCTCTTGGTGGTACCATTAGTCCCGAGTCATTTAAATCCTTTTGTGAAACTACCACCGGAAAACAATTTGCCCCAAGAACATTTTGGAAGGAGGTGACGGGACGAGATGATTGGGTAGTTGGTTATACCAAGGCTCTTGCTCTTGTGAATCCGGCTATTAGAATCTTACATCGAATGCTACTCCAAGTTTTCTATCCAAAGGATGAAAGTGGGCAAGTGGCTACTAATGACTTTCGCATGCTTTGGTGGTTTGTGCATGGTGATCCTACTCTCATGGGTCAACTAGAATTCGAAAAATTCTTAATTGCCGCCTTGCTTTGGCAACGAGATCATGACAAGGAGTCCATCACTATGGGTAGCTTTGTTACAGTTTTCGCAAGGCATTTTGGGGTTGATTTGTCTTCTTATGCTAAATTACCATCTTGTGCTTTGTTGGATGTTCGACAGATGAAAACTTATAAGTGGTTAGTGGGTGCTATTCGTGGATTTACATGGTTTGTCAAGGGCGAGGGGAAGGGTGCTACACCAATCTCTTATGCTAAACTCCCTGACCCCGCCACTCATTTGAGCGTTCCGGGTGCTCTATTGTTCATTCCTGGTGTCGCCTCTTCTGCACCTTCTAATGCGCCCCCTATCGACAATGTTGACACCCCTGCTCAGCATGCCTATGTGCCACGAGATCAGAGTGATCTTTTGGGCCCTACTCACCCATACACTCGGATGTCTCGGTCCGAAGTCTTTGATTCACATGCTTCTCCTTTGGCACCGCTCCCGACTCGAGAATTTCGGCTCTTCATGGACATTTTGCGAGTTTTTCTCAAGACGTGATTGATCAGTTTGATCGACTCGAGCGGAGAGTGGATAATCTTGGTTCCGAGGTGGTTTCTCTACGTCATCAGTTAGAAGCTTCTGGCACCACCGCTTCTAGTGATGATGTCCTCCTGGACGTCCATACTGAGTGAGCTTCTTCTTTTCTCTTCCCTATGTTTTATGCGTTTTCACAGTGAGGACACTGTCTTTCGTTTAGCTTGGGGGAGGGATACTTATTTTTATTTGCTTTCTTAGTGTAGTTCTTTATTTCTTTCTTAGGATTGTTGCATGGTTTGTACCACTCATTAGGAGTGGGAGTTTACTTGCAACCAAAAAAATTATATTGCTTTCTTAGTTATTAGTGTGTTTCATTCTCTCTTGATGCTACTATTGGATTCTTTGACTGAGTATGCTTCCCTGTGCCCTATGGTTAAATTTTTTGAAAACTGTGATTACTGAGACTTGTCATTGTAAACTCTTGGTTTCTTTTCCGATTCCTTGGTATTACTGAACTTGAGTTTCTGAGCCTTATCGTCTATTGTTTGGAACAAGGAAGAGTTTAACTTGTAAGGATTTGAGCTTTGATTTCTATCTTACTATTTCCTTCTTGTGTGATTAGTTCCTGGTGTGTCACTGATCTCAATCTTGGCTTGGTACTAGTCTTGTTAACTGTGTAATTGCATGATGAGCATGATAGAAGGCCCTCATTTGTTAGGAGTCGTGCTACATTGATTTTAGAGGACAAAATTTTCCACTTGATCCCATAGTTTGAGCCTTACCTTCTCTTTCATGTTTAACCACATTACAAACCTTTTCGGCCTCTTTTGATTAACCCAAGTCTAGTTTGGGGGAGCATATTGGTTAGTTGGTGAGTGGTGTTGTTGTTGACGTTTTGGCTCATTGTTGGTGTGGATGGTTTGTTTCCTCATTATTGGAGATTGCTTTATCAGTTTGTTGTATCATCATCATCTTTTCAAATAAAAATATTCATGCAAGGCGGAAAAAAAAAAACAAAATCAAAAAAAATCAAAAACAAAAAAAAACAAAAAAAAAAGGAAAAAAGAAGAAAAAAAAAAAGAAAAGAAAAATCAAAAAAATTAGTTTCAATTCTTTATTTAGTTGTACATTTTCGCCTTTGCAAATTGTAAATCTCTCATAATTTGATGATGATATAATGGTGCTTTTCAATTGTTTGGTTGATTTGGTAGTATCAAGTTCGAAGTCGATTGGAGTTGTTTTAGCCTCATCTTTAGGCTATGTTATTTATCGGATTTTGCTCCCCTAAAATGGACTTCTAGCTCACATATTCCCAAATTTTATCCTACCCTTGACCTAAGCCCCATTACAAGCTCAATAAAGACCTTCTTGATAATCATGCATTTATATGTGTTTCCTTGATGTGGTATCTTGCCAAGATTTGTGAGTATGTGATGCATTTCGAGTCGACTTTTGTAGGTTGAGTGCTATTATTTTCCCATTCAAACACATGAGTGTTAGTGAGATGGGAGGGTGCCTTATTAGTATCTTAGGCTACAAAAATAGATTCATATGCACATCTTTTGCATATTTGTGGGCGGAGAGCGATCGAGTTTATCTTATACTCGCCACAAAGAGAGGAGTGTCACCGGTGAGAACTCTTTCCTTGATTCCTAGTTCTTTTTCTATAATAAGGTTTGGTTTCGCTTGAATGGTTTTTACTCTTGGATAGGCATTGAGTCATTTGGATGCTTTGATTGAGAGGATGTGATCACAAGTGCTTAGCGATGTTGCTTTTATAGGGTGAAGCATACTTATGTTTTGAGAATCTTGTCTTTGTTGCTTGAGGACAAGCAACAATTTAGCTTGGGGGAGTTTGATGAAACACAATTGTATAGAGTTTTTAGGCATATTTTAGTCGCATATTAGTTGCATATTAGTCCATATAGTTGCATTTTAGGCATTAACTGCATAAATTATCCATTTTTGTGCTCTATTACGCGTCGTTTGTGTTTCTTAACTTTTCAGGTAGTTTTATAGCTATTTGGAAGCTTTCGGAGCAAGATGACACGAAGTGGATGATTGTACAAGGAGAGTTGGTGATCATGGATGTTCTATACGAAGATTTACATCATATGAAGCTTATTTGACATTCATAAGGGTAATGGCATAGCTTATTGGGGTTAATAGAGCTAGAATTGAAGAAATAACATTGTTTGCGAAAGATCAGTTTGACCACCCTGCACTATTTTGGCCATATCTCGAGCTGTACTTATCAGATTAATGCGATTCAAAATGCATTGGAAACTAGACTCTAAGAGCTTCGCAACGGTGGGTCACACGCCCCAAGACGATGCCTAGAACATGAGATAAAAGCTTCCGAAGTTGAGCCAGTGGTCCAGGATCAAAACCAGCGCACGCTGGTTTTTCCCTTTCGCAGCAGCCGCCACTGCTTCGTCCGCTGGGCCACCAGCGTCCGCTGGTCGGACCTCAGCTGGGCCGTGCGCCACATGTCCTTTCCACTACTCTCCTAGTTTTGTACTACTTTTTATTTTATTTTTTCTTTAAGTTAGAAAGGAGATAGACTAGAATGTTATGTTTTAGATTAAGCTGGAGGAAGAAAAAAAAAACCAAAAGGAGGCCAGCATTACGTTTTTCCATTTTTTTCTTCTTCAACCTTGAACCCTAATTTTCTCCATTAATCCAAGTTTTGAGGTATTTTCTTCCATTGTTCTTTATCAATTTTAATTATTGTTTTGCTTTCCAATATAGTTTATTATTGTTAATTCTTTGTTTCTTTTAGTTTTCAATCATGAATTCTAGGGTTTTTATTGTTATTGTTCTTGTTAATTCAATTATGAATAGTGAGTAGACTTTCTTCTAGGGCTTGGTGAAACTATGCAAAGGTCATGATTCTTGTTAGTTTTTAGGATTTAAATCGGTTTGTTTTGGCAATTCAATTGATGGGTTTTGGATTGATTGCATGTTTGGCCAATTTGCAAGTATTATTCGCTCAATTCTATAAGCGAGAGCTGCGAGTTTGAGTGATGGATTTCTATCTTTGAACAATTAAGCCATAATCGCGATAGCTTGTTTTATTGTTTAATTGTGGAATTTGATTGCGAGAGCAACATCTTCCTTTGCCTAAATTCATTCCTATCCCAATTATTGTTCTTGAATCATGATCGATGCATAGTGAATCCTATTAGCCCTAGGTTTTTAATTATCGAATTTTATTCACTTCTTTCGTTTGCGTTCCAATTAGTTAACCAAAAACTCTAACTTTTGATTGTTAGTACTAGTGAACTTGGTTCAAATTGTGATTTTAACTGTCCTTCCTCAGTGGTTCGACCCTACTTGCCTGACTATACTAGTTAGGTGATTTAGGAATTATTTTTGGTAGTGAAACGACCTATCATCAGGCGCACAGCATGTGCGTCACGCGCACTTGCTTTCTGGCCGGTTTTTGATTGTTTTAAGATTCTTCTTTATCCTTTGATAAAAAATATCCTTTGAAATCCGAAATAATCTATCTTTAGGAATAAAAATCTGATTTTCGAAATATCCTTTAAAACTTAATTATCGGGAATAATTAATATTAATATATTAAAAATAATTAATTATCATAAATAATTAATTGGGCTTCACAATTTTGCTTGGATTGTTTTAAACCAATAAATAGACTTTATATTTTCGAAATGCTTTTGGGCTTAGCTTTTCAGATTGCTCTTCCTTTGGACCGAACCAATTAGGACAACAGTATGTTTCATCATTGGGTACTTAATGGGGAGACACGATTTTGTGTCTACATAATAAGCCCTCACTTTTACTGAGGTTCAGGAAACCAATAGTCAAAGTATACGTTGTCGGGACGAAGAACGATTCTAAACGCTCTACAGTTTAGAACTGATATATATATATATATATATATATATATATATATATATATATATATATATATATATATATATATATATATATATATATATATATATATATATATATATATATATATATATATATATATATATATATATATATATAATTGAGTTCAGGTGAGAAGAGTGATTAATATGAGAAGTGAGAAGAAATATCAACCCTTGGATGATGCCTCATTTAATGGCCAAGATGAAAAGCTAAAACAAACTAAAATCCCAAACTATATACACTTCTCACGCATAACCTTCTTTCTCTCTCCTCTTTGCTCTTTCTCTCTTTTCGGTTCTCTGCTTCCATGACGCAATTACGTAATTTTTTTTGTCAATATCAATTCAGTGAATTTCGTCCCTGATTATGAGTGAAATTCAGAACTCAAGATTAGTTCGAGAGACGCATACAATATGGGATAAGGCTAGTATTTCGTTAAATTTTTTGTTTTTTTTTATAATTTTGATTCAATTTTACATCTGAATTTCATTATGATACGGATTTCATTCGAATTCTAGATTTGTTCATGTTATGCTTATATATTGTTTGTTGGATTATAATTTTCATGAGATTTGATAATTCAAAATTAGATCAATTTAACGAAAAATTAGGTCAGAAGGAGATGACGGGAAATCTTAGCCATGGTTGTTAATGTATATTCTAATGTCTTTAGAGTGTAAGCATATTAGTATAGTGGTAATCATTGTTTATGTAATACATAGTACCTTATAATTGCAGCCAAAAATTCATATATTCATGATTAAGGGCAAGAAATTTTTCCTGTATTTGGATCGGACGATTAAGTAGACTAAACTATTGTGGTTTCCGTAGATGCAATACGTCCTCCTGTCCGGCACAATTGGTCTCTACCTGGAAATGGTCATGTATCTGACCCTCGCCAGATATTTCAGCATGAGTTGCTTCAGAATTTTTCATTTAATATGTTTTGTAAGGTCAGGAAAGCATATTGTCTGCTAATTAATGCTTTAAGAGTTATGTGAAGCTTGTCTATTTCTTATTGTTTAACGTATTTGTCTGTGTGTTTTTGGCTTTTCGTGATTTCTTTGTTCCTGTCGTATCAGTGTTCGAACTCTATTTTTCAGCAACCAGATAACCTAAGCCCTTGTGCATAAATCAAACTCTTCCACCCATTTGATTTACAAATGAATACTGCTTCTATGTCTAAATGATAAACTCAATAGCAGGGGCGGATCCAGCGTGGGTTCAGTGGGTTCAACTGAACCCACAAAAATCTGGAGAGGAAGAAGAAGGAAAACGACGAAAAATCAAGATAAAATAACCCGTTATAAGCTTCCTACACCGCGCTATATCACTGTTTTAATGTTTGGTTCAATGGTTTGATGGGCCGCATAGTTACAACCCTCATTGAATTCACGCGGGTTCGATTCCTAAGTCTAGGGAGAGCTTTTCGGCTTTTGTTTCCTTCATTTAATATTTTGGTTTTCTAATATGCAACTTTACTTCTGTTTTCTCTTTTTGATCCAGGTAGAGCTACATTTTTTTATTTTATTTTAGTTTTCTTTTAGTTTACAATTTTGTAGAACATTTTTCATCATTTATCTCTTGAAAATTTTCACCCCAATTAACCCCATTTTTACCCATCTTCTTATTATAATCTCAATTTTCGCTTATTATGAAAAATACCTAAGTTCGAGTACTATCTTATTAGAGTAATACGAACTCTTCAATTTCCTATACAAAATATACAAGTGATGTTGTGACGGCAAAAAAGAGAAAGTGTTTGAATTATTATGAAAACCATCCCAAAACTTGAAAATAAAAATGGATTATTCACATCCGAATTCTGTTTCTTAATTGTTTTTAAGTACCAGAAGTTGAGGATTTAATTGTCCTTTTGTACATCTATGTTTTCGATTACTTAAATAAGTGTTATATACTTACTCTGGTTTTATTAGTAAACTCACTTTCCTTTTTTTGGTTGTCCCTTCTTAGTTTACCCACTTTTTTTCAATTTTTAGAATGGCCTCACAAATTGTTTATTATTATCTTTACTTTCTCACTCTACTTTTCTTGACCCACAACATTAACTTCGATATAATATGCCAATAAAATAATATTTTCTCTTTCCTTCTATGACAGACATACATATTTCTCCTAAAACTTTGTGCCTAAAGATGCGGGCAAACTAAAAAAAATCGGAGAGAGTAATTCCTAGTGCATAAGCAACTCTAATTTTGATTTAATTTATCTCAGATTTTTTTCCGAAATACTCCGAACCCACACTGGCCAGATCCTGGATCCGCCACTGCTCAGTAGTCAGTACCTCTCTCCATGGACCACTGGAGTCTCTTGGCATAAAGGTTGTACTTAAACCATGCGTTCATGTCTTCCCCATAAGACATCTGGAGTTACACCAACGTTCTATTAGAGTTATAAGTACTTGTGATTGGAGTTACACCAACGTTCTATTAGAGTTATAGGAACTTGTACTTGGAATGACGCTAAAATTTGATTAGAGTTATATTAATTAGTAGTTAGAGTTATAGAAACACTTCATAGGAGTTATAGAAAGTAGATTTTTGAGTTATGTCAATATTTGATTAGAGTTATATGAACTTACAATTAGAGTTGTGTCCCCGCTTATTAAGAGGTATCTTAATGAGGGGCTTGGTTTTATCATTTCTTGGGCTAGTCCGAAGCTGATTGATAGGTTTAAAGAAAGAGTTGAGAATGTTAAGGTACTACTCACCATCATTATCTCTTGCCTATTCGACATTTTTTTAGCTTCTCTTTCTTATTTTACTCCTTTGACTGTAGATAGATGTATTTAAAATATTACTCGAGCTCTTGAGGCAACTGGAGGGCAGATGGATACTGATGAGGTAAGGTAGGCTACTTTGCACTTCTTTTGGGCTTCTGATTATTTTAAACTATGACTTGCTTGCCGAGCTGGATTTTTAAGTATGATAATTTTAATGTGATGGATACTTTCATATTAATTCTATTTAATTTGTGACTATAATTTACTACCAAAACTTGACTGTATGGAGATTTACTTTTAGTTTGTGTCACTATTCTGTTTTTCCAAACTCTAGTACAATGTAAAGGGAACTGTTTGGGCCCAATTCATGGACCAGCCCATCTACGGTGGAATTACTATAATACCCTACCTCTAGGGAACATAATCCTGCACCAGTTGGAGCTGACTAAAATGCCCTCATTTATTGGAGGTACCATCCTCTATAAATAGGGGTTGTCTCAACAGTCAAAGGTAAGCAATTCTCAGCTACAAAACCCAGAGCATCTCTCTCTACATTGGTCACTTTCTCTCTCTACCTCAATCATTTACTGACTTGAGCGTCGGAGGGGCGATCCCGGGACCACCCCCGGGGTAGGCTAACCTTGTTTTGCAGGTTTCCGGCGTACGGACAACGGAGCTCAGGCGGACCTTCTTGGGGCCCACATCAAATCTCACAACCTATTACAATCCTTAATTTCTTAGCGGAAACAGTTTGGCGCCGTCTGTGGGGAAGTTACAAACAAAGTCGCTTCGCCACCACTCAGTAAGAATCACCTCATTGCCATTCAGCAATGGCTCCAACCAAGAAGACACACTCCCAAGCCAACCGTTTCGGGAGAGCTCAAGCATCCCATCATGAACCTACGGTGCTATCCCCCAATCCCAATGATGATGATTCCACCCCAATGGGGAATCCATTGGCATCACGAAGTCGGTCATCCCGCGGCCTCGGGTCAGATATAAGCAGCTGACCCTCCACCCATAACTGCAAGAGACGTCATCTTGATTCCAGCTCAAATTCAACAAACTCTCCAGCAAAGTCGGATGGATATAGTTACCACTCTCGTCACGAAGAGATCATTCGTCCCTCCCTAGATGCTAAGCCTAACCGACTGGGACCTAAACAGAGGGAAGAACCACATCAGCATTCAAGGGGAAAATCAGCCAGGGAGAAGCAAGCTACTCACGCCTCTTTAAGGCTCCTCAGAGACATGTCATCAATCGGAAGAATTTGTCTCGAAGAGCACGACTCATGAATACCCAACCGAGAAGAGGGGTATGGTGACTCGGAACTGCAAAAGCCCTCCAGAATAAACAGTGGTACTCTCAAGTTTACGGTCCGGCTCAGCCACACATACTCATAAACGGTACCTGCTCATTCAAGGTACCCACTCATCCTTGGCGCCAACTCGGCCAAGGAAATGTACTCGGCCATAGGTGCCTACTCATTAAAGGCACCTACTCATCAACGGTACATACTCATTCAAGGTACCCACTTGGCCAAGGCATATACTCAGCCAGAGGTGCCTACTCATGAAAGGCACGCACTTATAAACGATACCTGCTCATTCAAGGTACCCACTCATCCTTGGCGCCCACTCGACCAAGGAAATGTGCTCGGCCATAGGTGCCTACTCATTAAAGGCACCTACTCATCAACGGTACCTACTCATTCAAGGTACCCACTCATCCTTGGCGCCCACTCGGCCAAGGAAATGTGCTCGGCCATAGGTGCCTACTCATCAAAGACACATACTCACCAACGGTACCTGCTCATTCAAGGTACCCACTCATCCTTGGCGCCCACTCAGCCAAGGATATGTACTCGGCCATAGGTGCCTACTCATCAAAGGCACATACTCATCAACGGTACCTGCTCATTCAAGGTACCCACTCATCCTTGGTGCCCACTTGGCCAAGGAATATACTCGGTCATAGGTGCCTACTCATCAAAGGCAACGGTACCTACTCATTCAAGGTACCCACTCATCCTTGGATGCCCACTTGGCCAAGGAATGTACTCGACCATAGGTGCCTAATCATCAGAGGCACCTACTCATCCACGGTACCTCCATCAACTTGGCGTGTGCGAGCTACCTCCATCCAAGCACGACCCCCCTTGGTCTAAAGAGCGAACTTGGACAAAGTAAATTAACTGCACATCAGGGCACCTAATTTAAAGCGATGCATAATCCCGAGCCCCCCTTCGAGACTGGCAGGGTACCCCAGAACATGGGTCTCTCTCGATTTCCGTTGAACGACCGCCTCGGGAAGGAATGATGCTACCTTATCTGTTCATCCAGCGTGGGGCTAATTACTTGGCACCCCTCAGCTGGACAAATAAATACCCTCAAAGGAGGAAGGATGGGGCTAATAAGCCTCAGAAATCGAGAAATTCTCCATCAGCACCTCCTCAATCATAAGAGGAGCGTCCTACTAACTTAGCCAAAAACGGTTAAGTATCGTTAAGTGGTACCTACTCGACGTCCGAGTAGCGTCATGAGACCTCCTCGGGAAACATGGAGGTCCTAAACTCCCCCGAGTCGAGAAACATATTCATTGGTACCTCCTCAACATTTTGAGGAGCGTCACTCAAACACTTAGTCAAGTATGGCTAAGTACTTATGGCACCCACTCGGACAGCATGGGGCTCATCAGTCCTCATCCGAGCGGCGTCCTACTCCCTCGGTCAGCATGGAGTCCACGTACTCCTCTACCGAGCTGCTTTACACTTAGTCAAGTATGACTAAGTGCTCACGGCACCCACTCGGACAGCATGGGGCTCATCAGTCCTCATCCGAGCGGCGTCCTACTCACTCGGCCAACAGGAGCTCCTCTCTGTTGTCGAGTCGCTTTTATACCTAGTCAAGTATGGCTAAGTATCAACTAGCACCCATTCGGACAGCTTGGGGCTCATTAGCCCCTCATCCGAGTGGCTCCCAACTCACTCGGCCAATAGGAGCTCCTCTCCGTTGCCGAGTAGCTTTTATACCTAGTCAAGTATGGCTAAGTATAAACTAGCACCCATTCGGACAGCTTGAGGCTCATTAGCCACTCATCCGAGTGGCTTCCTACTCACTCGGCCAACAGGAGCTCCTCTCCGTTGCCGAGTCGCTTTTAAACTTAGTCAAGTATGGCTAAGTATCAACTAGCACCCCTCGGTCAGCATGGAGTCCACGTACTGCTCTACGAGCCGCATTACACTTAGTCAAGTAGGACTAAGTGCTCATGGCACCCACTCGGACAGCATGGGGCTCATCAATCCTCATCCGAGCGGCGTCCTACTCCCTCGGTCAGCATGAAGTCCACGTACTCCTCTACCGAGCCGCTTTACATTTAGTCAAGTATGACTAAGTGCTCATGGCACCCACTCGGACAGCATGGGGCTCATCAGTCCTCATCCGAGCGGCGTCCTACTCCCTCGGTCAGCATTGAGTCCACGTACTCCTCTACCGAGCCGCTTTACACTTAGTCAAGTATGGCTAAGTACTCATGGCACCCGCTCGGACAGCATGGGTTCATCAGTCCTCATCCGAGCGGCGTCCTACTCCCTCGGTCAGCATGAAGTCTTCTTACTCATCTACCGAGCCGAGTCGTATCTATACTTAGCCAAATTCAAGCTAAGTACGTCTTTGGCACCCACTCGGTCAGCATGGGGCTCATTAGCCCCTCATCCGAGTGGCGTCCGACCCACTCGGCTAGCAGGAGACCCCCTCTCCTTTGCCGAGTCACTTCTCATACTTAGCCAAATTCAAGGTAAGTACCTTATTGGCACCCACTCGGTCAACATGGGGCTCATTAGCCCCTCATCTGAATGGCGTCCGACCCACTCGGCCAGTAGGAGACCCCTTCTCCTTTGCCGAGTCGCTTCTCATACTTAACCAAATTCAAGCTAAGTACCTTATTGGCTCCCACTCGGTCAGCATGGGGCTCATTAGCCCCTCATCCGAATGGCGTTCGACCCACTCGGCCAGTAGGAGACCCCCTCTCCTTTGCCGAGTCGCTTCTCATACTTAGCCAAATTCAAGCTAAGTACCTCATTGGCGCCCACTCGGTCAGCATGAGGCTCATTAGCCCCTCATCCGAGTGGCGTCCAACCCACTCGGCCAGTAGGAGACCCCCTCTCCTTTGCCGAGTCGCTTCTCATACTTAGCCAAATTCAAGCTAAGTACCTCATTGGCACCCACTCGGTTAGCATGGGGCTCATTAGCCCCTCATCCGAGTAGCGTCCGACCCACTCGGCTAGTAGGAGACCCCCTCTCCTTTGCCGAGTCGCTTCTCATACTTAGCCAAATTCAAGCTAAGTACCTCATTGGCACGCACTCGGTCAGCATGGGGCTCATTAGCCCCTCATCCGAGTGGCGTCCGACCCACTCGGCCAGTAGGAGACCCCCTCTCCTTTGCCGAGTCGCTTCTCATACTTAGCCAAATTCAAGCTAAGTACCTCATTGGCACCCACTCGGTCAGCATGGGGCTCATTAGCCCCTCATCCGAGTGGCTTCCGACCCACTCGGCCAGTAGGAGACCCCCTCTCCTTTGCCGAGTCGCTTCTCATACTTAGCCAAATTCAAGCTAAGTACCTCATTGGCACCCACTCGGTCAGCATGGGGCTCATTAGCCCCTCATCCGAGTGGCGTCCGACCCACTCGGCCAGTAGGAGACCCCCTCTCCTGTACCGAATCGCTACTCATACTTAGCCAAATATGGCTAAGTACCTTATTGGCACCCACTCGGTCAGCATGGGGCTCATTAGCCCCTCATCCGAATGGCGTCCGACCCACTCGGCCAGTAGGAGACCCCCTTTTCATTGTCGAGTCGCTTCTCATACTTAGCAAAATTCAAGCTAAGTACCTCATTGGCACCCACTCGGTCAGCATGGGGCTCATTAGCCCCTCATCCGAGTGGCGTCCGACCCACTCGGCCAGTAGGAGACCCCATCTCCTTTGCCGAGTCGCTTCTCATACTTATATAAATTCAAGCTAAGTACCTCATTGGCACCCACTCGGTCTGCATGGGGCTCATTAGTCATTAGCCCCTTATCCGAGTGGCGTCCGGCCCACTCGGCCAGTAGGAGAACCCATCTCCTTTGCCGAGTCGCTTCTCATACTTAGCCAAATTCAAGCTAAGTACCTCATTGGCACCCACTCGGTCAGCATGGGGCTCATTAGCCCCTCATCCGAGTGTCGTCCGACCCACTCGGCCAATAGGAGATCCTCTCTCCTGTACCGAGCCGCTTTCATACTTATCCAAATATGGCTAAGTACCAATTGGCACCCACTCGGTCAGAATGGAGCTCATTAGCCCCTCATCCGAGTGGCGTCCTACCCAATCGGCCAATAGGAGACCTCCTCTCCTTGACTGAGCTGCTTTCAAACTTAGCCAAATATGGCTAAGTACCAATTGGCACCCACTCGGACAACATGGAGCTCATTAGCCCCTCATCCGAGTGGCGTCCGACCCACTCTACCAATAGGAGATCCTCTCTCCTTGGCCGAGCCACTTTCATACCTAGCCAAATATGGCTAAGTACTAATTCTCATAGAAGGGCTCATTAGCCCCCGAGTTGGTGCGTTACCCTTCTCGGCCTTGCCAGGGGCTCATTACTTAGCCAAAAAATGGCTAAATATCGCTTGCTGGCACCTACTCAGCAACCGAGTAACGTTTTCTAATAACTTAGCTAAAAAGGCTAAGTATTAATGCTGCCCTCGACCTCCTAAGGCTCATAAACCCCTTTCCTAGTTGAGTGGGTTCCGTCAATTTACTTAGGATGTTGATTAACATTTATGATATGGGAGTCCCTCGATCTCATCAATTGTCACTCAGGTAAGAAGATGATCCTTGAACTGCTGAGTTAGAAAGCTTAAAAAAAAAAGAAAAAAAAGGTAATAAAAACTTAGGTACTCGAGCAGTAACTCTAGCTACTCGGTATACTTTGGTGAAGTGTTGCTTATTTCCCAACATGCCAAGAATATCAAATGCCACTTGGGGTACTTTCATTGCCTCATGGGTATCACCCTAGCTAGTGGATATTTAATGCTTCTGCACTCTAGAATTAACCTACCTCGGTTTGTTTACATGTGAAGATTCATCATCAGCACCATCAATTTTTATGTCTTCAAGAGATTAGTGGCATGCTCTAGTGACACATGGCCATACAATTAGTTGAAATATAGTTGTCAGCATTTACATATCAGTTATATTAATGCTCGACTCGGCATCCTGCCATATATCAAAGAATTTCTCAAAGTCTAGCAGTATCTGCTAAATGTCGAGTCCGTCCTTTGACCCTACTCGGGTGCATTGTTTCGGGTACCATAGAAATGACCCTTCTCGGTTCAAACACTTTTACCATGTCGGTCCTCGGTGAGTTATGTGAGGCTTCTCGGTTTGATTTATCATAAGGGTCACTCACTAGAGCTGCTTATCTCATTGGCCGAAATAATATGCTACCTCGGTTTATTTGTGACATTATTAGTCGGTTTGTCGATCCTCGACTTGTCAAAAATGCAAAATGCACAAACAATAGTAGCTCAACTCGGGAACGATTTTTCAAGTGCCTCTCTAGTCTAATAAAAAGAAATAATACAAGCAAGTCCTTAGCTACCTATCACGGTCGATCTAAAAAGTACATCACAGTTTTTAGATAAATGGAGAAAAGAGTTGCAAAAATTTCGCTCAACACGTGATCTACAGAAAGTCTTATCTCGAGTGTTGTGCGTGGGGCTAATTGTTTGGGCCCAATTCATGGACCAGCCCATCTACGGTGGAATTACTATAATACCCTACCTCTAGGGAACATAATCCTCCACCAGTTGGAGCTGACTAAAATGCCCTCATTTATTGGAGGTACCATCCTCTATAAATAGGAGTTGTCTCAACAGTCAAAGGTAAGCAATTCTCAGCTACAAAACCCAGAGCATCTCTCTCTACATTGGTCACTTTCTCTCTCTACCTCAATCATTTACTGACTTGAGCGTCGGAGGGGCGATCCCGGGACCACCCCCGGGGTAGGCTAACCTTGTTTTGCAGCTTTCCGGCGTACGGACAACGGAGCTCAGGCGTACCTTCTTGGGACCCACATCAAATCTCACAACCTATTACAATCCTTAATTTCTTAGCAGAAACAGGAACGACTTGGGGAATTATAATTCCCCTGACACAAGGCTTTTCAGAAGTGGTTACACTTCTAATAGTTGTGTATTAGTGTTAACCGTCTTAAAGTTCGACTATTATTGGTAGGCATAAACTAAGTGATAATCTCCATATCCTTGGATGTCCTTTTAATGTATGTTTCTCAGGCTTAGGTGCTTAGTTGATTTTTGCAAATTTTCTATGATTTTGGTTGAAAATTAAGTTTCGTGTTGAGGTGACCATAAACCTATATGCTGGATCATTGAGGATCCAATAGAGTTACTCGAGGTGAAATGAAGAATATGAGTAACATAGGTATTTGTTTGTTCTTTGAGTTGCAGATTCTAAGCATGAATATAGTTGGTTGTCAATCGTCCTACTGCACCACATGGCTGCATGAAAGTGTATCTGCACGTGTTTAGATTGACTATTTAATATAATAAACATAACCCGCTTTGATTAATAGGTCCCTTTCTCTTGCGGGGCAAGGGTGGGTGTTTTGAAACTGAAGTGTTGTACACTAAAACTAAAATTGGAACCTATTAGCTTAAATGACAGAGCGTTTTGCTATGCACATGATGTGGGTTCGATTCCCACATAGGTTATAACTTACAACTTAGTGAGAGACCTAAGCATAAAGTAGAAGAATTCAGTACAATAAAACTCATGTACAAGTTAAACCGAAAATTGTCATTATGTTGACTCAAAGTAACATCATTTTTTTTCTTAAACAGTCTGTACAATAAAGGTATATAAAGTTAGAAACCTAAAAATAGAACAAATTGTTCTCTACAATAGCACTCATGTAAGTTTTAGGTATAGTGGAACTTCTTTTGTTATTGTGACTTATGCTAGTGTAATTTATTTCTTCTTTTACCACCTTATTAGGTAATGAGAAAAATTCCTTCTTAAAAGTTGAACAATATTAAAAAAAAGCATATCAAATAATAAAACCCTGTGTGGGAATCGAACCCACATTTTTGTGTATTTGCACACAAAACACTCGCCAATTGAGATGACAGGCTATCAAGTTGCAACATTTGATTAAAGGTATACAACACAAGTAGTTAGAGTTACGACAACATTTAATTAGTCATAAAAAATAAAATTTAGAATTATGCAAACATTTGATTAGAGTTATAGGGAGTAGAATTTAGAGTTATGCCAAGATTTGATTAGAATCATAGGAAGTCAAATTACACCAACATTTGCTTAGAGTTACATGAAGTAGTAGTTAATAGTTATGCGACATTTGATTAGAATTGTATAAACTAGTAGTTAGAGTTATGCCGACATTTGACTAGAGTTTTACGAATTATAGTGGTTAGAGTTATATGTTCTAGTAGCTATATAAACTAATTATTACTTTTTATAACTCTAAACAAGTGTTTTCATTTTCATAATTCTAATTACTATTGCATAAAACTCTAAACAAGAGTTGGTGTAACTCTAATAAGTATATTCTACGACTCTAAACAATTATTGCCATAACTCTACTTAGTATTTCCTATAACTCTATACAAATGTTACTAAAATTGTAACTACTACTTCTACAACTCTAGAAGAAGTATAGGTATAACTCTAGTGATTAGTTCCTATAAAAAACTATAGAAGACTCTGTATAACTCTAAACAAGCATGGCTATAACTCTATAGAAGTACTGCTACAACTCTTATTAGTTCTTCCTGTAACTCTAAACTCATATTGTTATAACTCTAAAGAAGTATGGTTACAACTCTAATTAGTTCTTCCCATAACTCTAAACAAATATTGATATAACTCTAGTTGGTTTATAAGGTTTGAAAGAAATAAAGTAAGGGCGGGAGAAGAGGCTAGGAACCCATGTGAAGTAGCTACTACTGCTATGAAGATGTTGCGTAAATAAGTATTAATATTACTCTAATTACTACGTTTTGTAACTTTGGACAAGTGTTGGTATAAATAAATCTAACTACTTTTTATACCTCTAAATAAGTATTAGTATACTCTAACTACTAAATCTTATAACTCTAAGGAAGTGTTGTCATAATTCTAATTAGTACTTGTAGGCGTAGGATTTTTGAATTCCTTTAATGCCTACACGCGGTGTGAGCGCGTTTATTTGACTACTCCATTGTTAAGGTTTTATTAAAAATATGTTTTTGAAGTCGCCAACAATTCTTTTTAGGAAGAATCATAAACCTAATTGGATATGGAAAAATCATAGGGACAAATTATCCAATGTAGATTTCCCCGTCATGACTCCATAGATGGTCAAAGTAAACCAAAGATTGAGTTCAGGGGTGAGGGTACGAATATAGTCATAATGAACCACATTCGCCAAAAGTTGGCATCTACTAAATATCAAATCATTGCAAACTTTATGTCAAAGAATAATCAAATAATGTTTTAAAGCACCCTAAAAATATTTAGTCTAAGTAGGTTCAGGAAACACACAAAAAGACTAATTGTTTAGTGATCAGTTATTAGACAATCAAATTAATGGATTCCAAGCAGGTTGTCCATGTTATCTGAATTAGTTAGAATATTTATTTAGGTCTTGATTAACAATAAATACAAGGTGATAAATATTGCAATCAGGCATGAAAAATAATATGTTCAAATAAATATGAAAATAAAGTACTGCAGGGAGTTAGTATAATATGTACAATACTTACAATCGCAGGAATATATTAATAACCTACATCATGAATAGAGTGTTAGTAACTTCAAGAAAATAATAAAAATAAATAAATAAATAAAATAAAGTTAGTTAATTTAATTGACCCTCAGAAATTATACCATCGTCCGGGGTCTTGATTTGTACGGATCTTTTGTGGGAGTCTTAAAAAGATTTTATCTTGCGTCGAATTAGTATTACTTGGCGTGGAAAGTTGTATGAGATTTAAATACTGGCAGGAAGTAGGCGTAGGTACTGTTTGTAATTGAATCCAAAAGAATGGATTTTGATGAATTGGTGATCTTGTATAGGTAGTATTAGGGAATAGTTTTTTGGTTGATGTGGCGCAAGATTATTAGATGAAGGTTTTTAGGTGATGTGGCGTGAATTAGAGGTGATGATGATGATGATGAATGGTGCTGGCCGCTGGGTGTGCGTGAGATGAGGGAGTTGTGGTGTTGAGGGGATTTTGTGATACAGGCGAGAGTTATGTTAGATCAAGACGATCGAGTGATAATGTTAGGCGGTTGTGTGATTAGTTTTGGAGAGCTGTCGAGCGTTTTTTTCTAGGCCATGAGTGTTTTGAGAGGAAGGAGTATATATATGGGGTTTTAAAAGATAATAGAATTTTAAAAGATTTTTATTAAAAAAGATTTTAGAAAAGAGTTAGATAAAATATATTTAAAAACAGTTTGGGAAAAGATTATTTTTATGAAAAGATTATTTTTATAAAAAGATATTTTTGTTAATAAAACTAATCAATATAATTAATTAATTCTATTAATTAAATTGGGCTAGAAAAGGGGTTTTAAAATGGGCTTTCATAAAACTATTTTTTAAAAGGTTTTCAAAGATGGGTCTCAAAAGGTTATTTTAAAACGTTTTAGAAAGTGGGCTTATTATTTTAAAACGTTTTAGAAAGTGGGCTTATTAAAACTAGTTATGAAAAAGGTTTCGGAAATGGATTAATAAAATGAGTTAGAAAATGGTTTGGGCTTAAAACATTTTATTTTAGACTCGTTCTTTATTCTTTCCTCGATCCGGACCAATTGGAGCAGGGTATTGGTCATCATAGGGTACTAAATGGGGAGACACGATTATGTGTCTACAGAAGCCCCCACTTTGACTGAGGTTTGTAAAACCGAAAGTCAAAGTATACGTGTCGGGACGGTGAATGATTCTAGATGCTCTGCAATCAAAAATCACTCTTTTACGCCAGTACCTGCAAAACAAGCAAAAGCTTCAGGAACAGACATGTGTGAAACATATTTGCAAAGTAATTGTGAATTTGCAAAAATGAAATGATATATGGGAAAAAGAATCATGAGCTATTGTCCCGCTCCAAGGCGATTGTAATGAGCTATTGTCCCGCTCAAGTTGTAATGAGCTATTGTCCCGCTCAAGTGTTGTAATGAGCTATTGTCCCGCTCCAAGGCTGTTGTAATGAGCTATTGTCCCACTCCAAGGCTGTTGTAGTGAGCTATTGTCCCGCTCCAAGGCTGTTTGTAATGAGCTATTATCCCGCTCCAAGGCTGATTGTAATGAGCTATTGTCCCGCTCCAAGGCTTGTAATGAGCTATTGTCCCGCTCCAATTTGTTGTCTGAGCTATTGTCCCGCTCCAAGGCCGATTGTAATGAGCTATTGTCCCGCTCCAAGGTCATTCTTTGTAGTTGATTCACAGAGTAGCAAGGTTGCGTTTTTGCCAACTTTTGAAAGTTCGAACATTTGAATGCATTTGGGAATTAGGTGTGTGGGCTCCACATGGCTAAGAAGCCCCCAAGCGTGTTGTACGGGGTGCGCGCGGGACGCACGAGCTCGCGGCTGACGTGGTATCTTTGCTTTGGGCCGCAGATTGTTGTACGTGACACAACGTTGTCGGTGCGCTGGACGCACCATGTATATAGCACTTGTCTTCTGTTGTTAATTTGTAGGGGTCCGCGGATCTTGGCGGAATATAGCTCATATAGAGCCGTTTAATGTTGGGTACCTGCGAATACAAATAACACACAGATATAGAGACAACAACTAGGGGACATGTATGTGTCCAGTGATGTGGGTGCTAGTGTATGGATAGGAAAAGACTTGACCTATAAAGAGTGACCTCTAGTACTCTAGACTTGAAGGTGCTATCGCGTGTGCATACGTGTGTGTGTATGTGTGACTCGATGATTGACGCTAGAATCCCATGGCTAAGGATGAAGCATGGAATGTTTTGACACAATGCTTGGATGATGCAAATATGTAATGCAAATGTAGAGATATGACACTAATGCAGAGGTATGACACTAATGCAGATGATTTGATCGTTCCATTAGAAGCTTCAAATTTTCGTTTTAGAAAACTGTTTTGGAAATAGGAGAAATGGAAAGCCCCAAGGATGATCCATGTAAGTTATGTTTGATTCGAAAATGTGTTGTAGTTGTTACGGGTCTAAGCGAGCCCATAAAACAGTTAGGATCTCGTATGGGTCTCGAGACCACAATATTTTGTATGGACTCGTAATGAAGTCCTTATCAAGGTACACATGGAGCCTATGAAGGATGATTTGTTGGATTTGAATACATTGTAGTCCTCGTAATGCTTGAATTGTATGCGCTTCGAGTTTCGTATGTCAAGGCCTAAGTGAGCCCGTGAATAGGTGCAATGTTGCATTTGCGCGGGTTTAAAACCCAAGATTTCACTTATGGACTCGTAATGAAGTCCTTGTCTCAATAGGTCTGGACTCGGAGCCTATGATTTTCTAGGTGGACCAGTGATGAAGCCCCCAGTAAGGTGGAATTGATGAAGTATTCAACTTGATTGCTTGATTTTGAAGATATCTCGTCACGCTTAGCGGAAGTTTCGACCGAAGATTTCATATAGGGTTCCTAAGGTGAAAAAGTCAAGAAAGGTCAAAGAAAGGAACACTCAAAGGATAAGGCGCGGTCATAGCGCTGAGTGTTGAAAGGTTATGCTAAGGTTGGCTTAGAAGCGACAATGCGGCTTAGAAAAAGGAAGTGATTAGAATAAGAAAAGGCAGAGTCATAATGAATCGACTCATGCAATGAGGTAAGCTAATGATGCAGGTTTAAATTCCAGTCTAGTTCTAAAGGTAGGGATGAGCATTGGAAATTCAGGATTTGGGAGATCGCACTTTTCTCATGGGCCTAGGCGAACCTTAATAATGTGTTTTGAATTAAAATGGTCGGGCCTCAAAAGAGGTTGCCTACGTATCCTTGATGGAATCAGGCCAGTCGTAGCTCTTAACATTTTAATTGGTGGCCGAGCATTTTGCTTTGGAGCCATTTGCAATGAATTAGGCATTGATTTGGAAGAGGTCTTTGGCAAGGGTGGATAATGATGTAAGTTTGGTTTGATTTAAAGCGGTCGGACCTCAGGGTGAGGTTTCCTACGTATCTTTAGCAGAATCAGACCATTTGTAGTTCAGGCTAATGAATAAGAAGGTGCCCTGACTTTTGCCTAAGTCGCCCTTATGGGTTTTCGACCTAGCGGGCTTTGGTTTGTCTTTTATGGCTTGTTGGGACGCAATGTGGATGGTTGTCTGAGAAGGTTTATTACAGAGATTTGAAGTTGGAGGTTTAGAATTGAAGATTGAAGGTTTTGAAAAGAAGGTACATTTGACAAAGCTATTGATGGGCTTATTTGCAACACTTTCTCTTTTTTCGATTCTCAATATTTGCACTTTTTTTTTATCATTTTTTGCTTTCGTTTTTTTTTCATTCATTTTTTGATTTTTCTTATGTTGCTCTTTTTTTTTTTTTTTTTTGCTTTCCCTTTGTATTGAATTTGTTGTCAATGTACTTCCCATGAGGTAGGTTAAAGGGGGAGGGATGTTATGCATTTAGGTTGAAATGGAGAAATAGTTGTAGTGAAGGGAAGGAATGCCTCTTTTATATATGCCAGTTGTTCATTGCCTTTATTAGAATAGTCATGAGAATTAGAAATTCATTTATTTTAAGGCGACAATCGTGATTTCCATTGATGCTCATTAGTGCAAGGTTAGAAAAGAAATACTCCTTTGTTGATTGAAAATTATGAGTACATGCAATAAGAGGAAAAATCCTATATTAGACTGGGCAAAATGAGAGAGATGAAACAAAAAATGAAATCCTAAGTCTGGACTCCTACGTCACGCGACGAAATAGCTTCGTTGCTTCGATTTTCATGAATTCTCTTTCTAAATGAAAAGAGAAGAAATGTAATTTTTGTGCTAATTGGACCTAAGCAAGTCCAAATGTCTTAATGAGTGATTGGGCTCGGAGATATGTCTACTTCTATGACATTGAGGTCATTATCTTCGGTATTTTTCAGTAAATCATTCTCAATCTGGATACCCACATCATATACTCTTGCGAAGCTATCAAGACCCAAGTATTTGAGGTGGTTTTTGTATTTAGGGAGGAGGTTAGAAACGAATATTCGTACCAAGTCTTTTTCTGCAGGCCTTGATACCATATGGGCTGATTTCTCTCTCCACCTATTCAGATAAGTGGTAAAACCTTCATTTTCACCTTGTTTAAGAACCTCGAGTTCTCTAAGGGAGGTTTGCATTTGTGCGTTCGACTCATATTGTTTCATGAAAGCGATAGTGATGCATTCCCAAGTTTTAGTTTGCTTGGGGTCTAGGGAATCGAACCAATTCTGACATATTGGGTCCAACGACATCGGGACATTGGGTAAAGTTCAGGGTCAACCGATTTGATGATCATGGTTGCACGGAAATTCCTTAAATGGTATTTTGGATTATCGGTTGGTTTAAATTTAGGGATGTCAGTTGTAGAGAACTCTTCAGGAAGTTTCCCTTTCAGTTTGGTGTTATCAATGGGCTCAAAATAGGAATTTGCATTGGTTACCCTATGAACAACACTCTCCATTGTCTTGTTGAATCTAGGAGACTCACCAGACTCAATCTTCTCAAGCCTTATAGCTATTTCTTCCATCATGTTGGACAACTTGGCTAAAGCTCTAGCCATTTCAGCAAGTTTTGCTCGTTATTCGATGGACTGCCCATTTCAATGTCGCTTGATTTCTACATAGATCATCAAAGGAGATTTAGAGATAGAATGATGATGGAGAGAGAGAGAAATGGAATGAAAGAATGTATGTTTGTTTAAAAGTTGAGCTTCTAGGAACAAATCTGAATATCCTATATGCATGATGATTTTTTTTTTGAATGCACCTAGACTTAATGCATGTATGAATGACTTTTTTGGACGCACCTAGACCTAATGTATGTATGCATGACTCAATCTATGCGTTCGAACCTGTAAAGGCTACCTTCATATTCCAAAAGAGGGAATCAGATCGCTTGTGGTTCAGGACTACTAAATGCAGAATGCATGAGATGAAATGGAGAGTTTGGATGCAATGAGACTCTTCTGGACTCTAGTTATGCATGAAGTGTATGAATGACGGACTATGCAATGTAAATGAATTCTAGTGTGAATGCAGTTCTAATTGATATGGAATTTTAATGACTTCACAATCCTAGACTTGATAGTCTTCTAATGACGTGAGAATTATAGGTTTGACGGACTTTTAAGGATGCTAGACTCCTAATGTGCATGAAACTCTAGTGGACCTAGACTCCTAAAATGGACGGAATTTTGATGGATTTGGACTCCTAATATGGGCAAAACTCTAATGGATTCGAAACTAATGAATTCTAATGGATTTAGACTCCTAAGATGGACAAAATTCTAATGGCTTTAGACTCCTATTATGGGCGAAACTCTAATGGATTCGAAACTCCTAAGACGAACAGAATTCTAACGGATTTAGACTCCTAAGATTGACAGAATTCTAATGGATTTTACACTCCTATTATGCATGGAATTTCTATGGATTATAGACTTCTAAGATGGATAGGACTCAAGCGAATGAAGACTCCTAACATGGACATAGTTAGAGGGGATGAAGAACTCTAAATGGAGTGAAACTGGATGAACTTAGACATATGAGATAGATGGACTTCTAATGGAGTTAGAATTCCTAAGCAGATGAGACTTTTACAACAAGATGGACACTAAAAGGAATCCTAAATGATGTACACAAAAAGGATGGATAATATACATGAAAAGAGAGGATATAGGATGAGTGTTTGGAAAAAAGATATGTGATAGAAAAAAGATATGGAGATTTTTTATTTTTTAAAAAAGAAAGTGGAGATAGAATTTTTGAAGTAGATAGGAGATCGAAGATGGGATGAAATTTTGAAAAAGATAGGAGAATGATTTTTGAAAAAAAATGATGGGGATGAATTTTCAAAAAAAGATGGGAGATAGAATTTGATAAAAGATGGGATAGATTTTCAAAATAGATAGGAGATTAGAGATTGAAAGTATTTTTTTTTTTGATGGATTTTCTTTTTTTGTAAGATAAAAAAATGGAGATACTTTTTTGAAGAAAGATTTTTTAATGGGAAAAAAATCAAGGGAAAGAAAGAAAAAAAATCCTAGTTAGCCTACAAAAGGGGTAGGGGGAAGCAAGTACTCAAGCACTCAAGCAGGCAAGGCGAAGAAACGGATGCGCTGAATGCGCGAGAAGAGCGCTCGACGCGGAAGTCGTGCGTGCAACGCATTATATCTGCGCTTGGCGCAATCTAGAAGCGCGGCACGCAATACAGATACATCAGGCGCATGTTAAAAGTGTGGCGCGCAACCACTATTCCTTCTTCGTCTTTCATCACGTTAGTTCGTTCGATAATTTGATTTGAGAACATTGCATAATATAAGCAATTAAAATCACGCACATGTAGAGATACACAAATAGAATAATAATATGCAAAGTTCCAACCTAAAAGTCAAGTTCTACGTTCAACTATGGTCAGGTTTAGGTTAAGGCTGAAAAGGGTGCATGACTAAGAGATTGATCCCACGCTTCGTACCCCTGCTTAAAGAGGTGCCCACGTGTAAGACGCACTCCAGTCTCAAGTCAGGAACAAGAGAACAATGCCATGGTTGGGTAGGTTTGCTTATGACTAAGATCCAACACTATCGCTCAGGAAGCTTTTTGGAAGGACAAAGCGCAAACCCCCCGGGTGTGACCTCACACATAGAACATGTGCTAATGAGGCAAGGTAGATTGTCCTTATGGTGGCTGAACAATAGCCATGCACATGCAAAACAATATATTATTCTAAGGCATAAAAATAAGAATGAATCGTATTTTTCATGTTTCACCCACTCATTTAAAAAAAATTAATTTTTTAAAATCCTCACCAGTGGAGTCGCCAAATTGTAGGCGTAGGATTTTTGAATTCCTTTAATGCCTACACGCGGTGTGAGCGCGTTTATTTGACTACCCCATTGTTAAGGTTTATTAAAAATATGTTTTTGAAGTCGCCAACAATTCTTTTTAGGAAGAATCATAAACCTAATTGGATATGGGAAAATCATAGGGACAAATTATCCAATGTAGATTTTCCCGTCATGACTCCATAGATGATCAAAGTAAACCAAAAATTGAGTTCGGGGGTGAGAGTACGAATATAGTCATAATGAACCACATTCGCCCAAAGTTGGCCTCTACTAAATATCGATTCATTGCAAACTTTATGTCAAAGAATAATCAAATAATGTTTTAAAGCACCCTAAAGATATTTAGTCTAAGTAGGTTTAGGAAACACACAAAAAGACTAATTGTTTAGTGATCAGTTATTAGACAATCAAATTAATGGGTTCCTAATAGGTTGTCCATGTTATCTGAATTAGTTAGAACATTTATTTAGGTCTTGATTAACAATAAATACAAGGTGATAAATATTGCAATCAGGCATGAAAAATAATATGTTCAAATAAATATGAAAATAAAGTACTGCAGGGAGTTAGTATAATATGTACAATACTTACAATCGCAGGAATATATTAATAACCTACATCATGAATAGAGTGTTAGTAACGTCAAAAAAATAATAAAAATAAATAAAGAAATAAAATAAAGTTAGTTAATTTAGTTGACCCTCAGAAATTATACCACCGTCCGGGGTCTTGATTTGTACGGATCTTGGAAAATTGAATTGTTTGTGCGAGTCTTAAAAAGATTTTATCTTGCGTCGAATTAGTATTACTTGGCGTGGAAAGTTGTATGAGAATTAAATACTGGCAGGAAGTAGGCGTAGGTACTGTTTGTAATTGAATCCAAAAGAATGGATTTTGATGAATTGGTGATCTTGTATAGGTAGTATTAGGGAATAGTTTTTTGGTTGATGTGGCGCAAGATTATTAGATGAAGGTTTTTAGGTAATGTGGCGTGAATTAGAGGTGATGATGATGATGAATGGTGCTGGGTGTGCGTGAGATGAGGGAGTTGTGGTGTTGAGGGGATTTTGTGATACAGGCGAGAGTTATGTTAGATCAAGACGATCGAGTGATAATGTTAGGCGGTTGTGTGATTAGTTTTTGAGAGCTGTCGAGCGTTTTTTTCTAGGCCATGAGTGTTTTGAGAGGAAGGAGTATATATATGGGTTTTAAAAGATAATAGAATTCTAAAAGATTTTTATTAAAAAAGATTTTAGGATAGAGTTAGATAAAAGATATTTAAAAACAATTTGGGAAAATATTATTTTTACAAAAAGATATTTTTATTAATAAAACTAATCAATATAATTAATTAATTCTATTAATTAAATTGAGCTAGAAAAGGGGTTTTAAAATGGGCTTTCATAAAACTATTTTTTAAAAGGTTTTCAAAGATGGGCCTCAAAAGGTTATTTTAAAACGTTTTAGAAAGTGGGCTTATTATTTTAAAACGTTTTAGAAAGTGGGCTTATTAAAACTAGTTATGAAAAAGGTTTCGGAAATGGATTAATAAAATGAGTTAGAAAATGGTTTGGGCTTAAAACATTTTATTTTAGACTCGTTCTTTATTCTTTCCTCGATCCGGACCAATTGGAGCAGGGTATTGGTCATCATAGGGTACTAAATGGGAAGACACGATTATGTGTCTACAGTACTTTCTATAACTCTTAACAATCATTAATATAACTCTTCATTACTACTTCCTACAACTCTAAACAAGTATTGCTATAACTCCAGTTACTACTTCCTATAACTCTAGGTACAACTCTTCACTACTATTTCCTACAACTCTTCACTACTATTTCCTACAACTCTAAGCAAGTGTTGTGATAATTCTAATTAGTAATTGCTATAACTCTAAAAAAATTATTACTATAACTTTAATTAGTAATTTTTGTAACTCTAAACAAATGTTTCTATAACTCAAATTAGTACTTTTTACATCTCTTGACAAAATAATGCATTAACCAACATTATCCACTATAAAGAATAAAGCATCAAATATCATACAGAAAGAAGTGGAATAAGTTATCATTTTCAAGATCAAACTGTGAGAAGCAAATGAAATTAGTATTACACAAGATAATTAAGCAAGGTATGTTAATAGTAGTATTTCACTACTCAAATCATATCATACCTCATGATGATCTTGTCATTCATTCGATAGAATAAGTTAAAGACATATGCGTAAATCGTAATAAGCCTCAAATTACCAACTCAATTTACTGAATTTAGGGATTTGATAGTTAATGTAATTTCATAATGCTTCATCACATCAAATCCTCTATTTTGCAATGCTTAAATTGATTAATAATAATGATTATTCCTAAGGACGAATTTCACATGTTAATTTTAACCAAAAACTCAGAAACAAATTGTCCAAATTACGAAGATTGAATACAGATTATTGCAACAAAATTTTGAAATACTAACCTTGTTCTGCCAAATCTTTTCAAATCTGATGTTCTTGCATCGCAATATTAATACAGGATGAAACAACAATTAAGTAGATCGAATTTGTTTCTTTCATGGCTTGATTGCATGGAAGTAGTAAATTAGGAGAGAGAAAGCATGAGGTTTACATGAAGTAGCAAACATGGAGAGAGCACAAAGAAGAAACACTTTGGTGTATTAAGTATAGCTTGAGATCTCTGCCGTTCATTTTATCTAATTTAAGGGTGCTGATTCTTTCTCATTTCTCACCTAAATAGCTTTCTCACATGATCTTGCCTATATATATATATATATATATATATATATATATATATATATATATATATATATATATATATATATATATATATATATATATATATATATATATATATCACCGATTTCGGTAAAATAAAGTTAGTCTGCAAGACGATAAATACAACTAATCTGATTACCTGCAGGACAAGATGTTAGCAGATAGGTGCAAACAACTCAGACAAAAATGTACATAATGATGCAAAGATGTAAACTTAGACTCTTTAAGGATAAATGAGATGTTATGCAAGGATCAGGGTTATGCAAAGCTAAGGTATAGATGGAACGTCATGCAAGTTCGGGGTTATAAGAAATATGAAATGTAATGCAAGGTCAGGGTTATGCAAGATTAGGAGGTATGGATAGGTAGAGAGATAGAATGATTTTTAAAAACTGTCTTGGCAATGAATCAGGGTCCGCAAGTGACATCCACAGATTATAATGGGAGTTTGATTTGGAGGAACCACCACATATATAGAAAGCCCCACTTTGGGTAAGCTTGTCTTGAAGTACGCACTATGAGCCTTGATTAGAATGTACTTGATCAGTATTGAGCATTCAGAGTTCTTCACTGGAGATTCTTCTTTGGGGAGTTGATGCAGGCAAAGTCAGATATCGCCTGTGACCATGGAGTTATCGAAGAGTCCTTCAAGGACAACGAGAGTTTGTATTAAAAAAAAGGTTTAAATTTGTGACTTAAATGAATGTAGGTGGGAAAGGCTTTGACGTCGCTAGTTTCAGACTTGAGTCTATGTCGGGATCTAGAAGAGTATGCTTCTGAACTCTAGAAAGTCAAATCATTAGACCTTGATTAGTTTATTTTATTGAAGCGGTCGGACCTCAAGATGAGGATTCCTACATATCCTTGCGGAATCAGATCATTCATAGTTTTGGATCTGATTTTTAATTTTTTTTTTTGTGCCCTAACTTTTGCCTAGGCCGCCCTTTCGGGTTTTCAACCTAGCGGGCTTGAACATACCTTGAAGAAGGAGTTAGGAATGGATATGAAAGGTTGAAAGGTTAGAGGTTTGAAGTGTTGATGAAGGTTTAATTGGATGGGCCAAGGTAAGGATTATGGTTTTGGATTACATGGTTAAGATTTTGATGGATGTAAGGATTTTAGAATGAGGGGTAGAACTTATGTGTAAGCCTCTAGCTTGACTTTTTCTTTCTTTGCCTCTGGCTTTTTATTTTTGCTTTTGCATTTGCTTTGTACGCTTTCTTTTGCTTTTGCTTTTGCTTTTTTTCGCAATTTGAATTTTTTCACTTTTTTTTTTGTTTTTGCCTGGCATTGATCTTTTTCATGTAGTGAGGCTTGCAAATAAGTTTTTGTGGTTTAGGGTATTGGAAAGTTTAAAGGATATTTGTGGAGCTTTGATTTTGAAAGGTTACTTGGCTAAGGATCATGGAGGATGATGGTTTAAGGGATTTTATATTTTTAGGTTGCATGAGGATGGTTTATGGAAGATGGCTTATGGAAGGATGGAGGAGAGAGGGAAATAACTCTTAATCCAAAGTATGTCATTTTTTTGTATTTTTTTTAAATAAACCAATGTCATTAGAGACAAACTGATTCGAGTTTCATCATCGAATTTGAAGCATAAATGATGGTGAAAGGCCAATGAAAATGGAAAGGCTAATAGATGAAGTCCTATAGTGACATAGACTCAATGGGAAAGGACAGAAATGGCTTAGGGTAAGGACTCTTTGACTCATCCTAGAAAACCAAAAATAAAAGACTAAGCCTTTGTTGATAAACTGCCTAACGGGTTGTTGGTGATACTGATTCTCGTTTTAGAAAGTATTAGCAGTCTATCGTCATCGACAATGTTTTGCAGTGTATTTGTAGGATCCAACACTAGACGTCTGATGTTCATTATTTTGTTAGAATTAGCAGTAAAAGTTTAGGTTTCACCTTTTGAATTTTCTTTTAGGTGCGGGGTTCAATCGCAGAAGTCTGAACAGCTTGCGCCACACGCAAAGGTTTCGCGCGTCATGCAAGGGATTGCACACCACGCAAGGTATTGCGCGCCACGCAATCTATTGCACATCGTGCAATCTTGGTGCGCTTGGCGCATCGGTTTCACGCAGCGTTTTTTGCATTTCATCGATGTATTCGTTGTTGTTCGATGATTTCTAGCCTAACTCGAGGGGAAATTCGAAGGGAAAGCATGTTGAACATAGCAAACAGGCAATCAATGATGTCATACAGGCAAGAATAGTATATTGTTCCAACCTAAAGTCAAGATTTATGTTTGTACTATGGTCAGGCTTTGGTTAAGGCTTAAAAGGGTCCATGACTAAGAGATTGATCTCACGTTTCGTACCTTTGCTTAAAAAGGTGGCCACGTGTAAGACGCACTCCAGTTCTCAAGTCAGGAACAAGAGGACAATGCCATGGTTGGGTAGGTTTGCTTATGACTAAGATCCAACACTATCGCTCAAGAAGCTTTCGGAAGGACAAAGCACAAACCTCCGGGGGTGGCCTCACGCATAGAACATGCGCTAATGAGGCAGGGACGATTGTCCTTATAGTGGCTTAAATCAGTAGCCATGCATATGCAAAACAATAATGTTATTTAAAAGCATAAAACAAGTATGAATCGTATTTTTCGAGTTTCACCCACTCATTTTAAAAAAATTAATTTTTTTAAATCCTCCCCAGTGAAGACGCCAAATTGTAGGGGTGTTTTTATTCGCCTACGGGGAATGAGCGCGTATCTAACTACCTCATTATAAAGGTTTTGTTTTGAAATATGTTTTGAATTGAAGAAGTCGTCAACAAGTCTTTAAAGGAAGACTCGTAAATCTAATTGGATATTGGGAAATCGTACGGACAACTTAGGGACTTATCCAATGTAGATTTCCCCGTCATGATGACTCCATTAATGGTCAATGAACCATTAATTGAGTTCGGGGGTGAGGGTATGGATAAGATCAAGAATCAAATTCGCCCATTGATGGCTCTACTTAATATCGATTCATGTCAAGATTTATGCAATTAGATAACCACATAATATTTTAATGCAATCTGAATATTAATCTATGTTAGTTCATTAGACAAACAAAAGACTAATTTTTGGTGACATGTTATTAAAGCAATCAAATTACTGGGTTCCTAACAAGTTGTCCTATTATCTGAATTTAATGTTAGACCAGTTCTTTAGGTCTTTGATTAGCAATAATAATCATGTGATGTGATGAAAGCATTAAAACATACAATCATACATATGAATACAAAAGAAAATAAATAAAGGAGAAGATTTAGTGAAGAATGTATAAGAGAGCGTTAATTCCTTCAAGATCAACATTTTGACAAGTAAATTGTTGGTAAAAAAGGAATTAAATTGGAATTGACCCTCAAGAATTATACCTGTGTCGCCTGGGTCTTGTATTACAGTCTGCAGGATGAGCAATCTTGAAGCTTGAAATAAGAAATTTGATGGGATGGATTAGTTTTAATGTATTTGACTGTGAGTTTGAGTGTTTGAATATGGTTTTGAGTGTAGGAGAGTATGTGTAGAAGTCGTAGGAAATCATTGTGAAAAGTCGTTCGAAGAAACGAGCTATTTATAGGCAAAAGAAATCGAATACGGAGCGAAAAGATAAGGAAAAACTGTGCGCCTGGCGCACAGCTTGTGCACTTGACTCACTGCATGTGCGCCAGACGTACAATATTGCATCAGGCGCACAGCATGTGCGTCACACATACTTGCTTTCTGTCCGATTTTTTGATTGCTTTAAGATTCTGTTTTATCCTTTGATAAAATCAATCCTTTGAAATCCGAAATCAGCTATCTCTAGGAATAAAAATCTGATTTTCAAAATATCCTTCAAAAATTCATTATCGGGAATAATTAATATTAAAATATTAAAATACAATTAATTATCAGGATTAATTAATTGGGCTTCAAAATTGGGCTTGGATTGTTTTAAACAAATAAATAGACTTTATATTTTCGAAACGCTTTTGGGGTTAGCTTTTCAAGTTGCTTTTCCTTTGGGCCGGACCAATTAGGACGACAGTATGTTTCATCATTGGGTACTCATTGGAGAGACACGATTTTGTGTCTACAACCACCCACCACCTTCTCCTTCCTCCTCTCTCTCCTTCGCACTAACCCATGCACCACCCACCACCTTCTCCTTCCTCCTCCTTCTCCTTCGCACTAACCCCTGCACCACCCACCACCTTCTCCTTCCTCCTCCCTCTCCTTCGCACTAACCCCTGCACCACCCACCACCTTCTCCTTCCTCATCTCTCTCCTCCGTACTCACCGCCTTTTGTGACTGCAGCGATGACCACCCTCCTCAAATCAAATTCACCTTTGTTAATGGCACGAGACTCCTAGTATTTAAAAGGGAAGGAGTTAAGAGGTTGTTCGGGTTTAAGGGGCGGTGAGGAGGATGATTTGGGGAGGGGTGGTAAGGGGTTGTGGAAGGGGAGGGGGTGTTTTCGGCTCTAGGGAAGAGGAAGGGATAGTTTTCGGGGCTGGGGTGGTGGGAGGGGGAGGGGAAGGGGTATGAATGGTTTTGGAGGCTGGGGTGAGGGTGGTTAGGGGTGAGGGCCGGGTGACTGGGGGTAGCTAGGTGGTGGATTTAATTAACAAGGATTAATTAGGATTTAACTAAAATTAATTAGGCTTATTTAGCATTAATTTGGTTAATTAAGGGTTATTTGGAATAATTAGGTTAATTTGCCTTTAAGGACTAACGGATGCTTGACACCTTTAGTCATTAAGGGCATTTTATGCCTTTTACATAAACCACAAGAGTACCTGGTGCATTTTTTAAACTGCAGGGGTACCCCATGAATTTTAAAATTCTACAAGAGTACCAGGTGAAAAAACCGTTTATATAATATTTACTATTCACATCTTACACTTTGATTGTCTTTGGTGATTATATTTTAGTAAAAACGTGGTCATATGTGATCTTGTTAGATTCGTCTTAATGTATATCTTTTTAATATTAACTATTTTATAATTTTTATTTACTAATAATTAAAGATATTAATGTTTAAAACCATGTATCGACGAGTGTGAAAACATAAAATGGTGAAACTATTTCTAAATAAAGGAACTGAGAAAGTAGTTATTTTGGATATTTAGTAGGTCCGTCGCATCCTGTAAATAAAATGCAACCATGCTTCAGAAATAAGACGACAAATAATATATATTCGAGTGGATGTCAACTAGCTTAGTTGGTTAAAGTCTTGGAAGGTAGGCCCTAAGACGTGAGATCAAATCCCGTCTAAATCAATTGACCTTGTGGCTTTCTCTACACCAAAAAAAAGAGGGGAAATTCTACATGGTGGCCTCCTACTTTTAATTTTTCTATTTAGTGGCAGGCCAGAAAAAGATTTATACAAAGTGAAATTCTACTTTAAGTAATTATACTTAGTGACCCTAATGCACTTAAAACCTGGCTAACCACCTCAAATAAACGTGAATTACTAACCTACCACTAAGTTAATTATCCTAACACAATAAAAAACCCTCCTCAACCGATTAAAAATCACGCTATTTCTTCCTTCTCATAAACACTCTGTCTTTTTCCTCTTTTCCCTCCCCACGCAACAGTTTGGCTTGTAGTTAAAAACCAATTCATGTGATATCTACATTAAGGAGAAGAAGATATACCTCCCCAAAATGGTGGAACTCCACTAAGAAGGATGTATAATATCACTCCAGCACTCCAAACATCAGCCTCATAATATGCACTTTCAACAAGATCTCTGAAGACTTCTCCTATATCCATGAGTGACATTGTTAATATAGGCACAAACCATCTATACACACGCACACACGTATATGTATATATTTGAGAAAGAAGGCTGCATAACTAGAAGCAATTACATATTTACATGTCTGAGTGAAAGTTAGAACCTCAGTTCTTTAAAAAAAGTTAGAACCACTATTTTATATTGTTATTAATTTTTTTAGAAATGAATTCTACAGAAAAGATAGGACACCATTCTCTTTAGAGGTATAAGTTTATGAGGCATTGACACTTCCTTCATAACTTCGATTCCGCGTTTTCTAATCTATTTTATATTGTTATTAATTTTAAGTCAAACCGTTGAGTGGAGGAGGGTGTAATACCCCTCATGATTGCTTTAAAGAGATTTAGCAGGCTACTCATTCCAAAAAAATGCATCTTTATTTTAGGGAGCCCATTTCCTTAGTTACTCCACGGTTAAGCGTGCTTGGCTGGGAGTAGTCCAGGGATGGGTAACCTCCTGAGAAGTTTCTCGGGGTGCGCATGAGTGAGGACAAAATGCGCCGAAAGAACTTGTGTTGGTTATTGAGGACAGTTGTTGGCCCTAGATGCGCGTTGGTGACGATATACTCGACTCCGTATGGGTCGGGTGTTACAAATGGTATCAAAGCAAACGTTCCAAAAACTCTCTCTGAGTTGCTGCATGTTCCATGAGAAATGTGTAGTCTTGTAATTAGGATTACTAGTGTCTTAAGTTTCAAGAAAAGTCCTTAATGAGAGTTACTTGGGTAGGAAGAAAATCCCGAGAATCATTTTTAATAAATAATGTGATGTGTGTTTCTTATGTGCAATTATTCACTAATAACTACTTATTTATTTTATAGTATGCCTCCTCGTCGTATATTGGAAGCACGTAAGGAAGCATCTTGTCAAAGGCGCCAAGCTTTAGAAAATGTCATCATAGCTATGGTGTAGACACATAATCATGTCTCCCCATTTAAGGGCCCAATGATGAAACATATCGCGGTCTTAATTGGTCTGACCCAAGGGCAGAGTAGTCCGAAGAGCTTTATGAGGTTGTTTTGCCTCTTTATGGATATTTTGGATTATCTTAATTGGGTTTTATTTTTATTTAGTTTAATTTAAACTTTGTTTAGAGTGACATTTCCGTCAGGCGATATTTCCGCTATCGCCATTTCCTAAGTAAAATGTTTTATTTTGATGATAAAATGTTTATAAAAGGACAGAGTGTTACACTTTCACTCTTATAGGTGTGAAGTAGTTGGGTTTTTGGGTGGTTGTTTTGCCACATGAGTTTTAAATATGTTTTGGATGATTTTAGTTGTGTTTTGGGATTCTAGTGGTTTTTTTGATATGAAAGTTGAACTTATTTTGAGGTTCTTTAGTTATGTTTTTTTGTTATCTTCTTTATAGTAATGTTTAGTTGAACTATAGAGTGACATTATCCGTCTGGGCGATATTTCCGCTACCGTCTACATTGTTTATTTATTGTTGTACTTTCTTTAGTATTATCGTGAAAATGACGGAGTGTTACAAATGGTATCAGAGCAACCCTGCGACCGCGTGCTAATAGTGTGGATAATTAATCCAAGGTTAGTCGCCTAGTGGGGGAGGATTTTGGGGCTATATCACCGACTGCGTGTCGAATATATGATTAGTTTTCAGGCTAGGGAGACCCACAGGTCGTTGTGGCCGAATATGTGGAGTCCTCAGGCGCAACGAGGGCGTTGCTGTCCTCAAGTGGGGGTGTATGCAATACCCCTCATGATTGCTTTAAAGGGATTTAGCAGGCTAACAATCCAGCAAGATGCATTTTTCTTTTTGGGAGCCCATTTCCTTAGTTACTCCACAGTTAAGCGTGCTTGACTGAGAGTAGTCTAGGGATTGGTGACCTCCTAGGAAGTTTCTCGGGATGCACATGAGTGAGAAAAAATGCGCCGGAAGAACTTGTGTTGGTTATTGAGTACAATGGTTGACCCTAGATGCGCGTTGGTGATGATATACTCGACTTCGTATGGGTCGGGTGTTATTGAGGGAGAAGAGAAAAAGAACAGAAAGTGTTTATGAGAAGGAAGAAGTAAGTATGATGCCACTTGTTATAAATATTTTTTGACCTACTACCAAATAAAAAAAAGTTAAAGTAAGAGGCCACCGTATGCGCTGTGTGATCAAATTGTCGGAGTAACTTTTCCCTCTCTATACTTTTTTTTCTCTCGCCTCTCTCTACTTTTCCTTCGCCAAGGGTTTTGCTCTTCTAGGGGAGCTCGTTGTTGCGGCACCTTCCCGCCACCGGCGAGCTCCCCTCCCGCCTGTTTCCCGGTTAGTTTTTTGTTGTTTTCAATAAGTCTCATATTTGTGATAGCTTTAGTCCCCTATATGGGGTGTGTTGTTACCCCCTTTCTGGTGGGTTTGTTAGTTTTGGTTTTGTGTAGGTTTGTTGTGTCTTCTGTTTTATGGGTTATGTCAGGGGAAGGTGTGATTTGGAAGATGAAAGATCCGATCTACAGCAAGGGTATTGATTTTCAAAGGGTTACAACACGTTCAGTGAAAATTCAGTTAAAGATGCATAAACGTCGATTCAAATGGGCTCCAACATATTTTCAGTTAACTTCTTTGGATGATGTATTTCTAGTTGTTTTTCAGATCTACTCCCTTATCTCATGTATCAATCAATGTAGATGCCGTATGGCTTTTCAATGAATGATAATTTCCTTCCAGTCAAAAAAAAAAAAAAGAAGCCACCGCGTATAATTTTTTTAAAAAAATCCATCCCACTTTAAAAAAAAACGTTTACACACGAAGCATAAAGAATTTATCCTTTCTCGTAGCCAACGGCTACTGGTTTGGGTAAGTAATCATAATTCATAATCATCCGATTCACATCAGATTTTTACAAGAAGCTGATAGTGCTACTACTTACTTGGAAGCCGAGGCGGTACTATAAATATCCTTCTCTCTCTCCCCTCATTTCTTCCCTCCCCCCTCAGTCAGTGAGTCAAACGGCGGGAAAACGGAAGTGATTTTGGCGAAAATCTGAAATCTCAACCCCCTTTCAAAAACCCAATTCCCGCATTTTGAAAACCCTAAATTCGAGAGAGAAGTTTCTCTCTCCTCCTCTTTCATGGCGTTTTCTGCCTCGCAAAGCTTAATTCAGGAAAACTGCCAACAACAACAGCAGCAACAACAACAACAACAGTTGCCAGATTCGCGGAAATTGGCAACTGCTGAAGAAGATATCGACAATCATTACGCTGGAACTCCAATAAAGTTTCTCCCTCTTCGCCATGTATACTCCGCTACTTCGCCATGCGTCAGTGCTAGCGGTTCCTCCAATGTAGTATCGAAGAAGGTTAGAGCTCGTAAATTAACCCTAATTGACGGCTGCCTCGACGATCACCAGCACGATGATGATGAGGAGGAGGAGGAGGAGGAGAAGAGAGGAGGGGGTGAGGAGTTTAAGAGTGAGCCTCAATCGGATTCACGGAAGGTGATACGGGTTTACTCTCGGCGGGTGAAGAAGAAGACGGTTCGGGAGGGGGAGGGGGAGGGAATTGTCGTGAAAGCGGAGCCGGTTGAGGAGGAGGGTTTTGTTGGGGATGTATTGGTGGGTTTTCCTAATAAAAGAAGGCGGGTTGGGTGTTCAGAGCTTCTCAAATTGGGGGTGGATTCCAGTGTTTTGAGTAGGCTTAATGGCCCCAGATTGCGCGAAACGCGATTTCAGTTTAAAGTTAATGCTACCAAATCTGTTGTCAAGAAAAAGAAGCAGAATTCTTCTGTTAATCACAACAATGAAGATGACTGGCGGGCTAAAAAATGGTTCCAGTATGTTGTTTCTTCTTTTACCAATTCCGGCTTTTGAGATCATTCCTTATTTATATTCTGTATGTTGATTTTTTGTACTATGCCCCAGGTTAGCTTTTGATGGTGTTAATCCTATGGCATTTATTGGTTTAGAATGCCAGGCAAGTTGACTGACTATCTTTCTATTTAATGTTTTTGTATGAATTAATGTTTTGAAATGAAATAAAAGAACTTGATATTGACCTAACTGCAGGTTTACTGGCCATTGGACGATGTTTGGTATGGAGGTTCTATTACTGGCTATGATGCCGAATCTAACAAGCACAAAGTATGCTTTTTAAACTTATTTTCCTTTCACAGTGAAAGTGTTTTTCATAAAGATTGGATCTTTTTGTAATATACATATACAACCTTAAATGCAGCTTAAGTATGAGGACGATGATGAGGAAGAACTGATCTTGTCATATGAACAAATTAAATTTCATGTATCTGGAGAGGAAATGATGAACTTAAATTTCAAGGGGAAAGAAATAAAGGATGATGATGATCCGGATTACAGTCAGTTGATGGGACTAGCTGCTACTGTGGATGAGAGTCGAGAGCTTGAGCCTGGGGATATCATTTGGGCAAAACTTACGGGTGAGTGATTTACTGAGATCTGTTTAGATTGTATGAACTAAGTGGAAAGTGGCTAGCTAATTGACTTTTATCTCATCGTGGATCTTGTATCCATCTATTATTGCAAATGACTGAAGCATTTGCGTTGAAGTTAAAGAGAAGAGCTTTCATATGAATGACATTGCTGTTATTTGTAATTCATTGTTGTAAAACCTCTCACGTACACAGTTTTATAGTCTTAATTAAATTCAGAAAGGCAAGCCAGTTCACCTTACGTGCATGCAGTAGCAAATAGCTGCTGCTGCTCCCCTTTCATGTGTAAAATGTGCAATCTTATCATTCAACTCTTTGGAGACTTACCATCCTGTGCTAATGTATTCTCTTTTAGGATATGCCATGTGGCCGGCAATCATTATGGACGAATCACTTGTTAGTGACCGCAAAGGATTGAATAAATGCTCAGGAAGAAGATCAATCCCTGTGCAATTCTTTGGAACTCATGACTTTGCAAGGTTGGCTTATGCTATTACTTTAATGATGAGAATGTAGCGTATATATGATTCTTGTTGTTAAATGTTGCTAATAACTTCTTGTGACAATCAGAATACAGGTTAAACAGATAGTATCTTTTGTGAAAGGACTCTTTTCGTGTTTTCATTTGAAGTGCAAGTCCTCACGTTTTATTCGAAGCTTGAAAGAAGCAAAAATGTAAGTTTTCTCCAAGTTCTCATCTCTTTCGTTTCAGGGGTAAGGATCAGGAATTTGATTCCCTTTTCCCCTCCACGGGCTTCTATAATGGGGGATGGCATTGCTTTTACAGCTTATCAGGGACATATTTTCTTTGTTATTTAACCTTTTCCATTCACGTGCATTATCCGTCTATATCTTGCACACTTTGCTCCATTTTGCTTTATGGGATATAACGTTGACGATTTGCCTTATTTTTATTGCAGCTTGATTACACGGTGAATTGATTAAATTGACCTCATTAACGAGTAACGAGTCTATTTATTTTGCAATCATCTCATCTCATCTCATTCCTTCCCATAGGGTTGTTGGAAATGCATTTATTGCCCCTTTTAAATTACAAGCTCATTCTACTTGAAAAGCTTGTACTCTTACAAGCTCGTAATACGCTAAATATTGCACAGTCGTACATTCCATTTGAGTTTGCAAAGCCTATTTTTCTTGATCTTGGTCAGATTAATGATAGGCGGGGTGAGCCTTGGGAAAAAAAATGCCCTTCTGTGCTATACAAGCTCTTCAATCTTGTTGATTCCTAATAGATTTGTAAAATTATTGATTCTGCTCCATAATTTCATTAGGTGGCTCAATAATTAGAAGTTTCAGTTTACAAAAGTTTTTTAAAAAGGAAGTTTGTAAGTAATGAGATCATATCTGCAGATGTGGCATTCCTCTGCTAGGGTTTTGTGTATTTTGTGCCATGATGGCTGATGCTGTACATGTCCTCTTAAAATATGTTGCTCCTTGTAGATTCCCTTTGTCTTTGAATTCAGTCAGGTGATTTGAATTTATAACTTTCCTATTCAGTTGGAACCTATGGTTACTTTGTTGCTCTAGATGCGACAAGTATTTCACAACGGTACCCTTTTTCTTCTGCATGTTTAGCTGCTTTGCTCTTGTGAGGGTGTGCCTTTATGCTTATTTAAATATTGGTCTGCATCTTAGATAGAGACTCCTGTATTATCTTTTCCAAGCCGGAGAACATCCTGTGACGAGAAAGCTCTTTGTTTGTAGAATAGTTTTTCAGCTAATTAATTGTTTTGCTTATCTTATAACAAGAAGCTTGAATGTATTGAGCTGCAATATGCTGGCTTTGACTTCTCACTTCACACTGTTCAGAACTCATTTTTCAAAGTTTCGTTCTGCCTTGTCATTGTATCATATTCAGAATCTCATTTAGATCTACCATTGATTCCTTTTCTGTTCATCATTAGTTGATTTCCTCACGTGGCCTATTGCTCACATTTGATGAGACATGTAGTTATCGTACTGAGCTCACAGACATGTCGTTCTATCAGGTACTTGAGCGAGCAGAAACTTCCTAAAAGCATGCTGAACATGCAACGTGTATCCATGGATGTTCAAGCTGTTGATTCGGACGAAGCTTCAATGAGGGATGATGTAATCACTGAACCTCATAGATTAAGTTTTGAGAGAAATGGGTCTATCTGGCTGCATCTGTGTTGGTTTACTTCTTATCTAGAGCCATGGAAATGTGGAGATGTAGATATTAGAATTTTTGATGAACAACTTTTCTGTATAATTGAAATGTAGATATTATAATTTCCATTAAGCAGAATTTGTTCATAGTAGGAATAGTATATTAATTGCGTCGATCATACTTTTCTCTCAAGGATTTCATTTGGAAATGCCATGAAAAATTGTTTGCATATAATTGTTTACCTTGCTCTGGCTTCGTTACTGTTTGGACGTGATATTTTCAATGGCGTAATTTAAGTTATGTTTTTGGCAGGATTTGTCGTACTCAAAAGGGCCAATTAAACTCATTTCACGCAGATCGTTGTCTGATAGATACCAGAACATGCCCAGTGGTCACTGGGGTATCAATATTAATTGGAAAGATCTTGATAGATGCAATGTTTGCCACATGGATGAGGTGAACAACATATCTCATTTTCCCCCCAAAGTTATATGCAATCTTTGAAAATAGCCGTCTGTTTCTGCATCTCTCTTTCTCTCTGTCTGCGTGTGTTTCCATCGACACATCTGTCCTTATCAGGATCCAGATTGTCTTTAAATATTCCTATCAGTGCAATGCATAGTTTAGTTTTAAAATATCTTGTTCATTATTATCTACCCATTGAGTTTATTTATCTGACTCAATATGGTAATCTGCTGTTGTGTTCTTTTCAGGAGTATGAGAACAACTTGTTCCTGCAGTGTGATAAATGCAGAATGATGGTGAGCACACATTACGTTATTGCATATTCTTTTGAGGTCCCCCGCCCCTCTTCAAGAGATCTTACTAGTGTATGTATAATTGGGACAAAGTCATCATGTTAATTTTTATGTCCTTTCTCTTGTTCCAATCGAGGGTGTGCCTGTTCCTAGAATTCAAATCGATAGTGGAAATATTTTATTTTCTGTAGGTTTGGGGGATGATTTCTAGGCTAAATTTTACTTTCATGCAGTTTCCTCTCAGGCCATTCTCCTCCTTGCCTCACTCCACCACTATGGTGGCATGGCATCTACTATTGCTCCTAGCCTCCTACACTACCGCCTCTAAATTCTGCAATCCTTTCGAGATTCTCATATTTTTTTTGTACTTCTGGATCTAGTGAGGGCTGTCGAGACCTTGCCAACCCTTCATCAAAGATATTCACGAAGTTTTGCAAGTAAACTGAAATTCAAGCTTACAACATCTAGAAAAGCAGCAAAATAAGTTCAGGGAAAATGTTTCAAAAATCTACTGCAAAAATAAAACAAGGGTCTGACTTTATCATAGATTATGTAGTCTATAAATATGTCGAAATCACCCCTTTAAAAAACCAAAAATCTCAGAAAGATCTTCCTAAATCTAAAAATGACGCATGTTCCTCCTGTAATTATTGTTGAAACTGCTGCTATATGGCTTGGTCTAGATGAAGCAGGAGCAATAAGATCTTTGAGTGGATCTCGCTGGTGCTGGTTACCTAACCAGAATGGATCTCATCAGTGGCTGGATAGATCTTGCTGGTGCTGGGAGCATTGGTGTTGCTCGCAATGTTTCATCAGAACTCCAGGTTTTTGAGACAGGGAGAGAGCTAGAGAACCAATTTGATTCTGGTTGTGGTCAACTGTGGTTTTGGTGTTTGATCGGCGGTGGTCTACGTCAATAGTGGCATCAGACTCATGGTGTTTGAGTTTTACGTGGTAATGGGCACAAAAGGGAGATGATTGAGAGGGGATAAGGGATGGGGGGACTTTTACTTTGGAGAGGTCAGGGGTTAGGGGCTTAGGGCAAATAACTCTCCTGTTACAGGGTGTATGTATTACCCTTCTCCAGAATTTTTACCCCATTTCCAACCCAAAACAGTTCCATGATTTACCCCTAATTTATTTTCCCCTTTATCTTTTCATTCCAGGAACACCCTAAATAAAATCTCTCTTTTTTTCTATTAACATCCATGACTTCCTGGAGGGATGCAACTTTTTAAATTATATGATACTGTATGCTTGTTTCCCAGGTCCATGCCAGGTGCTATGGGGAGGAGTCTGTTGATGGTAGACTTTGGTTGTGTAATTTGTGTCGAGTTGGAGCACCTGAATCCACTCCGGCCTGCCGTCTTTGCCCTGTTGTAGGTACATATTGCTGCAGTGATATGCATACATGCAAACATGTCTATCACATATTAATCCTGTAATTGGTATTCCTAGGTGGAGCTATGAAGCCCACAACTGATGGTCATTGGGCTCATCTAGCTTGTGCTATCTGGATTCCTGGTTGGTTTGTGCACTGTGCGACTTGTTCTTTGGACTTTCCTTTTTTCACTTTTTGACTGTTGTCAAGTTCTTGCAGAAACGTGCTTAGCTGATATAAAGAGAATGGAGCCCATTGATGGTCTGAGCAGAATTCATAAGGTAGTGTTTAATCGTATCTTTTCTTTTTCCTGAAAGGAATCTGTGTATTATAGTATGGGTGGCTGGGTGCCCATGGATGGATGTAATACTTTCCAGTGCTAACTTCTTTGAGGCATCTTTCACTTAGGACCGCTGGAAGTTGTTATGTAGTATTTGTCATGTCCCATATGGAGCATGCATCCAGGTAAACTTGGTTTCTGCTGTATACTATATATCTTTCCAAAATTTTATTGAGCATTTGTCTTGGCTTCAATTTCTGATTCTGTTAGTAAAATTTGGCAAGTACCTTTTCTTTGGTTTTTTTTTTAATCTTGGAACAATTCAAGAATGTGGGACCTGATACAGCTACAAGATAGCATAACTATGTGCTCTGTTCTTGTTATGCCTCTGTAAGGAATTGGTAGGGCTGTTTTGGCTCCTTATATTTCTCATTCGTTTTGGCTTGAAAAAGTTGTATCATTTATGCAACCTTTGTATCTGTGATTTAGAGCTTAGGTGACTCTGAAACAAGTTCAAATAATCCACTGGTAAAGCACAGCTATCACTTAGTCTGGCTGCCGCATAATTTGGGTCTGCACACTGCTTACCCTGGAGAAGTTAATTTTGCAAATAGGCTAGTGAAATTAGAGTTGAAGAACTTAGTGTCAACTTTGGTTTCAATTGATTATCTTGAATAATTGTTAACTACTAAAGTAGGAGAAGAGAGTGGGAGAAAAAGGAATATGGCTATGGTTTAGAGCTGAGAACATGAGTTTGGAGGGGAGTGTTGTGCGTTGCTGAAATCCTTGTTTTGAAAAACAATATGACGATTGGTCAGGAACTTCCGTATACTTCCAGCTCCTATAAGGGTGCACCTGGACTATCGTTTTAAGCAAATTTTTTACCTGCCAAGGCTCTTCTTTTTAAATGTCAGTATTACCACTTATCGTGCTATGTCCAAAGCAAAGAAATGAGACAAGTATGCTTCTGAAAGGAAATTGTGTACGCATGGGAGGAGAAAATTAAGGATTTCAGTGGAGCATTTTCAGCTAGATTATGATGCTAGTAGGAGAAGAATAAGTAAACTTTCAGGCAGCCAACATGAAATTTGTCTCTGAGGTTTCGCCTGACTTCTTTTGTGCATGTGCTACAGGTTCTTTTTTCTTCTTTTTAAAATTTTATGTGTCACTTTTTGACGATTTAGAGAAACTGGAAAAATCGTGAGTGTCTGATTAATATGCAGGACGCATCTTGTCCTCTGCTTTTGTATTTGTGCTTTACCATTGCTTAGGATTAGCTAGCTTCCTTAGTCAATTCTTGTTTCCCCTATTCTGTCTTGGTCAATGTCTGCCAAAGGAATAAACTCTATAACTTTTTTTATCGTGTGATTTCAGTGTTCTAACAGCACTTGTCGTGTTGCCTATCATCCACTCTGTGCACGTGTTTCTGGCTATTGTGTTGAGGTACATATTACTTTGTTAGATTAAGTGTTTGCATTGTGAATTTCTCTCAAAAGCCTCCTTTGGATTTTTTATTTACTTTATAATTAATTTTAACGTCAGAAATATAGCTCATGTATTTCTTCTTTTGCGACCTCTGTTGTATCTTATGCTTGTATAGCTGGAAGATGAAGACAGACTTCATCTCATTTCACTAGATGAAGATGAGGAAGAACAGTGTATTCGCTTACTTTCCTTCTGCACGAAACATAAGCAGCCATCTAATGATCGTCCAATTGTGGATGAGGGAAATGGAGAAAAATCTCGTCAGAGTTCAAACTATATCCCCCCATCTAATGAATCTGGCTGTGCTCGCTGTGGTAGGTAAAGGTTTTGGTATATCTGGTTACTGGAAACTGTTTATGTTTGTAAAGCACACCTTATTGTTTTACTGATCATCCTTTGATTTATACATAGACGGGAGCTCTTCTTATCTGAATTTTTTAAAAGAGATTTTATGAATGAAATGCAATAGTTATAGTGACAGATATGTTCTGTGTCGCATCCCTTAGAGTTTAGACTAACTTTACAAGTCGCAAGTGTTTTATATTCTTGAAAAGTGTACAAACTAATGTAATGCTCAACATCTTTTGCTATCTGTTTGTGCTGTATATGCATTGAGTTAATTTTTTTTTCTTTTAACTATAATACTTTAGTGTATTTCCTGCATATATTATCATGTCCAGGCTGTTATCATTATCTGCTTTCTGATTTGCTTTTGTGATCATGAACAGAGCCTTATGATTATTCTGCCAGAAGGGGACGTAAAGAACCGGCCGCAGCATCAGCAAAACGTTTATTTTTAGAGAATATGCCACACCTTGTTGGTTATTATGTGCATGATTCCATGTCTCGCACATCCGAGGAGGACAATGTGGATATTGGCTCTAAGTTTTGTTCAGCAATTCAAAGTGGATCCTCAAACCAGGAAGCTCTGCCAAGCATACTTTCGATGGCTGATAAATATAGATACATGAGGGAGACTACTAGGAAACGATTAGCATTTGGTAAGGACTTGCAGGCATGCAGCCTTCATAGTTTATTTTGGACAAAAAATAAGACAACAAAGACCAACTAAAGGCTGGCATGCATTCTAAAATGTATCCTTGACTTATTCAGTGTAATCGATGTGTTGAATGCACAGTAAATGTGAAAAATCTGCATGACTTGCAAAGTTGGCATATACGACACACAGGTATCTACAAACTTAGAATGTAAAGGGATACAAGGTATGCTTAAATCAAGCAAAGTTGTGCGACAGGTTTCATAAATTTTACGAATAGATAATATATACATGAATATCAATCTACAAGCGAAATGAAACTTTTTTCCAACAGAACACTAATAAGTGGCTGGAAGTTTTTAAAATGTATCCTTTTTCCCTAAGCGTACTGCTGTTTTCATTTTTTAGTTGAATATTGGTTCTCACAACATCCTATTCCTAGATATACATATACTTATATATGTATGTGTGTGTATGTATGTATGTATGTATGTATGTATGTATGTATGTATGTATGTATGTGTATGTATGGATGTGCTTATATATATGTATGTATGTATTTATATATGTGTGTGTATGTATGTATATGCATCTGCGTTTTTGGGTAACTTGAGAGTATTATGTGTGTGTATATAATAAATTTTTTTTTGGTAGGTAAATCTAGAATACATGGATTTGGGATCTTTGCGAAGCAGCCGCATAAAGCTGGAGATATGGTAAACTTTTTCTTTTGTTTAAGCATCTCAACTTCTATAAATGTCTTGCAGGAGAATGTAGTCACTTACTTTGTTTGATTCAGGTTATTGAATATACTGGTGAAGTTGTTAGACCTCCGGTGGCTGATCGAAGAGAACACTTAATATACAATTCGTTAGTTGTAAGTCAAATTGAACATTATGCTTGTGTTCTTATGTTAGTGCGAAAAGATGGTCATTATCATTGATACATGTTGGCATTCTAGTTGATCTATCATTGATTTTTTGCTATCACTTGTCTATTATTTCTCTTCTATAATCTAAAATTCTAAATTCCCAGTTTCTATTACCGTTTTGTTTTGTTATGCTTTGTCTATATAGATATTTTATCTTTTAAATATGGTAAGACCAGCTTTGAATTTGTCCGGTATCGTTTGCAGGGTGCTGGAACCTATATGTTCAGGATTGATGATGAGCGTGTCATTGATGCTACGCGGGCAGGAAGTATTGCTCATTTGATCAACCATTCATGTGAAGTAATTACTCTGTCTCTATTTATATCTTTTGTTGTCCAGTTCAGGAGATTTTTTTTTCTCATTTCCTTAGCTTAAATTTTTTCTACTAAATTCCTATATTATCTTCAGGAACACCCGCGTCGATAATGTTATGAAAATACAAATTGAACTAGTTTAATTGTTAAAGTAATGTTGTATGATTTTTATAATTGATAAGATTATTTGTGTAATCCATTACTCCTATGCTGTGAAATATCACTGGAGCTCAGATCACTGGCATTTCTTTTGTCTGCGATTGGTGTGTGAGAATTACCTTTGCGCTTAGTGTTTAATCTTTTTTGTTGCTGTCGCCACTTGCTGACTCAGGCATGATTGGTAACATAACATTGTTCTTTATGGTCAACAAGGGATGGTACAAGAAAATGATAGTATTTACATTGAATACGCTTTACGTTTGAGCTTTGTAAAGGTTGGACGTGTCTTGTTCTTCAAGCATGGTGAAAGTTATTTATTGTGTTTTTGTTTGGAATCAGTCATACCCAAGACTGTTTAAGATATGTAACTCTATTTCGTATTTTGTGCAGCCAAATTGTTACTCTAGATTTATAACTGTTAGTGGTGATGTACACATTATAATTTTTGCCAAAAGAGATATTAAACAATGGGAGGAACTGACTTATGACTACAGGTTTGACTTTTGAGCTTGGTCTTTTGCATTCTTTCCAATTATTGGCAGCTGGTAAGCTTAAGTTTTCATGGTACAGGTTCCTTTCCATAGATGAACAACTTTCATGTTATTGCGGATCGGAAAGATGTCGAGGGGTAGTTAATGATATTGAAGCTGAGCAGCAGGCTGCTAAGCTATATGTTCCTCGCAGTGAGTTGATTGATTGGAGGGGAGAATAAGAGCTGTAAGTGAATGCACATACCAGGCTTTCTTTCGTCACTATTTTAGTCATATTGTTCTTAGATTTACTGTGGATGGTGTTCATATTTCTCTATTTTTCGTTGAAATTTACGTTTAATTTTTTGAAGATGTTTTTCGTTGATTTTTCTGTGGTGGGGGCAGGGGAGTTGGGTGATGCGGGTGGGGGAGGAGATCTTGTTGGATTGGCTTGGGATGCACTTAAACTGTTTGTTCCGTTGCTCACTGTATTTCTCAGCTGCTATATGTGAGATTTTGTGCTACTGCATATGATCTTTACCTGCAATATATTTGGGTTGCACCATAGTTTGAAAAGTGTGCCTTGGTTAGTAGCGAGTTCAGGCACAAAGAAAATCACACTAGAAACTTAGGTGCAGCAATCTACAACGGGCGCAAGGTGGCGTGCTTCCACCCCATCTGGCAAGGCGCCAGGCACGATGCCTTTGCCGCTTATTGCAGAAACACGAGAGAAAGGAGATCTGAGTTTAGCATTCTAAAAAATCTAATTTCCTGTAAATAGAACTTACCCCGGTTTTAATATTCAAATTCAACCAAGATCCCTCATTGAATTTTATAAAAGTGTTTTAATTTGAATCCTTAATTAAAAAGCAAAATACCCTAATTTGTGAAGTTTGATATCTTTTGACAATTGGAGGTCGGCAGTTATGACAGACAGACTGCCGATTCGTGTTTCCCCACGGTTACCGGTGCTACAACTTTTGGCAGGTCTGTCCTGCTTTCTCTTTCTTCTGCTCTTCCTCTTCGTTTCACTTTCTATGGCGCTGAAGCTAAACTCTGTTTCTTTCTTTGTCTTTCTCTGTTGCCTATATTATTTTATTCTCTTTTTTTTAATCTCTGTGGTCCCCCCTGACAAGCTTTCACATGAAAGGAAGTCACTAATCCTCCTCCTATTTTGTTTTATCTTTCCACTTAGTAGGTCCCTTTCAATTCGATATGGAAACTGTAGCAATGTAGTGTGGGCTGTGGGTCATGGCTAAAATTATAATTTTATGAAGGTTTATCTTTGAACTTATATTTTTTTGTTTCAGTTTCCCAATATTTGGGACTAATCTACTGAGATACTATAATACAAAGTGATAAAAGGAAAGATAACGGCGCACCTTGCCTACGAGATGTGTGCACCTTCGCCCTGTACCTCACATCCAGGCTTGAGGGACCCTTTGCGCCTCCATACACCTTGCGTCTTTTAGATATAAAGGTTGCACAAACACTCCATGTGAGCGGCGTGTTTCATTGTCTGACACATCTGACACCAACAAATGTCTAACATGCCCAAATTCTTACGACAGTTATTTATGTTGACAACATCCTTTTTCCCTGGAAGTCTGAAATCTTTGATAAATGAAATGATTGTCTAAAAGATTAGGTAAGGTAATGGTAGAAAAAAAGCATGGAATTAAAACTCTCCCGTTCGTTGTGTAATGGATTTTGGATTTGCCGTTCCGCGAAATTCCGTTACAGAACGCCATAATAAAAATCATATACTTCTAACCGCGTTGTCCGTTCTGTAACGCGAACTTGCGGTGTTAGAACGCTTTTATCCCCGTTACATCCGTTCTTTTCAAACATTGGCCAAAAATATATTATAATTTAATTATATAGCTGATGAAACATGATATTCTGATAGATTTGATTATATTATGTTGTAATAATGCTTCATAAACTAGAACAATGCAAATAAGGTTAGAATATACGGTTTTTTCACCATATACCCCTGACTAATTTTTTTTTGCACCGTATACCCTCGCAAGTTTTCAAATTCACCATATACCCCCCACGTTTCAAAAAATACATCAACATGCCCTTATGACTAACGGAAGTCTAACACCGTTAGTCATTAAACCCTAATCCCCCCCTCTAACCCTAATTAACTAACCTAAACTAAAGTAAACCTAACTCTAACCCTAACTCTAATCTAATACCCTAACCCTAACCCTAGCCACCCACCCACCACTCCTCCCCCCACCCCACCCCCACTTCCCCCACCACCCCTCCACCACCCCACCCCTTTCCCCACCACCCACCCACCCCCTCCCCTTCCCCCGCTTGTCGCGCCGCCCCCCTCCCCTTTCCCCCACCCCCGCTGCCCCCTCCCCGCAGTCGCCCTGCCCCCCCCCCTCCCCTTCCCCCGCAATCGCCGGCGATCCCCCTCCTCCTCCCTTCCCTCGCAACCGCCGGCCCCCTCCCTCCCTTTCCCCGCAGCCGCCGCGACCCCTCCCCCTCCCTTTCCCGCAACCGCCGAACCCCTCCCCCTCCCCTAAAATGAAAAAAAAAATCGAAAAGCCCGGAACCAATTCGCTCTATGCGCGACGTTGCGGGGGAAGGGAGGGGAGGAGGGGGAGGGGTTGGCGGTTGCGGGGAAGAGAGGAGGGAGGGGGTCGCGCTACGGCTGCGGGGAAGGGGAGGGGAGGGGTGCGCACGATTGCAGGGGAAGGGGGGGGGGGGGGGCGGCGCGACAGGCGGGGAAGGGGAGGGGGAGAGGGGGCGGCGCGACCGGTCGTGGAAGAGGAGGGGAGGGGGCGGCGCGACCGGCCGTGGAGGGGGGGGGCGCGCGACTGGCCGTGGAAGGGGAGGGGAGGGGGGCTGGGTGGTGGGGCAGTGGGTGGGTAGGGGTAAGAGGTGGGGGAGGGGTGGTGGTTAGGATGGTTAGGGTTAGGGTTATTAGATTAGGGGGGTTAGGGTTAGGGTTTAGCTTAGGTTTAGGGTTTGTTAATTAGGGTTAGGGGTGGATTAGGGCATAATGACTAACGGAAGTCTAACACCGTTAGTCATAAGGGCATGTTGATGTATTTTTTGAAACGTGAGGGGTATATGGTGAATTTGGAAACTACGGTGCAAAAAAAAAATTAGTCAGGGGTATATGGTGAAAAAACCGTAGAATATATTAATGTGATTTTTTTTTTAAATTCATGCCGCGTCGGTCGCGAAACGTTCTATTTCCCTGTTACAAGTTGTTCCCGCGACAACGCGACCGTTCCCGCGAACGCGACCGTGACCGCGTTTTTTTTCCCTCAAAAAAAGATAAAAAGGTCATGAAGGCCATGAAATATAAACTTAAAATAAAAAATGATATGTTTGATCCTTGTCATGACTTTGATATAAATAGAAATACATCATCCTTGGTCTATTATTTTCACTTTATACAATTATGTTAATTTTCACAAAAGTGGGTGGTAAGAATTTGGAAACTAATTAGAAAAATTAGCGATTTTTATATTACTTTTCTAGTACTTTAGTAAAATTGTAAAGTTTTTCATATATATTTTCTGTGTATGTGTCCTTTTATTCGTGGTCACGTTTTTCTTTGTGTTGTCTTGACCCTGTATCTGTATCCATCTCTATGCAACCTAGCATAAGGTGTATGCTGATACTATTGTTTTTAGGAAATGATGGTTGGTATGTACTTTAAACCTCCAAAAAGTATAGTTTAAGCTCTAGATATAAATTTATGGCTAGATGAGGAACTTTCTATGATCTGTACAGGATGGTTAATTTCATTGAACCCATATATTCAAAACTATATGACCTCATAATCAGGCAAACAGGCTCTACGACTTTCTCCACAAGAGGTTGATATGTAAGACAATAGAAATCCCCTTATAAGTATTGGTTATGACCAGTGTCACCTAATTTACCCCTACCCCCCTCGAATCATATTTTAGTTTGCCCGTTCCGAAACACGATTCGGTTGCGCACCAAATCGGTGGGGAACACTACCTAAATCGACGAAATTGGCGTTCCTGATCAAGAGGAAGGAAGGAGAGCAATTGTTAGGGTTTCAGAAACCCTAGATCTGAAATTAGGCACGAGATTAAGAAAAGGAGAATAAGACTTTGGGGCTTTTGGTCGCCGACGTGATGCGTGTTCACCGAGTTATTGATGGAGTGCATATGTTGTTGCAGAGAAAGGGAGTATGTTGTTGCAGAGAAAGGGAGTATGTTGTTGCAGAGAAAGGGAGAGAGAAGCCTCAAACTCTATCTTGGTTGCAGAGAGGAGAGAGATGCGAGAGTGAGAAACATAAAACCAGCGGGGAAGGGTAAGGGTTGAAGAGAGGTAACATTTTTAATTACTACATTTGCAGCTGGCAGCATATTTTGACATCTTTTTCCTCTTTCTTTTTTTTTCCTTTTTTTTGGTAGCTTTATTTTTCTGCTCCCTATGTAGTGCTAGTTTCAAAAAATAGATTTAACCAAAAAATTAAAATTTGAATAGCTGAAGGTAATCAATATACTAAGCTTATTCCAAATTCTTTTATATTTAAAAAAATAATATTTTTAATAAATCAATATATTAATAAATATATTGGCACATATTATATTCCAACGAATTATGTTCCCAAAATCCGTACCAAAAAAAAAAACCTCTCACGATCCGAATTCTCCCAACTAGCGAATGCCGTTCCCGTGCCTGTTCCGCGATCCCAGGCGTTCAGCGAATCAGGTAACACTAGTTATGACTTAAATGGGACTCGGAAGATTTCTTAGTGACTGCCTAAGTTACAGCAGTCTTTGTATCTAGTTAGCCTTTTCTTATCCTCATGGATATCGCTGGGACTATTTGTGTGTAGTTTCATTTCGGAAGAGAAATTGGATATTTTCAGGAGTAAGACTGGAAAGAAACAATAAACAAGAAGAATAGGCATCTTCTGTGCTCTATGGGGGTGATGATGCTGACTGTAGCCTCTCAGATGCCTGAAATGTCTGGTATTGTTATATGTAGCTTTAGTATCTTTTTCTTGATCCTGTGGACATTCAGGATGATCAACTTTTTTGAAGAAAAAAAATGCAAAAGATAATTTTTTTAATGAATGGCCTATTCCTTTGTGGGTTGTGAAACTGTTGGCTATTGCCTTTTTAGATGCCTTGAGTGTCAGCTTTCAGCATGGGCCAATCAATGTGGTTTCAGGATTGAAATGACGAACATGTTTGAATGATCTGTTCTGGGCCGTTACATTGTCGTCCAATATTGAAAGATGAGAAAATGCCCAAAATTTCTGGTTGTTATATAGATTAAAGAATATACTGTTTGGGAGGATAACAAGGATAGATAATCTCTCTTATAGGACCAATATTTCTCTTTATGGATTATCTCTATAATTGCAGCATGGTGGTTGTCAATTAAGCTGCAGAATTTGGGGGGTTACAAGGATAGATAATATTTTTCATTTACCAGGAAACGCAAGACTTCAGTAGGTGTTGTAGTTTTTACTGTTTATCCTGCCAGTCCATTGGGTCTCCACGCAACAATAGTACATTACAGTTGAGAGACCGTATAATCATTTTTTAGTAAGAGGTGCATTTGCTGTTTCTCACAGAACCTATTGGGGATTTTTTATCATAGATTGTGAAGATTATTTTCTTTTAAGATCTTGTAATGGCAAACTCCTCTTACAGGATAATCAGAAAAGGCTGACAGAATTAGGAATGGATGAAGGTTGTGGGCCACATTCCTCAAACATGGGATCTGGTTTTCCTTTGCCTTGAGCTTTAGTTTGTCCTTGGTTTGCTTATTTGCATTATGTGCGGACTCACAACGTGGGACGGCGGGAGCACGGGTTCCACTCCTTATCCACAATATCAGGGTGAGTGAAATGGCCAGAGTTCTTTTCTCATATAATGCTGGTGATATAGCTGTGATTTGACTCGGACACTCGGTATACATACTTTAAATGCAACTCCTTTTGGTAATAGCACTCTTGTACTGTGTTCGAGAATAGCAATTAAGTAGTGAAAGGAACAAGAACCTCATTCACATGTTTCCTCTTTGGGTCATTTCATCTTTTATTTGACATTAAGTAGTCATTTCATTTTCATTTGACATTAAGCAGTCATTTCATATTTTATTTGACATAGGTAAGGTATACATACTCTAAAGGCAAAGTTTTTGACAAATTTAAAAGGAAGAAAAGAGAAATTTCGGTCCATGTCTGATCCACTTCCTATCATTCCGCTTCTTGGTCCTCAATTGTTAAAGATTTTGATCTTCAATCCAAACCGGTTCAGTACGGTCTCCGGCTGGTGAACACCATTGCTGAAAACATCTTTTTGCACCTAAAGTGCTCCCTTGGTTCCCTGTGTGCTTAATCCATACCTCCAAAGGCAAATTCTTACGTGCATAGGAGCTGAAAGCAGTACCTTAGCCTAGAAATAAAACAAAAACAACTAAACAGGGCTGAAAATCACAAAATATTCGCAAACATCAATAGGAGTTGGAAAAATAGTCAAACCAAGGTAAAGATTGTACGTTATAGAGGAGAAAAGGGTTTAAACAAAGGAGAACTCATTTTGAGCTGATCATATTTGTTTTAATTCTTAGCTACAAGGAAAATGAGACTGTAGGATATGTATGACTTGCTGTTAACACTATAAATCGAGGGTGATTTTTTAGTAGAGCTTGTTGGCTATTGCCATTTCCACTAAAGTGGTTGGCTTTTTGTTTATTTTGCGTACAGTAGCTTGATTCGTAAGTTAGTAGTGATTCATCTGCGCGTGCATGGTTGCCCAATCGTTAGGAGCATCTCAAGCATCTTCTTCCTTCTAAACTAACTCCTACTCTTGGTTTATGTCAGATTTTGTTGTAACAAGATTATGCGTTGAAAATAACATCACAGCTGATACATCTTCTACTTCCCTTGTGCAGAAGATCCCTACTGTCAATTGCAGCCCCTCTGAGATTCTTACTGTTGGAGACAGCATATCTCTTTCCTACAATTCGCTCTCATCTCAGACTGCCTTCCTTCCCTTGTTTTTGGGAAGAAGAGCTACGGTTCTTCTTCAGCTTTCTCATTGTTAAACATAGAGGAAGTGTTTGAGCGTCTCATGCTTGAAGCTTTTTCTTGATTTTCTTGTCCCCTCGGGTTTTCATCCTTGTGTCTTCTAGTTAGCTTCATTGGGTCCATGATCATAGCTTTGTATTTACATAGACCATACATGTTTCGGATCTTTCATTCGTGAGTTCCTGCCTTACCATATTTTGATGTGCTTCAAAATATTTAGTACTATGTGGCAGTTGTACACCCATAAAGTTGTCTACTCCACATAGCTCCTCATTTAGTCGGGGAATGGTTTCTATTTTTCTGTGTTGGTAGTACATGTTCTTCTAGCTACTGTGGTGAATATGAAAATCTAATTCAGCATCTTTTCAGTTTGTGAAGTTAGGCATTCATGTAGACCTGAAACCTTCTATTAGAGTTAAGAGTTCTATTACGTTCCAGCTTGTCTCACGTCAATCTTGTAGAAAATCTTCTAGTACGAACTATATTGTCAATGTGTAGTACTTACTCAGATTTTCTCACCACTTAACAAGAAAAAAGTGAAATAATACTTGGGCACCTCTGTACTCAAAGGAGTAGTGGAGCTGTCGTATTGTGATTTCTTGTAGGATCTGTAAATGTTATTTACAAATCACAAGGCAAAAGCTCCTCCTATAGCACGTCTTTTTACCTGGAAACAGTCAAAGACAAGGTCCCACGATAATATCATGAGAAATACTATTATTGTAAGCTGTTGTAGTTTATGTTAGGAGGAGAATGCTAATTGCTAATCTTTTGCTTCTCTTTTTCTCTTATGTTCTCTCTCTTTGGCACACTTATCCTTGGCACTTGTTTGGGATGTTTAGTGCATCCTCATTCTACCATTGATATTTTTGTGACTTGGTAAAAAGGGATGAAGAAAGGTTAGATGAGACATGAGTTTGTTGGAATTAGGTATTGCACTTTGAAACAGAGAAGTAGACGGATTTTTAAGATCGGTCTTGCTCAAATCATGAGTTCCAATCCTTATTCTTATTATTGTAAAGGTGAATTCAAGGGTTAGGTCCTTGATTATGTAAACTTCTCATGTTAGCTTAAGAGCATGAGTTATCTTCTGTGAAGCACGGGCACACCCCTGCAGGCTCGAATCGCGTACCCTGGTACAGGTGCGGTACGAGTACGGCTAAAATACGTCCACAAAAACGAACTGGGTGCGGCTAGAAGCTACTGGGTACAGCTAGGTCAATTCTGTGTACGTCTTTGGGTACGTATCGGGTCAAGGAGAGATGTACCCAACCTTGTTTAGTGACTTTTAGAGAACTAAAAGGCACATCTAGAGTTTAAAGTTTTTTCCCCAATTTGATTTTTGCCTCTCTCCCTCTTTCACGCAACCCCCATCACTGCTCGGTAGTCGGCGGCACCGCTTAGTCTCTCTTCTCCTCTTTCTCTCTCTCTCGTTTTTCTTCTCTTCTTTTTTTCATTTTTTCAATTGCTTAAACAACCCTAATTTTTGGTTTTAATTTTATGACCCATGCTTTTTTGTTTGTTTAGCTGATTCATTATGCTTTAGTAGTACTAAGTCTAAACGGCAGTAAAACACATGAAAGAGGACATAGCGGAGTACAGGTGTCCAACACTTTTTTTTTATGAATAAAGCTGTAGTGCTTGCTATGCAAGACTGCAGACTGCAACGGTGCAACCTTGTGTGTCTCACTCATTCACTTATCTAGTGAAGCCAACTAACCTAAATTAACCCGATATACTTTTTACTTATATTCGAGGAAGGAAGAAGGCTTATCAGTTTATGTTTTTACATGTATGTTTAATGTTTTCGTACAAAAATTAAATGGAGATGATATGTATTAAAAATTTAAGGTAATATTATTCATTAAGTATATTATGTATATATATACTTCATCCGTTCTATAATAATTGCAACATTACCCATTGACACATTTTTTAAGAAACCCATGTGATGAGGAGAGAGATAGATATAGATAAAAAGTAGGACCCATGTGACAGGAGAGAGATAGAGAGAAGATATTACTAAATAAGGAAATGTTGCAATTAATATGAAACTGATAAGGGAAATGTTGCAATTAAAAAATAACGGAGGAAGTATATATTTTGGCAAATCCAAGTCGTACCTGTTTTTAAAATTTTTGATTTAGATGTTTTCCGTCCCCGTACCCGTATCCGACGGGCCGTCCTCGTCTCTCTATTTTGGTGCTACCTAGGTTATCTTAACCCTCCTTTTGTTTTTGTGACACTTGCTTAGCGTCTTTCTTTTTAGGAAATTATGGGAGGTAACTTTAACGTTTGGGCGATTTTCTAGAATGACCCTCACATTTGCACGCCTTTCTTAGGGTAGAACTTGGAAAATGTCATTGAACTTGAGGGACAACTAACAACAAATAATAATTAAGTAATTTTTTTATAGAAAGGTGAAAACAAACCCATTTTTCTCTCTTGTTTTTCCCCCTTTGTCCTCTCTCCTCTCTCTCTCGGGTTCTTTAACCGCCACCCTCTCACTTTTTACTTCTTAGATTCCGAGGCTCAATCTCAACAAAGACCGAACAAACCACAATAGCCCTGGTTTTTTCTTCACTTCTTGCTCTCTAATCCCTTTGTTGTCTACACCCCCATGCATTTCTCCCTCTTTGGCGCTCTTTCACCGGTTGGCCATAGCCGACAACCACCCCTTCTTTTTCTTCTTACCTTATGCGCTGTTTTCAACCCCACTCCTTTTCTTCTTTAATCGTACATTTCTAAACTCTCTTTTAATGATTTTGGCTAGAAAAAAAAACAATCACTTGAGTAGAATGTAATATTTTTCGGCAGAAATTTCTAAGGTAGGAAGTAATTGTGCTAGTACCTTGTCTCATACTCAAATTTGCGGTAATTATGTTGTTAAAATAATTGCGTTGGTTGTTAGGATCTATTTTTATGAAGTTTCGGATTTTGTTAGAATTTATATGAAGTTGGAGTGAAAGGAGGAGAGTGAGTGAGAATGAGAAGGATAATTTGCTTAACTTTGAAGTTGCTTAGACCGGTGAGAGTTTTGATGAAGGGAGAGAGAGATTGGGTTGAAAAGCAGTGAGAGAAAGATGAGAGATAAGGGGAGATTAAGAGAGAGAGCCTATAATATTAATTGATTAATATTTATTTTCGTTTCAAAATATTGAATACAAGTTCGAGGTTAAACGTGAGGGTTATTTTAGAAAATGGCCTAACTGGCAAGGTTACCTCGTATGATTTCGCTTTGTTTTATGAAGTATTTTTAATCATTTATCCAAAAGGGATATTATCTCATAAGACCCTGATATTTAGGACATTTTCCCAAGGGATATTATCTCATAAGACCCCGACATTTAGGACATTTTTCCAAATGAACCTTACATTATCCCTAAACTTGTAAAATCTCGTTTAACTTCACAGAAAATTAAACGACGTTAACTACTCTCTATTTCTTAATAGATACATTATGTTTTTCCTTACACAATAGTAATTAAAATAGTAAAAGTTGAATTCCCAATAATGTAAAAAGTCAATATGATGCACCTATTAAGAAACGCAGGAAGTATTTGACATTCATAATTAAAAACCTACTCTTTTAAAAGATAAAAAGCACAATTTGTGTTCTTCATTATCTCTCTCTTGTTCTTTATCCCCCTATCATGTTCTTCATCCTCTCCCCACCCTCATCAATGGCTACCTCGACCCTACCAATCCTCCTAATCTCCACCCCATAATTCAATTTTTGAACTTCACAACCCACCACTTGATCCCCTGAAACCCCACCCACCGGCCCACCGAAACCCCACCCACCCCCCTGAAACCATCACCCGACCCACCAAAACCCCACCCTAGCCCTAGCCCTAACCCCCACCCTAGCCCTAGCCCTAGCCCTAGCCCTAAAAACACCACCACTCCACTTGAAACCCCACCTCTTGAACCTCCAACCACCTTCTTGCCCTAATGGCGTGTCAACACAGAGTGACTTTAATTGTGGAGAGATGAAACTAGATCGTGGAAGATCGACTAGTATTGGATAAGTTTCCGCCATTTTTTGCTCACGTAAATTGAGTTTCTCGATCGGAGGAAACGACGTCGTCATCGGCGATAACAGTACACTAAAATCTTCACGAGGATGTTTTGTAAGAAGCTAGACTTCATTGGTGACCCTATTATTGCACTTTTTGTGCGGTGTGGAAGCCTCTTCATGGAGGAAATGGGGAAATAAAAAAAATAAAAAAAATTTGATTACCTTACAGTTCTAGATACAATGTTGTGCTTAACAAATAAAACAAAGAAAATTGATTAATAGAAATTAGTGTTTGCTTGTTGTGCAATTCAAAAGAGAGAAACACAGGTCTAACGAGAGCAAACTACAAGTTGTGCGGTTTGTGTAAAATTAAATGTGAAGAATGAAGAGACGTGAACGAGTTGAATGGTGAGATGTGGATAATATAAGTTGTTGTGAATGTGAGAGTGGGGTTTGGTGTTAATTTGGATATGGATTCTTCTTCTATAATTTGCAAGAATTTAGCTTTCATGTCTCTTTAATTGTCGTGTTTTCTACTATGGATTTAAGTCTCTCTTTTTATTGTGGATTTATTGTTAATTTGCAAAAGAGGTGATGAAAACAAGATAAAGGATGAAGAACAAGAGAGAGGATGAAGAACATAAATTATTTTACTTTTTTTTCTTTTTCAAAAATTAGGTTTTTAACTATAAATGTCAAAATAGTTAACGCCATCTAACATTCCGTGAGGTTTAATGACAAAATACAAGTTCAGGGTTACCGCGATAGGGGTGAAAATGTAAAAGTTATTTAGGAAAATGGCCTAAATGTCGTCATGTGAGATAGTATCTCTATCCAAAATAGGTTTGTACTATTAAATGATTGTACCAAGATAGTTGTTTCTTGTAGCTATCTCTAGTGTTGTGGAGAAAAGCATAGAGGTGCATTAGAGAGTTCGTGAATTAAATTAGATTACATGGCTATGTGAAATGCAAATTAAGGGTGGATGAAAGGTAAATTGTTGCACATCTTTTTCTTTTTATCTATTTATATAATTGAAGATAAGGAATACAAGTTAGCTTTTGGAGTGGAGGTTGTGTTTCTAATTGGATCTAACTACAATTCCCTTCGGCCCTTTTGTTTGCTCAATTGGGGCTAAACTACAAAATTTGTATGACCAAATGTTGTGAATGTGAGAGTTAATTGGTGGACGTACATTGTCATTTTTAGTACTAGGTAATATATCATGTACGTGCTTAGGTTGAAAGTGGGCCAGATAAAAATGGATGACAAAGAGGGTATGACTTAGTGTTATGGGCCTTTGAGGCTAAGTAGAGAATAAAGGTCGTGAGTTTAGATTTTGTTTGTGGAAAGCTAATTCTCCCTCCGCACCTTGTTGAGACATGTAGTTTAATGTGATAAGTTGTAGTGTGATTATCAAATATTATTTTATTAAAAAGTAGATGTGATAGGAGTTCTTGTGACATTTTTTATCGAAGGGGAGAGAGAGTTGGGTATATTTTTTTCATTGTTAGAGATTGAGTAGAGGCCAAAAGGGTGTTAGAAAACTAATCTATTAATAGTGGGACCTTTAGTTTTAAATAGCAGGCGTGCCCAATACGCATCCAACTAGTTAGGCAACGCGACGCGCAAGAGGCGACACGCCGACACCAAGCGCACACTTTTGCCGCCTTTGAGGGAAGCGCAAGGCAACGCGCCTTGAGAGCACTTTTGGGGTTGAGCCGTTGAGGCGTGAGAGAGGGTAGATCAGAGATGGAAATTTCAAAAAAAAAAAGAATTGTTTCTTCAAATTAAACCGTATCAAACTTTAAAGAACCTTATTCAAACAAAACCTCAAATTTAATTGAATTCAATTGCTTAAATCTACAACCTAAATTGAAATGCCCAATTATGAAAAAACTCTAGTTTGCGAGTGGACAACAATTGGCAGTTGCTTCGTTCACCATGATAGAGAACGCTGACGAGTAGCTTAGTTCTAGAAAGTGTGCCTCAGGCGCGAGGCGACAACAAGAACGCTTTTACTAACCCACGCAAGGCGAAGTACGTCAGACGCACGCGTGGCCACCTTTTGTTAAAAATCGAGAGATAGAGGAGAGCTTTGTTAAAAACATAAAAAAGATTTTTTTTCAAATTAACTCTTGTCTAGTTTTTAAGATGTAAATTCAGCCAAAAGTTCTGCATGAAGTTGCTTCATTTTAACCCCTAATTGAAAGCCCTAATATTAGAAAACGCTAATTTGGGGGTTGTGAAGCATGTGGGAAACCGGTGATTGCAACGTATGAAAGAGTTTGCCGGCGATCAACCTCCGGTGGTACCATGCACTAGATTTGCCGGCATTCGTTGTTGGTTAAGCTTTCCAGTCAGTTCTCTCCTTGTCTTCTTCCTATGTCTCGCTCTCTTCTCCCTCCTTAACCTTCCCTTCTTTTCAATTCTCTCTCTTCATCGTTTCATTTTGTCAATTTCTCATTCTTCTCCATCTATCTTTTTTTCGATTTTCGATCTTCGATCTGGAGGTATCTTCATCTTTTATCTTGTAATCTGGAGTTTGAGAATCTTTGAGAGTCAAATGTCAACTGTTGCCTTTTCTTATCTTTCACCATTTTTCTTTTTGTCCTTAGTGGCCCGACTAGTATACTACATGAGCTTTTATTTTGTCTTTTTTTTTAAGCAAATTTTTCTATTTTAAAATTAAGTAATATGCATTTTACTTATTTAAATGGGGCTCTTTAAAAAGCACAAAAAAAAATTAAGAAACTAAAAATAAAGGTGCGCCTCGCCTAGGAGATGCACGCAAGGTCAAATAGTTGACAAAGAATAAAATTTTACTATAGAGACAAAGGAACCATTCTTGCTAAGGAAACAACTCGCAAATGTAATCACGAGTGTTGCGATTTTTTGTAATGAATTTTAGTGGAACGACCACTCCGAGGGCATTGTGGGCATCATCTATTAAATCACCTTAACTAGAATTAGAATAAAAGAAAAAGAGAGTTGAAAAGGAAGTGGACAACACGATTTGAAGGCCGCTTTACTGGTTGGAGAGAAATAAATAAAAAAGAAGTTAAGTCTAGATGAAAGATCTAAGAAGAAGAGAAACACGTAATAAATAGAGATGTAAAGACAACAAAAGAAAAGAAGAGAAGATTGAGGTGAAAGGGATGGAGAGCCAAATATCCATGAGAGATGGAGTAACTTATGACCGATGACGAACACCGGAGACTATGGTGCCAATATCATAATTACTCGTGCATCCAATTGGTGAGCACCAAAATGCCCCGGAGGTTATGTGGATATGTCATTACTGAGTAACAAAGTTAGTTTGACGTTAGGGGGTGCAAACTTTATGTACCAAATACCCATGAGGTTTAACAATTATGTAAAAAAGACTTGTAACGACTAGTTTTTTCAAATTTTTCGAGAAGTTTTCATTGGGGCATCATTTGGGCTGCTATTTAAACAACTATAATAGTATAATTTGCGCCCTCCTTATCTCTTTTGCCTCTTCTACCATAATCTTTGAAAGTAGAAGCTAATGAACTCGCAATCTAACACATCCTCTTTAAATTATGAATCCTCATACATTAAAGTCCCGAATAGAACTTGTGAATGTAGGAAACTATTCACAATTAGGAGCTCAGAATCATAACTGAATCCATAAAGGTTATACTATAAGTGGTGACTCCAACAAATTTAGGTGAGCAGCAGTATATTGTTAGGCAAAGGTATAGGGATGGCAGTATTGAAAAAGAAGAAGCAGCACAAAAATGCCATCTTGGAGAAGGAAATGAAGCAACTGAAGAAGAAATTCAAACAACAACAGAACTGTTTGCAAACGGCTATCAAAATAGGAATTGTCATGTTTGTTCAGCCCATGACGGTCTCGGCTGGGCTTTCGCATCGGATTGTAAACCATTGCATAATTATCATAAAGTGCCTCTAAAGCATGTTTGCAACGTTGAACAAAGACTCAACATCATAATCAATACCTAAACAATCATAATCAAACTCAGGCAATTGCTTCAAACCTTCGGCTTTGATACTAGGGTCAAGATTAACGGCTAAGTCATAAATTATAGAGAACTCACTGAAGTACTTGTACCATTTTACCTTCATAGAGTCAAAAATCGTACGGATTGATAACACGTTAGTAATACTATTGATTACTATAACAATGTTGATGCATTCCAAGATAACATGATGCATATTGGGCTAGTACACATAAGAAAAACATACCAAATTCACGGGTAAGCCGGGTGGGTTGGGTTGGGCTCACGGGTAAGCTGGGTGGTGGGTTGGTCTATGGGTTGGCTGGTCTATGGGTTGGGTGGGTGGACTCATGGGCTGGCAGTTTTCCAAGCACGCTTCCATGAGCTGGGCCATTTTCTAGCCCGCGGCCAACCCACCAAATTCACGAGCCTCACGGGCTTGGATCGTGTTGATTAATGGCTAAGCCCGCATTGCTCACGAGGCGAGCTGATAGGCATGAATTGTCGGCCATCTCTACTTCCATATTGTTCAAGTTACTCGGAGGGGGAAAAAAACTGTCTAAGTCTTCACGCATGTTTTTTATCCTTTTCTTTCCCACCCCAGAATTTAGAAAAAAAGGCAAAAGGAAAGGAAGAGTAAAGAAACACGTCTTCCTCTCTCTTTAATTACTTCGTCGGAGAATAGCCGGCTAGTAGAGCCATAGCGATGGAAAAATTCCCATAATTACACACGACTATATCTCTAGAGCAAAAGCCCTAACATCTCAAGAATAATTTTGAAGATATCGCCTCCCACTTAAACATTTAGGTTTACTCAAACCCTAGATCTCAAAATTCAATGGTCTAAGGGGCGAATCAGGTAACTATCTCCTATCTTCGTTGGTTTTCTCTTCCGAGATGTAGCCGTATTCGAGTGCCAATTGACATATCTGACACTATTCCATACTTAGCACCCGTGTCGTATCGACACTGGTACGCCGGAGTAATATAGTTATTTTGCTGTTATTTGGCTTTGCCCTATTTTTATGCGTTCATATTACTTGGATACATTGATTACCATTCATTTTATATGAAAATTTCTGAATACACTTTTGCAATATGCTTAATACACACTTTTGATATATTACTCGATGTGTCCCATATTGTTTGCAACGGTTTGACCGACTCTCTTCTTAATGTGAACTTTGAAAATTAAAATATCTGATTATCTATTAGTAGAAAAATTATGAATAGTTAAAATTATACATTTAGATGTTTTTTGTAACATCTTATATATTAACATTACTTCCTCTATCCCGTAATATAGTGCTTACTTTCCTTTTTGGGTGTCCCCATGGTGTTAAATAATAGCCGTATCAATTCGTTTCGCCAGTTGTAATGGATTTAAACTTTGGCGAACCGCCTTTTCAAATTACACCGAGATTTTGTCCGTTCCAACCGAAACAAAGAATTATCGGTCGCATTTCCCGTTCCAGGACGCGATTTTCTGATTTTTTTCCCAGTGAAACAAACCCTAGGTCTGCCAATTAAAGATGAAATATGTGATTTCTCAAAAAGAAATGTTAGGGCTTTTGCTCGGGAGGTTGATTCCGGTGCAAAGGTATATGTTTTGACGCCGTAAAAGTTTGTCGGCCATTTCTCCGGCCACTGTAGTGACGAGAGAGATGTGGCCACGAGAGAAAATGAGTATTGATTCGAGGACAAAGAGAAAGTAAACAGGGTGTTTACTTTTCTTTTAAATTTTTTTTTTGAGGCGAGAAGGAATCCCTCGTGCTACTGCAAGGTGTGCAACTTTTTCTTTTTATTTTTATGATGCAGTACAGCTGGATACCTCTATACAACTCTTTTTTTTCTCTTAAACAGTTAAATTCCCTGTGCTAAAAGAGTTTATTAAAAGTCACGTGCCGCATCTTCTTCATTTTATTTTATCTACTTATTCACACTTTTTTCAACTCCATATTTTGAATTTCTTACATGGGATTAAAAGTTCTATTTAATATTGGTGCAAAATCATAAAAAAAAAATTAAAGAGCGGGTACCCTTATAATTTGAAAAATGCACCAGACACCCTTACTATTTCAATAAAATTCACGAAATGCCCTTAATGACTAACATCGTCAAGTTTTCGTTAGTCATTAACCCTAATTAAGGGTCTAACCCTAACCCCTAACCCTCTAACACCTAAACCCAACCCTAACCACCCAACCACCACCATTTCCCCCACCCCTCCCCCACGAGCACCCCACCCCTTCCCCCCCCCCCCAACCCCAGAGCCCACCCACACCTCCCGTGCAGCCCTATTTTTCCCTTCTTAGCACCCGTGTTGTGTCAAGGCCTTATCGTATCGTATCGCCCGTATCTTAAAAGTTTTCAAATCTATCGAACCGATATTACCCGCATAGTAAAGGTGTAAAAAACCATGTTTTAGGCGGGTTCTAGGGATATCTCATGGTTTCAACCGATATTTGGTGGTACGACAACCGTATCATTCCCGTTCCCGCATCACCGTGACCGTTACCGCGATCGTGACAGAAACCGCATTTTCGAACTATGCCCGCAGCCCCCTCCCCCTCCCCGCAACCCCATTTTTCCCTTCTTTGTTTGGTGTTGCTCGCATTCTAAACGGAGTTGTTGCTGCTCATTATGGGTCGCAGCCACAAAACCGTACAACATCCCATTTTTCTCTCTCCTCTACTCTTATTTTGGTGCAGCCGCTGGTCTACTGTTCGTCAACTATCTCCATTTGCTGGTGCTAGGTGCAAGGAGGGTGGTGAAAAAACCGTAAAATATTAAAGGTGCCTGGTGAAAAAACCGTAAAATGTATTATAATATCAAATTCGGCCGCGACAAACGTAACCGTTCTGTTCTAGCGAACCCGTTTTCGTTTCCGCAATCGCGACCGAAATCGTATTTTCGAACTATAGGTGTACCCCATGAATTTTAAAATTCCGCAAGGGTACGTGTTGAAAAAACCGTAAAAAGTATTATAATATCAAATTCGTCCGCGACAAACGTGACTGTTCTATTCTAGCGAACCCGTTTCCGTTTCCGCAATCGCGACCGAAATCGTATTTCGAACTATGGGTGTCCTAAAATGTTGCCTATTTTATTTTTTATCAATTTGTTTAGACTAAATTATCCTTAATTTTTACACAATCTTTCTAAAATACCCTTACCTTTCTTTTAAAATGTGTGCTACTATTTATTGTTTTACACCATTCCAAGGAATATTTATTGCTTTTTTAATTTTTTTGAAGGAAAAAGAAAATAGAGTAGTTCCAAGACAAAAGTACCATATAAGTATTTCATTGAATATTTTTGTTTGGAAAATCCTACTACTCCCTCCATCTTCCTTAATTCCCGTGAAATAAAAAAGTAAGCACTATATTATGGGACGGAGGGAGTAGTTAGAACATAATGGTCAAAGTTTGGCATGCGGATAGTGCAAAAGTGATTCACCCAACTAATATGGGACAAATTGAGTATATATATATTTTTTTAGATTGCTAAGTGAATAACCTCCGGGTTGCCCTCGCATAGGGATCAACCCAAAGGCCCAATCACTTGGAAGGAAGAGACAATTGTAAGGGAAATCCTCTTCCAAGTGCCCTTCACTGTGTTTGAGTTGAAACCCATGACTCTAAGGTCATGAGGTGGAATCCCTACCAAGTGAGTCAACCCAAGCTTGATAGTGAATATCTAATATTACCTTTACATTATGCGTGTCCTTAATTGGAATTAGAGATATATACTATACTTGCTAGTCGCTCCCAAGTAAAGTCAACTACAACTTAAAAAAATTGACTTGATTCAAAACTGACCATAAAATTGTGTTGAAATTGGTACTAAATGCAATTTTATGACATGTATCCTGAAATTGACCTGACGTGATAGCATAATATTAGTTGGTTTAGATACTCTTGATGGATTGATCCGTGGGGTTAAATACTTTCATTTTATATGAGGTAATGGAAAATTATTGCTTCCTCTGTCCCACGTTACTCTTTTCATTTTCCAATTTCATCCGTCCTACATTAGTACATTACTCATTACACATTTGTCTTTTTACATGGCCCACTATTATTTTAACTTTTCTACTTTTTTCAAGTTTAACGCATGAATCTCTCTCCTCCAAATAAAATAATTGTGCCACTTATTTCTACCTATTTAATAAAATAACACCTTATCTAATAAGTGTAAGGAGTATTGTGGGACGGAAGGAGTATTAGTAAGAGATATATAGAGGCGAAGTTGGTTACCATTTCCCTATAATCATGTTAGAGATAGTTTTTGAATTGAAAGCAATCATAGAAAACAAAAAAAAGAATATCATGATATGGATTCACATGGTTCACTAGGGGGTGAAAGTTTGGTGTACGGTTTGGATTAGATTGGATTTCGGTTTTGTCCGAATAACTTTCACCGCTATGGTTCACCCAATATCTGGCTAATCCACGATGAAGATCCTATTAGTTTTCAAGGAAAGAGTACATATTTTTGAAAGAAGGGTATAACTGTTGTGAAACTAAAAGTAATCGTATCACTTAAAGAAATTAACTCAAATTTGTCATTTACCCATCAAAAAAACTCTACCACTTGGTAAAAGTAGCACATTTTTGTTTCTAATGTTAAAATTTATTGCCTACTTCCGAGTTTATAATGTTTGATTTTACTTTTCTTGGCTAGCCGTACAAAAATTGACTATGCATATGTTGCATTCTTCTTTTCATTAGCTACTAGGGGTGGTAATCAAGTTAAGCAGCTTGCAAGTAACTCGAACTCCACTCAAAACCTTAACGAGCACGAGTTGAGCAAGGGCCTAACGAGTAACAAGCACGAGTCGAGCAGAGTTGAATTGTTTTCAAGTCGAGTTGAGTAGAGTAGAGCTTTGTACGTGATCGACTCGCTCGATTAGCACCCCCAATTATACCTCTTATGAGTGAGTGTCAAATAAAGGAAAATTTGGAGAAACAACCTTATAGAACACTTTTTGTGAGAAACTACCTTCCTGGAAAAAAAAAAACTTCTTATGACAAACTACCTTATATGGCTTTTTTGCTGCAAGAAGCGGTGGGTTGATCAAATACCTTTGGCATGAAGACTTTTTTGATGCCTTCTAATCTCCTACATATTGCCTCCTCACTTCTCTTCCTTCCTGTCTCATGAGATACTCTATCACTTATGGGATAAATTCATTAATGTAGTACTTTAAGAGACAAATTGTCCTGTTTGTTAAACGGAGGTTGAATTGATAATTTACCCGCTATCTGATTGTGATTCAGCACAGAAGATCTGGTCGCATAACTCGTTTCTAGGTTTGGTATTGGAGGCACCTGTAACCTCCTTCCATGTGCATTTTGTTTGGCTAGTGTATAACGTTGATAAGAATGATCTCAGCTTGTTAAACAAGTGGGTCCTTGAGCAAAATGCTTTGATTTCAACCTAATAAGTTAATGGCTTTGTTTGGATGCTGGACTAGTATAATACGTATGTTGCGCTTAATTTGATCCCAGGACAAATGCGCCAACCCCAAAGCCACTTGCTGATGTCTATAACAGTGACAGTAGTGTTCATACTTAAATGGGGTGGGTATCGGTCTTCGAGTTGTGATTAGAGATGAGGAACGTGGGATTTTTACTATTGTTGTAAGAAGATTTGTACGAGATGGAATAAAGAGTTCACAAAAGCAGTTGCTACAGAGCATGATGTTTAGGTTGCAACAAGGCTTAGATTCTCAAAGATCATCCTCAAATATAATGCAATCAATGTGATTAAGAATATCAAACATGATGCTATTGAGTTCAACCCCTGATTCGTAATTTTGAGAGGATTTTAAACGTAGTAGGCTTCTTTCTGAATCATTTGATTGCACCCATGTCAAATGGGGGTAATGTGGTAGTTGATCACTTGATCTTGTAGTTAGATGAGACTGATATTGACTCGGAGATAGTTTGTACTAGTTCCTTTCCTCAAAGACTGTCGCTGAGGGGGAATTAGATTTGATCTTATAGAAGTTCTCTGTCCCATAATTTTTCTAAGGAAAAATCCCTTTCAATTTTATGCATTATTAGTATATTACTGATATTGGACTTTTGATTTTAAAAGTAGCAATGTCAGTATATTGACACCCAATTCCAGATAAGTATGACAAATACAAGGATCTATGATCTACATGGTGCATTCTTTTGAGGAATTTTAACATCAAATTGAAACTTTGATCTAGTAACTAATTTCATGAAATATTGAATAACAATCTCAGCATGAGGAAACACATGCAGGTTTTACATGGAAAAATGCTACTGATAAGGAAGACAAGTGGGGTAGAATCGGCAGGAAAATGGAAGGATAAAGGACTAGAGTGAGAAATAAAGATTAGTCAACGCTGGAAACAATGGTCAACCCATCAGAATCTGTCAAGTGACAACTTTTTACAATAAAAAAGTCATAAATGTAGTTTGTCGCATTTTTTTTGTAAGGCAGTTTATCGCAAAAAAACTGTGTTTCACAAGGTTTCTGTCAGATTTTCAGAAAGTAAATGATCGCTTTGGGATGTTCTCTGGCTCTCTCCATGTCCATTGATGCACTGTAGAAATATAAACTTTTGCTTCTGGTTCTTGCTTTAAATTTTCTTAATGCTTAATAATGTAGGTGATCTTTTTGCATTTAGTTGTCCGATCACCCAAAAGAATGACATGCTGTTTGCGACATCTGTGTTAAGAGTGAATTACTATGAATTGCTCATGTGTAGGAAGCATCAGTGATTCCTTATTGTAGTCAGAAATTTGAGTGGGTTTCTAGTTGGTTCAGCACACTGTCCAGTACTCTATTGCCTGCTACAAATAGGGAAAGAGTATGTGGTTAACTCATGTTTTGTGCATTCAGTTCATCGATCTTTAGCATGACAGCAATTGCAGCATTGCCATTTTCGAAATTTAATGTAATTGGACTATTTATTCAATTCTCTCTTTTCTGGTGCTTTGTTTTATAAGGTTTCCCTTATGCGAGCAAATTGATTTCCAGTTCTTGTTAAACGAAGTCTCGACTTATAATATTTGGTCATGCGTTTCTGTTTGGTTTCTTGCAGCACCCTCAGTTAAATTTCTGTAGTTGATAAATGTTTCCAATTTTGCGTATGGACATGGACTAATGCAAGGAAGGAGTACCCTGTTACAGAATTAGTAAGTTCTATTACTGATACCATTGGGGCTTTATCATTGGATGGGGCAACTCTTTGTACAGTATTAGCTGCTTCTTCAAGACGCTGACAATTATTCTTCTGCTGCAGATGTTTCTTGTGCTTCAGACTTGGTCTATGCCTAATCTTTGATGATATTCAGGAGAGATTTTAACAATATGAGCGGCATGTGTTTTGCGTTCAAATATTTAGTGTGAACTTGCTTCAACTTTTTCTGTTATTACAATAATGTGTTAAATTAGAAGGGAATGTGGAAGAGAGTAGATGTGCATGTGAAATGACAAATGGCTGGTGGTTCTCATAGGAACGAAGTTCAGATAGCATTTTATTCTAGATGAAACAATTTTTTTTTTGTAAATTATAGAAAAATTTGTTTGAAACTCTTGTAAAAATGATGCCTTATAATATTTTGTTTATTTATAAAAAAAAGTTCTTATATAATAGTTTTATAAGTTATTCTCATTAGGTTTGCTCTTGGTATTTTACGCTTAATCCCCCTAGATTGGGCCTCTTTGGGTTCAGCTCTCGTTAGGTTTGCTCTTGGGATGTTTCACTCAACCCCTCAAATGAGCCTATCTTTCGTAGGTTAGATTCTCAGTAGGTTCGCTCTCGGGCCTTTCTCCTTATCTCTATTATATAAGTCAAGGGGGGAGCTATGGTATTCCCTTTGAAAAGACTATTTAACCTTTAATTTAATAAAAATTATTACCTATTAAGATTTTGAGATTTTTCTCAATCATAGTCCTTTTTAATTTAAAATGTATATCAAAGGAAGTTCAAAGTAGCAAAAATAAACTGTCATAAAAATATGTGTAGTGAAAGAAAAAGTTTATGATTGAAGAATAAATTAACATAAATAAAGCAATTTTGAAATCAATTATAAAATCAAAGACATAAAATTTTAATTCTACCTAAATTTTGAAATGCAATAACAATACCAACATCCATTAACAAGTCATAAAAATACCAAGAAAATAACTTCTTCATCAAGTAATTTTTATATTTTGTATTTACACCACATGATATATAATTAGAACTAATGATGATTGTAAATTACATCCTTCAAAATTACATTTAGATGAAATTTAAGAATAATCGCCAAAATAATCCATGCACGCATCGCGTGTAAAAATAGCTAGTTCCCTTGAGGTGGAGTATGTTACCTCTTCATATGAATTCCTATTATCGATCATAATCCTACTTAACCTCCTCCATTATCCTTGTAGTTTCTTACCTTCTTTTTGTTTAGTATTATTGATTTCTCTAATTTTCTCAACCATTCAAAATTTCTACTTACATTAACTTTTACTTGGTCAATAATTTACTACCTCTTGTGCGTGGAAATTACGTACACATAATTCTTTTTGGATGAAAACTAATGCATGAGGTAGGGATAAAGGGATAGTTAATGACTTGACATTTGACTTTTTAGCCAAAATCCGACTCAAGATGGGGCAATTCAATTAAATTATGTCATATAATGTGTTCTTAAAATTAACTAAAGATTATATAAGTGCTCTTCACAAATTTTGTAACTAATAAGGTTTTTTCTTACAAAATTCTCTTAACATATTATAGTTTAGAACATGTAAGTTCCGATTAGGTATGAGCTCCCATCTAATATCGGATTAAGGAAGCCTTAATGTATCACACCACATTAATTGGCTATGAGCTTATGACTACTATTATCAACATAACGGATGAGTAGGGTGGCAATGTAGTATAACTCTATAAGCTTAGGTGTTTGTGTGCTTAGAATAACTATAACAAAAAATCTTAACTATAACTATTACACTATAACTTATGGTGTAACATCTGCTTCAGACGCGCATCATCTTTTAGAAAAAGGGTCTTGTTATTTACTCCACTATGGTAGAACATACCATTTTTTCCGGATCCACCATGGAGGAAGCAAAAAAATGGGGCGATCCCACCATGGTGGAACCGAACAAAATTTTTGTTTTCACAATGGTGGAACCGAAATTTTGGTTCGGTTCTATGAACGGTGAAAAAAAAAAAAAAATTTCAAGAAAAAGCTGTGATAACTGAGGAGCAAGAAGAAGAGAAACTCTTCTGATTCAAGGAATTTATCGTCAACCAGAATTTAGTTGTGTTGCTGAGTTTCTTTTTTTTCATTTTAATTTTCTGGGTTGGTTTTGTATATGGACTTTGTGTTGTTAATGCGAAAGAAGAAGAAGGTGGTTGTCGGGGGGGGGGTGGTTGGTTGCGGGGGAGGAGGCTGGGGGGTTGGTGGCTGAAGTTCTTGTTACTTTGAATCTTTGATAATGACATTAGAAGTTTTTGTTACTGAAGAAATTCATTGGGTGTGGCAAATATGGGGGGAGGGATTGTAACTAACTTGAGCTCATCTAAAACTTCTCTTATAAAATTTCTGCAATAATTTTAGCCAAACTTCAAGAAAAAATTCGACCTGAAAAGCGTAAAACAGGCACTGAGAATCAAAAGGTTGAAAAACGGTCAAAGTTTGTTCATGACAATGTTAAAAACGATCAAAATTTATCATGACGAAAAATCAATAAAGCATGGTGGTGATGAATCTTCTGAGCAGGAAGCAAACTATGAAGCAGAGGTTAAGTCGAAGTAAAAAAAAAAAAAAAGCTTTTCCTGCTATCAGTAAGAAGCTTGCTATAACAAAAGGGAAATGCCCATCATCAATTCCTGTCGAAGTCAGGCCTAGGTATTTGTTTCATTTTTTTTTATTTTTCTGTTTGAAATCAATATCAATTTTATATGTATCGAATCAGTTTTATGGTTATGCATATCATATTGGTTAGGAATTATGTCATTTAAGGCCTGTTTGGGAACCATTATTTCATTTGAAATGATGAAATTAGCCCAATTCCCTTGTTTGGATAATTGATGGAATGGTAATTGAAATTAGGCCAATTCCAATACAATTCTAACCCATGTTATAAAAACCAATCTCCAAATCTCACCCCTCCCCCCTCCCCCTGTCATTTTAATTTCTAGCCCAACACAAATCCCTTGTGATTTCCCAACACAAATACTATTCTCTCTCTCTCCCCTCCCCTCCCCTCCCCATATCTCTCGTGATTTCCTCTCTTGCCGATTATGCGATTAATTATGAATAATTATGCGATTGATCTCAATGATTGAAGGAACGATTTTGCGATTGATCTCAAAGATTGAATGAACGATTTTTTTATCTCAGAAGATTTGATTGAAGGTACAATTATTATTTTCCATTTTTCCAACAATGATATCTTCTTCCTACTTCTGTAATAAGGTGTTATTTTGAATTATCAAGGTTCTACATCATTGAGTTTATGATTTTTTTTTTACTTTTTTCATGATTAAATTTGTGAATTTGATGTTTCTTTGCTGAAATTGTCATGGATTTTGAGGAATTAGGGTTGCTGCTCGCATCTCTCTCTCTTATCTGTTGTTGTTGCTGTTGCTTTGCGCGTTTTGCCGGCGTTCTGCTTCCTTGTTCGAGCTGCTACTATTCTTCTTCTTCATTCCTTCCTTTTCTCCCTTATTTTGTGAGGTACAAATCTAATTTCTCTTCACCTTCTTGTTTTGATTTCAAAATCACTTGGTTTTGTGCTGCGATGGTGATGTTGTTGCATACTTGTGGAATTCGATGTTATGTTCTGTGTTATGTTTTTCGTATAAAGATGGAATTCAGATTGTTGTCCATGGGTTATAATTTCATCTAGTTGTAAGTGGTGTTTCTCTGCTGATGTGAGTTTTCAGCTTTTTATCCTCTTAATCTATGGTTATAGTACTCTATATTTGTTGTAATCGAGGATCGATCTAGTTTCTAAAGTGATGTTTGTTTGATAATGTAGTAGTAAGCATTTAGAATGTGATAATGTAGTAGTTTGTAAAGGAAAAAACATGAGATGCTGCAACTGGGAGGGGGTGAGCTAATTTTAAGAAGGTGAAATAAGAGCCATAGCCACTGAAATAATATCCCTCTTTTTCAAAACTTCTTTTTGTTTTGTATATTTGTTTTTTTGTCCATTTATTTTTTGGGATTATTACTAAATGATAGTAGTAAATCTTTTTATGGGGTGCCATAATTTCTACTAACATTGCTTCATGATATTGATTATTATCTTATTCCTTGGCTTAGGATCTTCCTTGACAATCTGGAAGCTTGTTGAGTTGTTTTGTCTTTAAGCCAACATTCAAATCTGCATTTCTCTTGTCTTATCTGTGATACATATTGATTAAGCACATGAGAGTATTAGTTAAGAATCGGTCTTAAAAGAACTAAAGAAAACATACCCGGTTTGTCTATGACAAACAACCACCACTTTCACAACCCAAATAACCACCACTGAAGGCTAAAACAAGGTGGAACAACTTGTTTTACAACCTACTTCACAAGCTTAGCTCTCACCTCAATGGATGACAAGCAAACAACAAAGATTTTAGGGATACAAAACCAAACCCGGTTTTGGACAGAAAACACACTTGTTTTCAATTTGAGAGAACTGTTAAGTTTTTCATTAATCAAGTCTGAAATTTTACAAGCAAGTAGCTAACTACTTATACTACAATATGTCAAAAGATCTAAGCTAAAAAAGACCTAGAAATACTATTAAAATAAGCTAAAAGTTGAATGAGCTGCTGAAATCTGGTTTTAAGGACCTTTCTCCATCTTTCTGCAAATATCTCATGATTAGTTGATCAAACGTCCAGGAAACCAATGGGAAGGTTTCCTACACTTGAAGACCTTTCTAACCATAGGTCACACGTACCAAAATTTGGAGAATTGGCTGTAGCATACTCATTTCTTCTTTTGGCTTTTCACACGCTACTTCAGCAGCCTTTGTGGACTTTTCTTCTTTCTTCAAGCTTAGGAAAGCTTTTGAGTGGCTCTTTAACAAACAGCTGCCTCATGCTTGTTAAGCAACTAGCTTAAGCACATAGGTGACTAAGCACCTTACAAAAATTCAGAAGAAAAGCTTAACAAAAACATTACACAAGTGGTTCTAAAAACCGGCTAAGTAACTAACATTGTTTAACTAACACTTTATGATACTTAGTGCTAATTAAACCTAAAAACTGAACTTCTAATGCATTGTTTTCATTATTTACAAGAAGATTAACAATAGGATTAATGGAGCTAGATGCTCCTGCATCATTCTCTCCCTCTTGGGAAGAATCTTCTTGTAAATCAAAGTCTTTATCTACGAATGGAGCTAAATTACCAACGTTGAATGTTGCTGAAATGTTACCCATTTCACTAGGTAACTCAATCTTATAAGCATTGTTGTTGATTTTCTCCAACACCTTGAAGGGACCATCACTCCTAGGCATGAGCTTGTTCTTTCTTCTTGATGGAAATCGTTCCTTCCTTAGGTGTAACCACACTAGATCTCCTGGTTTGTAGAGCACTTCTTTTTCAGTTCTTGTTTGCTCTAATCTTGTAGGCTTCATTCACCTTCTCAATTTTGGTTTTGATTTGTTCATGTAGCTTCTTCATTTCTTTGGCCTTCACTTCAGCTTCTTTGCTACTATGCACGTTAATAGGAAAAGGAAGTAAATCAATATGACTTAAAGGATTAATCCCATAGTTTACCTCGAATGGTGACTGTTTTGTAGCATAAGTTGGAGATCTATTGTAAGAAAACTCAGCATGAGCGAACTTTAGATCCCAATCTCTTTGAGACTTGTTCACCAACGTCCTTAACAAGGTTGTTAAGGTCCTATTTGTCACCTCTGTTTGGCCGTCAGTTTGAGGATGAGCCGTAGTACTAAAGAGGAGCTTAGAACCTAGCATCTTCCATAAAGTCTTCCAAAAATAGCTTAGAAACTTCACGTCCTTATCTGAAACAATGGACCTAGGAACACCATGAAGACGTATAACATCTTTAAAGAACAATCAGCAACATGAATATCATCATCAGTTTTATTACAAGGAATAAAATGAGCCATTTTAGAGAATCTATCCACGACCACCATGATTGCATCCTTGCCTCTTTGATAACTAGGCAAAGCTACAATGAAATCCATGCTAACATCTTCCTATGGTTGATTAGGGACTGGTAGGGGCGTATAGAGACCTTGATGAAAGGTGCTCTTAGCCTTTTGACATGTAGAACAACGAGCAAGAACTCCATGAACATCACCAGCTAGCTTTGGCCAATAAAAGTGCTCTTGGAGCACGTCTACTGTTTTGTTAATGCCAAAATGACCAGCTAGGCCTCCTCCATGCACTTCATGTATCAATAGCTCCCTTAGGGAACACTTTGGAATGCATAACTTGTTGTTCTTGAAAAGAAAGCCATCTTGCAATGAATACGCGCCAAATGCACCTTCTTTGATGATTGGAGAGAAATTTGGATCTTCGAAATACAACTCTTTAAGATATGAAAATCCAAGAACTCGTGCCTCCATAAGAGAAAGCATAGAATACCTCCTTGATAATGCATCTGCAATAGTATTAGAAACTCTAGTTTTATATTTTGAAACAAAATTAAAAGATGGGAGAAATTCAACCCATTTAGCATATCTTGGATTGAGCTTATGTTGGCCATTGATGTATTTTAGAGCTTGGTGATCCGAATGCAACACGAACTGAGCTGGTCTCAAATAATGAGTCCAATGCTCCAAAGCTCGAACCATGGCATAGAACTCCTTGTCATAAGTGTTATAGTTGAGTCTTGAATTATTAAGCTTCTCACTAAAGTAGGCAATGGGAAGCCCACCTTGAGTAAGAACTGCTCCAATTCCAACTCCACTTGCATCACATTCAACTTTGAACACTTGATTGAAATCTAGAATGGCTAGGATAGGTGCTTCACTTAGCTTGTTTTTAAGAGCTTCAAAAGCTCCTTGGGCTGCTGGCGTCCAATTAAAGGACCCCTTCTTAATGCACTCGGTTAATGGAGCTAACAAAGTGCTAAAATCTTTGATGAACCTCCTTTAAAATGAAGCTAAACCATGAAAACTTCTCACCTCCGTGACATTCTTAGGCGTAGGCCATGATTTGATTGCCTCCACCTTGGCTTCATCCATAGCTATTTCATCTTTGGAGATAATGAACCCCAAAAACGAAACACTAGGAGTGAAAAACTCTCACTTCTCCATCTTGGCATATAGCTTCTTTTCCCTCAATTTGAGAAAAACCTTTCTCAAATGTTGCAAATGTTCCTGTTCATCTTTACTATACACAAGAATATCATCAAAATAGACTACAACAAATAGTCCAATGAAGGGCCTCAATACCTCGTGCATAAGTCTCATGAATGTGCTAGGAGCATTAGTTAAACCAAAGGGCATCACACGCCATTCAAACAAGCCTCCCTTGGTTTTAAAAGCTGTTTTCCATTCATCACCTTCTTTGATTCTGATTTGGTGATAACCACTCCTTAAATCAATTTTAGAAAAGATTTTCGAACCATGTAGATCATCTAACAAATCGTCAAGTCTAGGAATAGGATACCTATACTTAACTATAATATTGTTAATGGCTCTACAATCAACACACATCCTCATAGTTCCATCTTTTTTTGGCACTAAAAGAACCGGTACATCACATGGACTTAAACTCTCCTTCACGAATCCTTTAGCTAAAAGTTCACTCACTTGCTTTTGTAACTCTTTAGCTTCTTGAGGATTACATCTATAGGCTAGTTTGTTTGGTAATGGGGCTCCATGAATAAGGTCAATTTGGTGTTCAATCCCCCTAAGAGGTGGTAAACCATTCGGCAGATCATTAGCGAAAACGTCCCTAAATTCCTTCACTAGGTTTCACTCTTTCATGAATTTCAGTCACAACTAATTCATTTTCATCCAAAAACAACACCAAGTACATAGTCTTCCCCTTTTCAATAGCTTTTTCAATTTGTGGTTTGGAAAGGATTAAGGTCTTTTTGGTGTTGGTTTGTTGTTTAGGGGTAGGTTCGGTTTTTTTATGGTGCTAGTGTATGTGTTTGGTTTAGATGGTTTAAGAACAATCTTTTTAGAATTATGCATAAAGGAATAGGTGTTAGTCTTTCCATTATGAATAGTTTCTTTATCAGATTGCCAAGGCCTTCCTAATAACAAATGACATGCATCCATAGGTAATACATCACACAACACTTCATCTTTGTAAGAATCACCGAAAGAAAAGCTAATTAAAGCTTGTTTAGTTACCTCAACATTGTTGCCATCATTAATCCAATGAAGCTTATATGATTTTGGATGATTGAAAGTTGGTTGGTTAAGCTTCTCCACCATGATTGTAGATGCCACGTTGGTGCAGCTACCCCCATCAATGATCATGGAACAAAGGCGCCTCTTAACAAGGCACTTTGTTTGAAAAATCTGGTCCCTTTGGTTAGGAACCTCCTCCATTGCTTCTTTTGTATGAAGAATCCTTCTCAAAACAAGAGAAAGATGCTCCCCTTCAACTGGTCCAATGATCTCCTCATCCTCTTCCTCGTCACTTTCTCCTTGCTTAACATCCGGCACCTCAACATTTTCTTGGTTTTGAATGGATGCTTCAATGGATTCAATGTCAATAAGAGTCATCACCCTCTTATTTGGACATTCAGCTTGGTAGTGACCATAACCATGGCACTTCAAACACTTCACGTTGGATTTGTCACGTGAATCAACCACCTTCTTTCCTTTGTCCACCACCTTGCTTGTATCCCCTTTAGGAGTGTAAGGAGAATTGGTTTTAAAATAGCTAGGACCTCCTTTAGGAGTGTAAGAAGTCCCTCTCTTTTGCACGCCCTTCTTTTTCTTTTCAGCTTGATGTTTCTCCACTTTGAGAGATAATTTGAAGAGCTCATCCAAAGTAGTGTAAGGTTGCAGCTCCAACTTCCTTGAAATGCTCTTGTCAAGGCCACTAATGAAACGAGCCATAGTTTGCTCCTCTCGTTCTTGCACATCCAGCTTCATTATGAGTTTTTCAAACTCATGAATGTATGTTTCAACACTCTTAGAACCTTGTTCTAAAGATGAGAGTTGATTATAAAGATAAAGAGTATAAGTAGATGGTAAAAATCTCTCCCTCATAAGCTTTTTAAGCTTCTCCCAACTACACACCATACTCTTTCTTTTTCGGTTTCTAAGAAGTACTACATTCTCCCACCATAATGAAGCATACCCCTTAAGTTTTACTACTGCCACCTTGAAAGACTTCTTATCGTCATAGCCTTTCAACTCAAAAATCCTATTACACCTAGTAACCCACTCCAAAAATGAATCTGGATTAAGGTTTCCATCAAATTTCGAAACATCTAGCTTAAGGTCTTTAAACTGATCCCTCGGCCTAGGTGTTCTTCTCCTCTCAAAGGCACGTTCAAACTCCTCCCGACTAGTATCATAACCCCCCCTCATCTTCTTCTTCCTCCCACCTTGGAGTTCCACGTCTTGCCCCCACTTGAAGGTCTCTTAAGTGAGTTAGAACATCTCTAATCTGATCCGTGAGTTGTTCTACTTTGTTCTCCACTCCAACCAACCTAGCTTCTTCTAAAGTCATGTTTCTCCTAAAGTTTGTGCCTTGCCCTTCCTCCATCTCAAAGAAACAGCACAAAAGTCACCAAAAGGTTGGATATTTAGAGGATTAAAGATTTTTCGGTTTAGGCGTTTTTATAGCTATGTGTTTAGGCTTTGCGTTTAGGCTTAGGGAATTAGTTTAGGAGGTGTTTAAGATGCTCTCAACCAACCTACAACTCTGATACCAAATAATACATATTGATTAAGCACATGAGAGCATTAGTTAAGAGAAGTTAAGAATCGGTCTTAAAAGAACTAAAGAAAACAAGTCCGGTTTGTCTATGACAAACAACCACCACTTTCACAACCCAAATAACCACCACTCAAGGCTAAAACAAGGTGGAAAAACTTGTTTAACAACCTAATTCACAAGCTTAGCTCTCACCTCAATGGATGACAAGCAAACAACAAAGATTTTAGGGATACAAAACCAAACCCGATTTTGGACAGAAAACACACTTGTTTTCAATTTGAGAGAACTCTCACGTTTTTCATTAATCAAGTCGGAAATTTTACAAGCAAGTAGCTAACTACTTATACTACAACATGTCAAAAGATCTCAGCTAACAAAGACCTAGAAATACTATTAAAATAAGCTAAAAGTTGAATGAGCTGTTGAAATCCGGTTTTAAGGACCTTTCTTAATCTTTCTGCAAATATCTCATGATTAGCTGATCAAACGTCCATGAAACCAATGGGAAGGTTTCCTGACCTTTCTAACCATAGGTCACACGTACCAAAATATGGAGAATTGGCTGCAGCATACTCATTTATTCTTTTGGCTTTTCACACGCTACTTCAGCAGCCTTTGTGGACTTTTCTTCTTTCTTCAAGCTTAGGAAAGCTTTTGAGTGGCTCTTTAACAAGCAGCTGCCTCATGCTTGGTAAGAAACTAGCTTAAGCACATAGGTGACTAAGCAGCTTACAAAAATTTAGAAGAAAAGCTTAACCAAAATGTTACAAAAGTGGTTCTAAAAACCGGTTAAGTAACTAACATTGTTTAACTAACACTCTATGATACTTAGTGCTAATTAAACCTAAAAACTGAACTTCTAATGCATCGTTTTCATTATTTACAAGAAGATTAACAATAGGATTAATGGAGCTAGGTGCTCCTGCATCAATCTGTAGCTTATGCAACTAACTAAATTGAATAAGAATTCCCAATGCAAGATATCCTTCTTATATAATTTCAGTATGAGCATTTGTTTACTTATTATTGAGTTCTTCAATTCCATGTTTTTTGTAATGTCATCCTTGCATAACTGAAAACTTTAAGAACATAGCGGTTTTAAAATTTTCATAGTACTGATAGTATTTGGATATAAGCTACTCTTTGATTAATTATTAGAAACCACATAAAAGGTCACATACAAACTTGAAGAAGGCTAGTGACCTAGTATCCTTACCCCCCCCACACACACACACACACACACACACACACACACACACATATATATATATATATATATATATATATATATTGGTTTACAACCATAAAGGTTTACTATTTATTAATCTTTGGTTATTTTTATGTCTCCGTATATAGCGAGATACAATATATCTCATGATCAACAAGTTTCTGCTATTAGAAAGCGAACCAGAGATGACAATGATGATAAAATGGAACTGATTGCAATAGTTAGTGGCTTTATTATGGTAGTAGTGGGAGCATGGTATAACAGGTTTAAGCATAAGGACATGCCTTGAAATGAACATGAACATGCAATGAAAAGAGCATATTGATTGGATTCCCTCATGAATGATAGAATTTGTAAAGAGCAGTTGCATATGGATCAGACATGTTTTGATAAGTTATGCCATGTTTTAGTGTCTAAAGGAAGTCTAGTTACTACTAGGAATGTGTCAGTCTTAGAAGTTGTTGCTTTCTTTCTATTTGTAGTTTTTTTTTGATGTCATAGATAAGTATTTTCTTGTAGATTATACTCTAATGCACAAGGGTTCTTGGCTCCATATAAAGGCACTCGTTGCCATTTTAACTTGTGGAGAGGAACTACTTCTACAAACTATAAAGAATTGTTCAATCTGTGTCATTTGTCTGCACGTAATACTATTAAAAGGGCATTTGGGTTATTGAAAAAGAAGTGGACTATATTGAGGAAAAGTAGCTTTTATGATAAGCAAATGCAAGTAAGAATCATAAATGCATGTTTTGTTCTCCATAACTTTGTTAGAGAAGAGAATTTGGATGAGGAGAATTTTATTATATGAGGTGGACGAGGATTTTTCAAATGTTGAAGCTGTAGATACCTTGGAGGATGAAGGGGAGGATTTCGTATCAACAGTACAAAGCCTCACCTCAATGGAACGATTTTAGAGATGAATTGGCAAGAAAAATATTTCGGGAGTACCAAGCTTGAAGGGGAGCTGCCTCACATCCTTTACCTTAGTTATTCTAGTAAAGTTTTAATGTTGTAATAGCATATTAAACATTGTAATGGAGTTAACTCTTTAGCAAATTGTTGGACCTATAGAGGTTTACTTTTCAGTGGCAGTGATCTGATTTTAACATTTAACTTCCTCTTTGTGGCTTTTAATCTAATGTTGTTCTCTTGTCTTAGAGTACTTCTCTTTGCCCGTTTGATGTTGTTTTCAAATCCTGAAGTGTAGATTAAAAGTTTTCAACTCAGTATGTTATCACTAACATCATATAAATTTATACTTGCTGTGCTCACTCTGTCTACCTTGCTGCTTGCTTAATTAATTATAATAGTTATGGTGTTTGGAATGTACAAAACGAAGTTTGATTTAGTTCATGTTATCTCTAACACCGTGTGAATTCATATTCGCTGCGCTTACTCTCTTTATTGATGTATAATCACTTGCAAATTTTTTTTATCAATCTTCACTATACTGTTTGAAAAGTTCTCTTGCATGAAATTAGACTGTAGATCAGCTTTTGGAACTGTGCAACTCCTTTTACCCTCGAAATAAATGCAATCTCCTTTTTGTTTTCTTTTTTCTTTTGACATTGTAGAAGATAAATTATTTGAAAAATTGTGAGGAGGGTTGTATGGTTTATGTACATTGGATTCGCAGAACTATTCATTTGTATTTGAAATTATTGGCAGGTAATGAGCAACAAATGGAAGGAACCTATGCAAGCTCTTAAAAGAAGCTATGTGTCTTGGAATAAATAGATGGATGATATTCTCACCCGAGTTTTGTTGGAGAAAATCCACAACAAAGAAAAAGGAGTTGGAGAATTTAAGCCTCAAGCCTACCAAGCTGTTGTCGATGAACTAAAGAAAGAGTTAGGCATCCCAATCAACGTGGATCATGTGAGAAACCGAACCAAACTTTGGAAGAAGCATTATGGTTGCATCACCGACATTAAGACTTATACAAAGTTCAAGTGGGATGATGAAAGAAAAATGATCGTCATCACAATGGAAGATGTAAAGCATTGGGAGGAATATATTAAGGTATTTATTTATACAAAGTTCAAGTGTGAATTGTTGAAATTGGTCATTCTCCTCTTGGTTAGCTACTGCCACTGCTGTTAATTGTTATGTTCTGCTGCTGCTGCTTCTTGTTGTTCTGCCACTGCTGTTAATTCTCCTACTCTTGCTTAATTTTAAAAATACTCCATAGATGAATATTCTTGTGTTGCTTTAGTTCCATCTTATTGCTTCACATAGATTGAATGGAGCCTAGGAGCAAGACATTAAGGGTGACTCTTCACTCTTTTTTACATTGATCTTTATAAGTTGGTGCATTGGTACTGCTAGTTTACATCACCAGTCTGTTCTTTCCAATATCTTGAATGTTTGTGCTATTTATAGTAGATAAGAGAGTTTTTTTAACGCTTTTATTTTGGCTCATTGCTTATCCAGTTGTTCTGGAAATGTGTGTTGTGCACCCGTTAGTAGGGAGAGTTGCTCATTATGTGTTTGTAAAAATGTCAATATGAGAAATTATACGCTTCTTTCAAGTAAATAAAATGGGTTCTTTACTTCTTTTTTGCCTCTTGTACTGTATATGAGTATATGATTGTGGTTTAATTTAAAACACTATGTATATGATTTATGTTGGACAAATCTGGTGGTATATAATCAAGTCATGAGAGCATACTAAACCACAAGACCTCATCCTTGCATGATTTTTTTTGCCATGGTCCAAGTTCTATAGTGCAAGCTTATTGGAGATCTTGTATAATTACAGCAGGAATAGTATGTCAGTGTATTGGTTAAAACTTTCTGGACATGTAGGCAGCGATAACAACCATTTCTTGTAATGACCAGCTATGAAACTGGTTTGGTGCTAATAAATGGTGCTAACATATATTAGAGTTAGTCTTCCTACTTGCAAAAAAGCTTCTTGCATAAATAGTTATGTTCATGCTGAAATATATCATGTTCTACTCTCTTTTTTAGAACAAAAATGCAGTCCTTTATCGCAACAAGTGCATAGAGAAATGGGAAGATGTATGCACTTTATTTGGTGAATAGCTGTTGGGGATGGTTCAGAACAACATGATGAGGCAGCGGAGGCCATGGAGCAGGAAATGATCAGTGAAGGAGCTCATCCAAGGATCCAACAATTTCGGGCTCTCGCAAGCGCAAAAAAGATAGTGTAGCTGATGCGGTCAACAGTTTTGCCGAGTCCTTTAGAGAATTTGTGCAAAGAAAAATAAAAGACACTTCGGAACCCACTTGTCAAGAGATACATACTGTTGTTTCCCAAGTGTTTGGCATTTCTAGGAATCAGATTATGAGGGTAGTAAAAAGGTTTATGAATGGTAATCCTGACGAGCTTCTAATGTTGAAAGAGCTACCAGAGGATGAGAAACGTGATTAGGTACTCTTGTGCCTTGCTCAGTAGTTTAACTCACTTTCATATGTCGTAGGTTTTTTGCTTTAATTTTATCAAATACTACTCTTAAATGTTGATCTCTATGTTGAGATAACTTTTGTTATGACAATTTTGGATTGTTGGAATGTCAAATGCCTTTTATTTGCTAAGAATTTAATATTTTTTGTTGAATGCAATTCCAAACAATAACATGGAATTTGAATTCGGGAGTTCAATTCCAATGTTTTCCAAACAAATACATAGATTTAAAATATTGGAATTCAATTCCCATGTTTCCCAAACAAGTTTGAGAAATCGGAATTGGAATTCAAATACATGATTTCAAATTCTAGAATTAAAGTACTACAATTTAAATGAAATTTGGGTTCCCAAACGCTACCTTATGTCATATTCATCATTTTCATATTTATTTATGGTTACTTCTATGTGGTATGTTAAATGTAGGGTTTGCTTATTGTTATTTTGTTTTTGTGTTAATGTTAATTCTTGGTTTCAGATTCGTGTCATTTTCGTTCAATTTTATGTCATGTTTGGTGGAGTCTATGTCATTTGTGGTACTTTTATGACTTTTTGAGTGCACTATCACTCTTTTGTTCATCTTGTCATTTCTATTCACTTTTGTATCGTAGTCTATGTTATTTTTGGTGGACTCTATGTCATTTTATGGTGCTTCATTATTTGAGTATAAATGTCATTATTTAGTCCGTATCTTTTTTGTTCTGATCTATGTCATTACTTGTATAGTCTATGTCATTTCCTGTGTAGTTTATGTCATTTTTGTCGGAGTTTATGTCATTTATAATGCTTCATTTGAGTACAATGTCATTCTTTTGCTCGTGTTATTTGTGTTTAGTCCTATGTCATTATCAGTGTAGTTTATAACATTATTGGTGGATTGTATGTCATTTGAGGTGCTTTTATCTTCTTTTGAGTATATTGTCATATTTTCTTTAGATTTATGTCATTACATGGGTAGTCTATTTCATTTTATGTGGAGTCTATATCATTTTTGTTTCAATATATATCATTTGTGGTTTTCTTATCATCATTTGAGTATGCTTTCGTTTTTATTGAGTCATATATCATTTGTGGTTCTCTTATCATCATTTGAGTATGCTTTCGTTTTTATTGAGTCCTATATCATTATTAATATCGTCCATGTTATTTTTCGTGTAGTCTTTGCGTTTTTCTCTTGTTTCATTATTGATAGTTTTGATATCACAGGCTATTTGTGGATCATTCCTTGTTCATGTTTTATCACTTAATTACAACTTTCAGTCATTCATCATTCAATGTGTTTATTGTTTGTCTTTTGTTTTCTTGATTTGTTTATTTATATACATTTCTTCTTTTCTTTTTTTTTGTAGTGGATATGGATCCTTGAACTATGCATCTTCTCCAAAATATGTTGCATAGTCTCGTTAAATTTTTTGTAGATAAGCATAAACAATGGGTACGTGACTTTGGTTTTCGATCCCTAGTGGACTTATATTTAGAGTTGATAGAGATTGATAGGGTTTTATATTTATACCTCATTAGTCAATATATTTATGTGGCTAGTTTGATTAGATTGGCTGATAGTAGCCTCATCCATGCCTCTTCTATTTTCTTGGGATGTTCTTAAGATTCCCGGGCGTCCGGGTAAAGACATAGTAGAGCTTGATCGGTCTCGCTTGAATAGAGATGCTAAAGTTAGATTGGTTAGTAAATGGAGAAGCTATTTTGGTCTTCTTGAGAAAGGCACAAAGTTTGCTAGTGGAGAGATCTTAAAGAAAAGGATATTGGCTTGTTATGATAAGAGTGATGAGTTTAAGCAGCTGTTTGTTTTGTTTGTAGTTAGTATGTTTTTGGCCCCAATTCCTGACAAGTCTTTGGAATTCAACATTCTGCATGTGCTTGAGAATGTGTCTGAGATAAGTTCTTATGATTAGGGTGGGTATGTAGAGTTGAAGTTAGATGAGGCTAAACGGTGTGAAGAATATGGACACGGAAAAAGAAATTCAAGAAAGGGAAAATTTGTGGTTGTCTTCCTGCCTTGTTAATTGACTATTTCACAACATTCATTTTGGAAGAACACTTTATGATTCTAAACCCTGTATATAAGGCATTAGGATGAAGCCAAGTCGAAAATAAGGGTGAAAGAAGAGTGGCTGCCCTAAGTAGTGCTATTGCCAAGAAGTTTGATGGGAAGACAATAGTCACAATAATTCTGGAGAAGTTAGAGAGGAAGAAGAAAGGAGGCATCTTGAGAATAAAAAAGCATCCCCGTCTAAAGTTCCAACTGTCCTAGCTCTATGTGAAAAAACCTCACGAAGAGGAGAGATATTGTAGTTTAAGGTTTCTTAGAGCTTTTCCAGCAGCAAGAATTTGCAATCTTTAGCCAAAGGTGTAACTTTAATCTCACTCTGTGTTTTTTATCATTTGGTTGCATTTAACTAAATTTTGATATCATTTTTGGTGGAGTTTATGTCATTTGTGTAGTGTAGGCGTGTTTTTATTGCCTACGCAGTGTGAGTGCGTATTTGACTACCTCATTGAAAGGTTTTATTGAAAACTATTTGAAGTCGCCAACAAGTCTTTGAAAGAAGATGCACAAACCTAATTGTATATTGGGGACTCTTAGGGACAACTTATGGACTTATCCAATGTAGATTTCCTCGTCATGACTCCATGATTGGTCATTGAACCAAAAATTGAGTTAGAAGGTGAGGGTACGAACATGATCAGGAATCACGTTCAACCATTGTTGGCCTCTACTTAATACAATTCATAGCAAGTTTTATTCAATTAAACAACCAAGCAATTGATTTCAACACCCTAAAAAAGATTAGTCTATGTTAGTTTATTAAACACATAAAAGACTACATTTTAGTGACATGTTATTAAGCAATCATATTACTAGATCCTAAACCAATTGTCCAATTATCTTACTAGGCGTTAGAACATTTATTTAGGTCTTATAATTAGCATTAGTAACATGTGAGGTGATAAAAGCAATAAATATAAAAACATGGAAATATGTACAAAGGTACATAGAAGATAGTAGAGATTAAGAATATACAAAAGACATGAAATTGCTAAGAGATGTACATCATGAAATGAAGGTTAGTAACTTCAAGAAAATAAATAAAATTTGAATCATTTAAAGGACCCTCAGGAACATACCTTAATCGCCTTGGTCTTATGAACAACCTTCGAACGAGTAATCCTCAAAGCTTGAAATATGAAATCATTGAAATTTTGAATGTATGAAATGTTTAAAGTGTTTTCATAGTTGTAAGAAGAGTTACGTAGGAAAGTATGTGGAGAAATGTGTGTTGTAAAGTCGTTCTAAAAGTTTATGACACGTTCGTCGAAAGCCTGTATATTTATAGGAAAACAAGTCCGAGAATCGAGCGAAGAGATAAAGAGGAAGCTTAAGCTAGGTCCACGGAGCGTGCACTCCATGCATGGGTGGTGAGCTCCACGCACGGGCCAAGCGCTTAGCGCAGGCTGCCTGCGTCAGCTCACGTTTCCTTACGTTTCTGTGTTTCGCTGATTGTCTCGATGTTCGTGCATCCGGGTGCGTGGAACGCAACACAAATTTGAGTGGTATTCCGAAATTAAAAGATTCTTTTTATCCTTTATTAAATATTATCTTTTAGGATTCAGAATTCATTTATCATAAAGAATAAATCTTATTTCTATAATATCTTTGAATTTTGAAAATATTTATTAATTATCAAGAATAATTAATATATAAAAATACAATTAACTATTAGGAATAATTAATTAGGCTTTAAGAAAATGATCTTTAAAAATGCAATTAATTATCTTGAATAATTAATTAGGCTTTCAAAATTGAGATTGGAATTAATAAATAGACTTTAAGTTCTTAAAAACGGTTTTGGACTTTAGCTCTTTGGATTGCTCCCCTTCTGTAATCCCCCACAATTTTATGAATTTTATAAATATATTTAAAGTATATTTATAAATGTTTTAGTATTTAAATTATTAATTTCTTAAAATGTTGACTATTTTGAAAGTCAAAGGATTATTTAATATTTTTAAATAATCAAATATTTTATTGAGTCATACTTTGAAAGTTATTTTATAATTTAATTAGTTTGAGTTGAAGTATAAAATATTTTAATATTGGATTAGAGGAGCCCAAACCTTTGTAGCTTTTCGTATGACAATCTTTTATTAAACTAACTCATCAAGCCCAATTTTCTTTTGGACCCTAATGGGAACATATAAATACTCCCCCATCTCATAAATTTTGCCTCATTAAAGAAAGCCCTAATTTCTCTCCTCTCTTCCCTCACACTCGGTTCTCTCTCTCCTCTCCTTCACCCGTTTTTTTCTTCCTCTCTCCCTCACCTCCGTCGTTCGTTGCTGGACCACCACTGGACCACCACCGGCCAGCAGCACCCGTCGCCGACCAGCAGCAGCCCAGCCGTCCCCTCCTCCCTCTCTCGGCTGCGTGTGTTTTTCTCTCTCCTCTTGGTTTATTTTCTCTTCCTCCTCTATATTATTTTAATCAGTAGTATAATGTTTTAAGTATTGTTTTGATGAATTAATAATTAAAGTTTGTACCTTTGATTATTTAAATATTAATTTCATGTTATATAATTTCAGATTTAAAGCATGGATTTTTGATGTTTTAATAGTTAGAACTACAATACTATGTTATAATTTACGAAAATTGAGTACTTTAATCTTTATAACTATGTTAAAGTGACTTTAAAAGGGTTTTAAAGATATTATAAGTTGCTGGAATTTTTATTAGTACACTTATGTTGGGTTTTTAAATATCAAATTATTGATTTTTAAGGGTTTTAATGACTAGTGTGGTAGTACTATGCTAAGAGGCATTAAAGGTTGAAGTTTTAATATTTAAGAGGGTTTCAAAACACTTTATAAGAGGGTTTAAAGTATTTCAAAGTTGCTGTAATTTTATTAGAGCATTAATACTTGAATGTTTTTGATATTTGGTAGGCGGAGAATATACTTTGAGTGATTTCTAAGGTTGAGAAAGTGGCCTCTCATATTGTCTACACAAGATATGTACATACCTATGTGTTATTAGACTAGTATCATGTCCTAAGGATAGGATTGTTGTAGTATCATGCATAGGGAACTTTTATAGTTCATATGTGGCTTATATTCAAATGAATTTACATGTTTTATGCCGTTGTGTGAAGCATGTTGTCTCTGATGAATATGATATGTTTGTATGGATGATTGATGCAAGCATATGGGTTGGGAACGTTTATTTTATTAATTCACATGAGGGATTAATAATTATATTGTTATTGGATCATGAAATGTATCATGTTGTTCCCTTGGATTTATTATTATTATTATTTACTTTATAAGGACCGTGGGTCTTGCTTAGTAAAGTTGGTTATTCACCTATCGACAGGTTGGTTGATTGTTGATTTAAGTCAACAAATAAAGGATGGTTGGTTATTAATTAATGAATGGGATTATTATTGGATTAATTGAGTTGCTTGATCACAATATTTAATCCTAAGATAAAAATGGGAATTTTGTGCATCCATGATATTTTATGTTGGTTGTCTTACTTTGTGAGTCTCAACATCAAATAATTTATTAATACTTAAAGTGGAAAGTGAATAGCAATAAGCTTTAGACTTATGCACGTCTGAAGTGTTGAACTAGTATGAGTTGGAGTACATGGTGGTAGCCCATGGCTTTTCCTGGGACCGGATTGATCACCGTGTCCTATTTTATTTAATTAGTACCTCGATATCGTTGGTCGTTGGAGTACGGAGTCGCGCCCGTACTTCGTCTTCTAAATTGAAGGCATGGTTTAGTTTGGACAACTCTATCCATTGAATATTCAATTTAATTATAATTAACCTATTGGTTATGGAGTCAAGTGAGTCTGTTAATTCGTTATATTATTATTATCTCTGATTTAGCGTTCATTAATATCATGCTAGGTTTTATGTTTTATTTACTATGTAGTACTCACCTTTGCTGATTACGTGCTTTTCTGTATGTTGATCATGGTTGTGCCTTATTGATCCTGTGATGACCCATTTGGTGAGCAGTCTTTTGGGATCAATAAAGCATCGACCATTTCAGGTATGAAGATGATGCATCATTGGGTTTCGGGATTTCGTCTGGAGAGTTTGTGTTTTAGTTTCCTTGGTACTTTCATAATTTGGATTTAGTTATGGTTTTAATAGTTTGACTTTAATGTTGGTTTGACTATGGTCTTGTTTTGGAGTTGACTTATGGTTGACTAAGTTTAATTATGTTTTTCAAAGTTATTTATTTAATTCCGCTGCAAAATTCTGAATAAGCCGATACGTTATCACACGGGCTATAATACTTTGATAATTCTAGATGTTTTGTGGGAAAAAGGTATTTTATAAAATAGAGAATTTTCGGGGTGTTACACCTTCGGGTCGGACATATTAGGACAATGATATGTATCATCATTGGGTACTCAAATGGGGAGACACGATTATGTGTCTAGAGAAGCCCCCACTTTGACTGAGTTTTGAAAAATCGAAAGTCAATGTATACGGTGTCGGGACGAAGAATGATTCTAGATGTTCTCCAATCTAGGTACACTCTTTGTAATGTCGGTACCTGCAAAACAAGCATAAGCTTGCAAGAACAGATATATGATTAATGGTATATGAAAGGACATTATTATGAGCGTTGTCCGGCTGAAGGCAGCGTAGAGCTTCATCCTGCTCCCGGTTGCTGGTTTTTGACGTTGTCACTGTCGTTGTCTTCGAAATAATGTTGGATCTGCCGTTATTGATGTCTTTGAAATGACGTTGGATTTGTTGTTATCAATAACTTCATACCTGTAAAATGCAACTAATACAAACATGCAAATAAAAAGATTTATGGGAGTAACTTCCAAGAAGTTCATTCGCTCAACAACGAGAAAAGAAGGAATAACTTACTAAAATTTTATTCCCAAGAAGGGTAGGTAAAACGATTTGTTTGGAAGGAGTAACTTACCAAAAGTTCATTCGTTTAAAAGCGAGAGAGAATATAATAACTTACCAAAAGTTTATTCGTTTGAAAGGGATAATTCAAGGTAGATTGATTTGGTTAAAATTGATTGGAATAGGAATACTTTGTGAAAGGTTCACTTGCTCAAAGCAAGAGGGAAAGGAATTACTTACAAAAAGTTCATTCACTCGAAGGTGAGAAAGAAATTACTTTCGAAAAGTTCATTCACTCGGAAGTGAGAAGAGATAACTTTACTAAAAGTTCATTTGCTCTAAAGTGAGAAGGAATAACTTACGAAAAGTTCATTCGCTAAAAAGCGTAAAAAGATAAATAAAACTTACGAAAAGTTCATTCGCTCGAAAGCGAGAAGGAATAACTTATGAAATATTCATTTGCTAAAAAGCAAGAAATAAAACTTACGAAAAGTTCATTCGCTCGAAAGCAAAAAAAGAGTAAATTACGAAAAGTTCATTCTCTCGAAAGCGAGAAGGAATGGGACATATTGATGACCTAAAATTATGAGGGTATGGTGTAAGTGTATGTGCAAGTGTGACACTACACTTAAAAATCTTTGTTGCGTATGTGTATATGAGACTAGACTCGATGAGAAATGCAAGAAGTCTTTGATTAATAAGATGATACGCAAGCTTGATGCAATGATGCTACTTGTTCCTCTAGAAGATTAAGTTTTGTGAAAGAGAGAAATAGGAAGCCCTCAAGGATAATCCATTCAGTTGATTGTGTAGTTCAGATTTGAAATGCGTTACAGAACGAGTCTTTGTAATGCTTGAGTTGTATATGCTTCGAGTTTTATATGCTCAGGGCCTAAGTGAGCCCATAAAAAGTTGTGATCTTGTATTCGTGTGCGTCTAGAGCCCAAATTTCTTATATGGACTCGTGATGAAGTCCTTAACGAGGTAGCTTGGAGCCTATGATTTTCTATATGGACTTGTGATGAAGGCCCCAACAAGATAAAGTTGATGAAGTATTTGACTTGATTGCTTGATATCGAAGATATCTCATCACGTTAAGTGTGAGTTTCGACCAAAGATTTCCTATAGGGTTCCTAAGGTGAAAAGGAGAAGAGGATAAGGCCAAAGAAAGGCACGCTCAAAGGATAAATCATGGTTATACAGCCGAGCGTTGAAATGTTATGCTATGGTTGGCCTAAGATGTTAGAGAGGGTGATAAGCCTCCAAAGAGGAAGCGTGGTAGGCCAAGGAAACTAGAGCCTAAGAAGGTTTCTCATAAGGTAATTAAACCAATTTATTGCCATCATTATAATTTACTTCACCTTCTGATGTTTACAAATACAGACCCAAATCCTGCAAAGTAAATATAATCCAATCACATTAGTTTTGTATATAACTATATAACAATTAAATAACATGCATGTACCAGTACTTTTCTGAGTGATATATATGGCTTAAACATGACATTGTTGCATACTTGCATGTATATATACCTTCCAAGAAATGACCAAGTTTTTCATATTAGTGGCAATTGAATTATGCAATTTTTCACCAACCCACACGATAGTTGACAATCTCTTTTGTGCCAAATATACTATTTTATTAACTAATAGTAATCCCTTTATATGTTGAGTTTGATTTTAATGTGTATGAAATACTACTAGATAAATAACTAACTTATCAAATATGGCTTCATGAGGATAGCTACCAGTCCTACGAGCTTGTGCACATGATTTGCGCATAGTTATCAACTAACTCCTTAGACCATGTACGGGTTGGTTGGGTGAATAAGGCAGGTTTTCAATCAATACTTGATTTGAAGGTTGAACAATATGACAAATTCTTTTTCTCATGGTTGGTGACACGTTGGGATAATGGTAACAAAACCCTTCGCATTTGCGATGATTATGTGATTAAAATCAACGTAAATAGGGTGGGATGGATTTCTGGATTACCCTTTGGAAGCTTAACATGTGAAATTCCTGACGTAAATGAGAATGACAAGGAGTACAATAAATCGAAGGACTATTATGAAAACGTTGGTGGCATACGTTGTTCACTAGTCCACAATAAGTGCATTGAAGAGAAGAAGGATAATCGCTAGTTTTGGAGGCACTTCATTCTGTACACCCTAGGCCAATTGTTTTATTTGACGAAAAGCAACTTCATTAGTCCTTCATTATGTAAAGTACTCAGGAAGGAGATCATGGCTGACCCCAAACAATGGAATTGGTCAAAATTCATTCTCAATTGGAATATAAAGAATAGCACAGCTGACAAAGTTGAGGATTCAAAGGATGTGCCCTTATTCGATTGGTAAGTAATTATTCTAGTATTAAAAATTATTTTTCTGGTAACTGTATAATTGTTCTGAATATAATCATTTGGTGATTATATTTACACTCTTGCAGATTGCATACATGGAAAAATTAAACATTGATGGTGAAGGGTTGAGATGGAACAAATTCTTATCAAGGATAGGGGCCTGGCAACAATCAGATATAAACAGGGCAATTGCAGCGGACATAGGACCAGATGGAAAATATGGTGCAGCTGAGGTAAGATTATTATTGTCATCTTAGTACTATATTGAATTTGTTGTGATTACATGACTTGATCCAATGCTAATTGATTAACTTGCAGGTAGTACAAGGCGTTGTATATAGTCATGATTACTCGATAGGGGAACAAATTACTATTGCCCGTGGCAGCAAGCTGACACTTCTGAATCTGAATGCAGTGACGATGCTTTACCTCGATCCCAGATAAATGCTCCAAGGAGAAAAGTAACTGAAAAGAGGAATATAAAGTTGAAGATGAAGGTAAAAGAAGTTGGTTATGATGATGATTCATCTCCAGACGAGGTATTATAACTAGTTGGCACCCTCATTTCTCTTAAACATACAAGCTGATTTAGTTTTTTTATTTCGTTACTATGTTACTCTTTTTCATCAAAGGTTTCCCATTATGTAACATTAGTTACCCATATTAAGCCGAAAAGTTAACCAAAAATTTTAGTTACTCTTTCAAGGTCATAGGTTTATGGCTCACTCAAAATTTAGTATTAGAAGGTCTATATTTCAAATTATGAGATTGATCTTACAAAGTAGTCTTACATTTGTCAAATGTTACGATATTTGTATAAAAGTTACTCTTAACTTCTGTTTTAGTTACCCTTCTCTAGCTAAAAGTTACAAATTAAGGTAATTCTGTTTTGTCAAAATGTTGCAAGTTGTTTAGTTAAAAGTGAAGTATTTAGTAGCATTAGCAACAAAAATTGAGATGAAAAATTAATAGATAACACTATTAAGGTCCACTAAATAGAGATAATAGTTACCCATTAATAATTATTAGTCACCCATATGAAGCTGAAAGTTACCCATATATTATAGACTGATAAGGATAACAAATTAGATAATATGAGCAACTAATGATTATTCAAACTTTTTTTTGCTAATTAAGTAAATTTCATTGCATCATCAAAATTACACCTAAGTCAAACCAAATCAATGAACCAACTATAGGTTGGACCCTTGAAAAGGAAAGACACACCAAATTAATCAACACCCTCAGCAACAACAGTAGCTGTTACAATCTACTTACAGGCTTATAAGCCAATCATAATCATTTCTACTAATCTTTTTTGGTAAAACAACACCAATTCTCATCCTAATTAGTGCCCTGATCTGATTCACACTAGATTGAATACTAGGACTACACTGCATCCAATAGCTTTTATTTCTCCCTTGCCATACATGGTATACTACATCAACAATTCCTGCAGACATTACTTGCTTCTTAAATTTTGACTGATGACAGTTCCTTATCCATCTGATGATACCTGCCAATGAGCTTGTTGTTTCCTGTATATTCAACCATCTTTTGATCTCATTTAAACACGCCACACTGAATTGGCACTGGAAAATCAAATGTGTATGAGATTCTTCTCCTGCATCACAAATTAAGCATTGATCTGTGTTGGACACACCCATTCTAGCAAGTCTTGCTGTAGTTTGCAGTCTCTCCTACACAACCAACCAAAATATGAACCTATGTTTTGGAATAGTGATTCTATTCCAAACAACTTTGTCCCAGGCTACTGTTTTTTTTGTCCCATGAGCTTCTCATAGATGCTTTGAATTGAATAAACATATATGGCACTGAACTCCTCTTCTGTGAAATGAGCTTTTAGTTGCTCTTTTACTCTGCATATGCTCTTCCAGTACCAACTTGCTCTTGTGTTAGGAGTGTAGTTCCACCATCTGTCTTGCTTAATATAGACTGAGTGAACCCTTTTTATCCACATATTATCTTGTTTGGATGCAATAGCCCAAACATATTTACCAAGGCATGCTACATTCCATGCCATTACATATCTGAATCCTAAACCACCACAGGATTTGCTCCAACATAATGCATCTCAAGCAACAGCACCAACTTTTTGAGTATAAGATTGACTGCTCCACAAAAAGCCCTACATACTCTCACTACTTCATTCAAGACAGATTTAGGAATTATGAAAACCTGTGCCCAGTATTTATGTAGGCTAAACAACACAGAGTTTATAAGTTGAGTTCTAGCCTCATAAGATAAATTTCTTGTGCTCCAGATTCTTATCCTAGTTGTCATTTTTTTTTATGATTATATCGCATTGTGCCTTTGTAATCTTCTTTGAGCATATGGGAACACCCAAATATCTGAAGGGTAACCTACTCCTCATGAATCCAGATGCTGCAACTACTCTCTCGACTTCAGTATCTTGCATTCCACATGTATCAGAGAAAAGCTTTTAAGCATTTACTTTTAAGCATGAGGTATCAGAGAAAAGCTTGAAAGCTCGCAGCATGAGGTATGTAGATGCAAATTCTCTCTTACAGCACAAGATGAGATCATCTGTAAAGCACATGTGAGTCAATTTCACTTCTTTGCATCTGGGCTGGAAGTGAAATTGATCCAGTTCACCCATGTTGCTTAATATTCTTGAGAGATACTGCATACAAATCACAAAGAGTAAAGGAGACATAGGGTCTCCTTGTGTCAATCCTCTAGAAGATTTATAATAACCTTCCATCTTCCCATGAATCAGCAGAGAAAACATAGGACTAGTTACACATGTCATGACAAGTTTAACAAATTGTGTTGGAAAGCCAAGATGAATAAGCATTTCATTAAGAAAGCCTAATTGACGGTGTCATATGCCTTCTGAAGATCTATCTTGAGAAGACAGCTAGGACTCACTTTTCTCCTTCCATACTGCTTCACCATATCCTGAACCACCATTATATTATGTACTATAAACCTCCCATGCACAAAACCACCTGGTTCTCTGAACCACCATTATATTATGTACTATAAACCTCCCATGCACAAAACCACCTGGTTCTCAACAATTAAATCTAGTAGTACTTGTCTAAGTCTTCCACAGATGACCTTTGTTATACACTTGTAAAGTGTATTACAACATGCTATAGGTATATATTCTGTAACATTACTAGGACACTTAGTTTTAGGTATCAAAGTAATAGAGGTATTGTTAAGCTCCTTTCAATAGTACAACAACCACTATGTCTTCACCAATAATACTCCATGCATCCTTATAAAAGAAGGAACCAAACCCATCAGGGCCAGGGGCCTTGGTCCAGGGATAGAAAACAGTGTTGTCTTTATCTCTTATGATGTATAAGGAGCATTCAAAATATTAATATGCTCTTCTGTGACTAAAGGACCAAATTGAATAATTTGTTGCAGTACAACTGGTTTGTGTGTAACATTACTCCCCAACAACATTTTATAATATGATAAGAAAGTCTCTAAACTAGCTTCAGATGTATCATGCCAAACCCCATTCTCATCATTTATACTATATACCTGATTCTTCAGTTTTCTTTCTTTAATACTCTGATGAAACAACCTTGTATTATCATCACCATCTCTCACCCAGTCTAATTTAGCTTTATGGCTTAAAAAATACACATAGGCTGCATGCTTCTGTTTATACTTCTTAACAGCTTCTAATTCAGCTTCTGCTAAAACACTATCGCCTGGGTATAAGTGCATTTGCTGCTGAGCTTCTATAATTTCTTGTTGTGCTTTTATGTCATCTGCCTGTAGGTCACTGAAACCAACTTTATTCAGTTCCTTTCGGGATAGTTTCACTTTCTTCAGTTTTTGCATTAATCTAAACATCTTAGAGCCTTGTATAGGAGTACTCCAAGCCTGCCTCACTATATCTTCAAATTGTGTAGCTCATCTCCACATAGTGAAGTATCTACATGGTTCTTTGCCTCTTGTCTCAATAGGAAACACTGTGAGTAATGCTGGAGAATGATCAATATCCCCCTCACATTGAAAGTTAACCTCAGCTGATGAGAATAAGTCCTGCCAAGCTTGGTTTGCAAGCATCCTGTCCAACTTGGAAAATACTCTATCAGCTCCATGTTGCTTCTTGTTCCAGGTAAAATAATTACCTGAACATTTGATATCAGTCACAGCACAATCTTTCATACATTGTCTAATATCTCTAATTTATGCTTCCCTTACTAAGGAACCCAGTCTTTCATCAGTATTCATAACACAATTAAAATCTCCACAGATCAACCATGGTTCCTTCAAATCCTCCCATAAAACTTCTCTTTCTGCCCTTTCATTGAATGCATACACCATAGTACAAAAAAAGCCTTGTACACCACTTATAGGCTGTATGAAGCAGTGTAATATTTGACTGGTACCTCTAATAATGTTGACAGTGAAACTACCTAGCTTCCATGCTAATATTATCCTTCCTCCAATATGATAAGATGCATTAGAAGTAAAACAACAACCTGCAAATATTTTTTGATAAAGACTCCCTAGATTAGGAGTCTTCACCTTTGTTTCCAAGAGACAAACAATGCCAATAGAGAATATGTGAATGTATTCCTTCACATCTCTCTACTTCTTAGCATTGTTTATCCCTCGAACATTCCAGCATACCAATCTATCCATTCTGAATAGGGAAAGCTCCCTTCCCCTTGTCAGAATTTGCCACATTCCCTACATTATTTCCACCGTGACTTCCTTGATCCACATCATCTTCTACTAAATGCATTAAGGTTTGAAAAGAATTACCTATACTAGTTGGTTTAGTATTAGTAACTCTAACCTTAATAGGCTTCAATGTTTTCTGAAAACCTTCTGGATCAATCTCATGTGCTCTATAGATACTCACCTTTGAAGATAGGGGAATGTGTTTTTCCTTCTAATCTGATAGAGTTCAATTTGGGAGACCTAGACGTTATTTTGGGGATGAACTGGTTAGGTTTCTATAAGACCAAGATAGATTGTGAAGCTCATAAGGTAGTGTTGAGAATCCCTTTAGGGAAGATAACTTCATACCGACGATTTGGAAAGCATAAGAGTTTTAGGATCATTTCCGCAATGCAAGTGAGGAAGTTGGTAAAGAAGGGGTGTGAGTTATTCTTCTGTAGTGTGCGAGATGTGAGCAAAGAGGTTGAATTGAAGATTGAGGATGTAGCGATTGTGAATGAGTTTATGGACGTGTTTCCAAGCGAGATTTCTGGTATGCCGCCCAATAGAGTCGTTGAGTTAACCATAGACTTAGTTTCTGGTACTACACCTATTTCTAAGGCACCATATAGAATGGCACCTCCCGAGATGAGCGAGTTGAAGACGCAATTGCAAGAACTGTTAGGGAAAGGTCATATTAGGCCTAGAGCGTCACCTTGGGGAGCTCCTGTGTTATTCGTGAAGAAGAAAGATGGAAATATGAGGTTGTGCATTGACTATAGGGAGTTAAACAATGTGACCATTAAGAACAAGTATCCTTTACCTAGGATAGATGACATGTTCGATCAGTTGAATGGAGCAAGTGTGTTTTCGAAGATTGACTTGCGTTCGGGGTGTCACCAATTGAAGGTAGCTGATAAGGATATACCTAAGATTGCGTTTAGGATGCGTTATGGTCATCATAAGTTTACAGTGATGCCATTTGGATTGACCAATGCTCCGTCTATATTCATAGACTTGATGAATAGGATATTCCATGAGTTTTTGGATAAGTTTGTTGTAGTGTTCATTGATGATATTTTGATCTATTCAAAGAGTGCAGAAGAGCATGATGAGCATTTGAGGATAGTTTTGGAGACGCTTAGGGAAAACCAGTTGTATGCAAAGTTCTCTAAGTGTGAGTTCCGATTGGAGAAAGTAGCATTTTTGGGTCATTATGTATCTAAGGAAGGAGTTTATGTGGATCCTACGAAGATTCAAGCTGTTAGTGAGTGACCTACACCGAAAAATGTGTCCGATATTAGGAGCTTTCTGGGATTAGCTGGCTATTATAGGAGATGTGTGAGAGATTTCTCGAAGATAGAAAGGCCGATGACTAATCTGATGAAGAAAGAGTCAAAATTGAGTGGAGCGATAAGTGCGAGGAAGCCTTTCAAACTTTGAAGGAGCGTCTGGCCTCCGCACCTGTTTTAACCCTGCCTGACGGGAATGAAGGATTCGAGGTGTATAATGACGCTTCGAAGAATGGATTGGGGTGTGTTCTGCAGTAGAATGGGAAGGTGATCACGTATACGTCGCGTCAGTTGAAACCGTATGAGTCGAATTACCCTACCCATGACCTAGAGTTAGCTGCTATTGTGTTTGCCTTGAAAATTTAGAGACATTATCTGTATGGAGCGACTTGCATGATCTTTACTGATCATAAGAGTCTAAAGTATATTTTCACCCAGAAGTTTCTCAATATGAGGCAGAGAAGATGGTTGGAATTGATTAAGGACTATGACCTAGATATCCAGTATCATGAAGGGAAGACGAATGTAATCGTCGATGCTTTGAGTAGGAAGTCGAGTCATAGTGTGAATGCGTTGGTAGTTCCTGAGGAGTTGTGTAACACCCCTAGGTGTGCAGGAGCCCACTAGTAGATATTGTCCTCTTTGGGTCCTAGTCCTCAAGGATTTGCTTTGGTCCAGGACCGAAATCCTACCCAAAAGGCCTCTACTAGGTTGAGGTGTCCACCTCTTAATAAAAAAGGCTTCGTTCTCCTCAACTTTCGATGTGGGATAGCCAAAATCTTAGGCACCTTATCTTGGCTATCCCACATCAGAAGTTGAGGAGAACGAAGCCTTTTTTATTAAGAGGTGGACCCCTCAACCTAGTAGAGGCCTTTTGGGTAGGATTTCGGTCCTGAACCAAAGCAAATCCTTGCAGGCTAGGACCCAAAGAGGACAATATCTACTAGTGGGCTCCTGCACACCTAGGGGTGTTACGGATGGTATCAGAGCCAGGGCCCATTCCGGTGTCCTGTAGTGCCTATGGGGACGCATGCTCTTTAAAGGAGGGGAGAAGGTGCCTAAGATCTTGGCTATCCCACATCGGAAGTTGAGGAGAACGAAGCCTTCTTTATTAAGAGGTGGACACCTCAACCTAGTAAAGGCCTTTTGGGTAGAATTTCGATCCTGGACCAAAGTAAATCCTTGCGGGCTAGGACCCCAAAGAGGACAATATCTACTAGTGGGCTCCTACACGCCTAGGGGTGTTACAAATTATACCGAGATATGCAAAGGCTTAGTCTAGAAATTCTAAATCTTGGGGAGATCGAAGCAAGATTAAGTGCTTTGTCATTAGGATCTTTAATTTTCGTTGAGATCAAAGAGGGTCAAGTTGGAGACGAGCACCTAGATAAGGTTAAAGAGAAGATGAAGCAAGGCAAAGAAGTTGACTTTATAATTCATGATGATGGAAGCTTGAGGTTCAAAGGAAGGTGATGTATACCACAGAAGTGTGAAGAGCTTAAGAGGAAGCTTATGGAAGAGGGGCACAATACTCCATATTCTGTGCACCCTGGTGGTGATAAGTTGTATAAGGATCTGAAGGAGATTTATTGGTGGCCGAATATAAAGCGTGAAGTCGCTGAGTTCGTGTCAAAGTGTCTGACCTGTCAGAAAGTAAAGATCGACCATAAGAGACTAATGGGGAAGGTTCAATCCTTAGAGGTTCCTGGATGGAAGTGGGATTCTATACCAATGGACTTTGTGACTGCTTTGCCAAAGATGATAAATGGCAATGATACTATTTGGGTTATCGTGGACCGTATGACGAAGTCTGCCATGTTCGTGTCGATCAAAGAAACATGGAAGAAGAAGCAACTTTCCAATACGTATATTAAGCATGTGGTGAGACAGCATGGAGTCCCGAAGGACATCATTTCAGATCGTGATTCGACGTTTCTCTCGAAATTTTGGCAAAAGGTCCAGTTGCATCATGGAACGACGTTGAAGATGACTACTGCGTTTCATCCTGCGACCGATGGTCAGACTGAAAGGACCAATCAGACTATGAAAGATATGTTGAGAGTGTGCGCGATTGATTTCCAAGGAAGTTGGCAAGATCACTTAGATTTGATCAAATTTTCATATAACAATAGTTACCATGCGAGTATCAAGATGGCTCTATTTGAGGCGTTGTATGGAAGAAAATGTAGAAGTCCCATTTGTTGGAATGATTTCAGTGAGAATGTAGTGTTGGGGACTGAATTTATTGGGGAAACCGTCAAGAATGTGAAGTTGATTCAAGCTAGAACTCAAGCTGCTCAAGATAGGCAGAAAAGCTATGCTGATTTGAAGCGAAGAGAAGATGAATTCGCAGTTGGTGATAAGGTGTTTTTTAAAGTGTCACCGACAAAAGGTGTGATGAGATTTGGTAAGAAGGGCAAATTAAGTGCCAAGTATGTTGGCCCATATGAGATTTTGCAAAGAGTTGGGAAGGTAGCCTATAAGTTGGCTTTACCAATGGAATTTGAGAAGATGCATGATGTATTTCACATTTCTCAGCTTAAGAGATATATCCCTGATGAGAATCATGTTCTGGAGTCCGAACGAATCCAAATAGATAGTAGCCTCACGTATGAGGAAAGACCTGTGAAAATACTGGATAGGAAGGTGCGTAGTACACACATGCAATAAGGATGTGAAAATTGTGAAAGTGATTTGGTCTAACCATGAGTCCGAAGAGGCAACGTGGGAGGTCGAAGATGAAATGAAGAAGAAATATCCTGAGTTATTCATTGAGGTGAGTTACGAGGGCGTAACTCGTTTTCTTTAAGGGGGGTAGAATACGATAGAATTTCGCGCTTTTTGCCTTTTTATGGTATTTTTATGCATTTTTATGCTTATTTTGGCGATTTGCACGTGTTGGTGCAAAATAAATTGGTTCTCCGCATAGAAAAATGTGTTCATGAGTAACACAAGTGGTATTAAAGTTGGTAAAGTGTGCACACGTTCCAGTGGTTTTAAAGTTGGTAAAGTGTGCACACGTTCAGACACAAGTATTTCCAAATGGAAGGTTGGAGTCAAACTTTTTTGAAACTGTGAGGGTTTTCGTGTCAAGTTTCGGGACGAAACTTCTTTTAAGAGGGGTAGACTGTAATCCCCCACAATTTTATGAATTTTATAAATATATTTAAAGTATATTTATATATGTTTTAGTATTTAAATAATTAATTTCTTAAAGTGTTGACTATTTTTAAATTCAAAGGATTATTTAATCTTTTTAAATAATCAAATATTTTATTGAATCATACTTTGAAAGATATTAAATATTTAATTAGTTGAGTTAAAGTACAAATATTTTAATATTGGGTAGAGGAGCCCAAACCTCCATAACTTTTTATGTGATCACCTTTCATTAAACCAACCCATTAAGCCCAATTCTCTTTTGGATCCCTAATGGGGGAAACTATAAATGTTCCCCTTAATAACAGTTTTGCCACATTATACAAACACCCTATTTTCTCTCTTCCTCTCTCTCCCCTCACGACACTCCTTTTTCTCTCTCAACCTCACCCGACTTTTCTCTCTCTCCCTCGGTTCACTCGCCGCCGCCGTCGCCCAGCCGACCACCGCCGTTGCTGCCTTGCACCGGCATCCTCCTCCTTGGCTGCCGTGTTTTCCCTCTCTCTCCTCTTGGTTTTTCTCTTCCTCCTCTATATTATTTTAATGCTTAGGTTTAATGTTTCAAGTATTGTTTTGGTGTTTTAATAATTAAAGTATGTATCTTTGATTATTTAAATATAAATTTCAGATTATATAATTAGTTTAGTAAATGAATTAATTAAATTTCATATTTAAAATACATGTTTAAATCAGGTTTTAAGCATGAAAGTATGGGCTTTTAATGTTTTAAGAGTTGGAATTTATAGTACTATGTTATAGTTATGAAAATTGAGTACTCTAACATTTATAACTATGCTAGAGTGACTTTAAAAGGGTTTTAAAGATACTATAAGTTGATGGAATTTTTATTAGCACACTTATGTTGGGTTTTTAAATATCAAAGTATGGATTTTTAATGGTTTTGATGACTAGTATGGTAGTACTATACTATGGGGCTCTAAAAGTTGAAGTTTTAATGTTTAAGAGGGTTTTAAAACACTTTTTCAGAGGGTTTAAAATATTTTAAAGTTGCACTAATTTAGTAGAGTATTAATACTTGGATGCTTTGGTATTTGGTAGGCGGAGAATGTACTTTGAGCGATTTCTAAGGTTGGGAAAGTGGCCTCCCATATTGTCTACACAAGGTACGTACATACCTATGTGTTATTAGACTAGTATTATGTCCTAAGATTAGGATTTGTTGTAGTATCATGTATAGGGAACTTTTATAGTTCATATGTGGCTTATATTCAAGTGAAATCGCATGTTTTATGCCGTTGTGTGAAGCATGTTGCCTATGATGAATATTATGTTTGTATGGATGATTGATGCAAGCATGTGGGTTTGGAAATGTTTATTTTATTAATTCACATGAGGGATTAAAAAATATATTATTTTGTTGGATCATGAATTGTATCATGTTGTTCCCTTGGATTATTATATTTACTTTATAAGGATCGTGGGCCTTGTTCAGTAAAGTTGGTTATTCACCTATTGACAGGTTGGTTGATTGTTGATTTAAGTCAGCAAATAAAGATTGATTGGTTATTGTGGTATCCGATTTTTGACTGTCTTAATTAACGGTCTGAATCCCACGAATGTCTCTCATTGGACTATGAGTTTTAGAAAACTTTGAAGTTACCACCCTATTAATATCTGAATAGGGACAGATTTATTTAATAAATTATTTTAAAATCAATTTCAATAAATATCATTTAAAACGATGATGACTTCATATGGATAAGGCTTTTTGAAAATTGGTCTTTCATACCATGAGATAGGGTTCGGGGTTTAGATTAAGAGGTGCGAACGTCTGGAACTCGTCTCCTCTTTCGTTCTACAGAACGGGCTCTTACTAAATGCGTTATTTTCCATTTTAAAGTAATCATGGCTATTCAAAAGAAAGAAAATCACATAGTTTGCACATATACACATTAACCATTGTTATTTAGGACCAATATATCATTTGTACATGGTAGGTTTGAGCACTGAAGTTGCACTACGTACCAATCATTGCGGGATTGGAATCCACTCATGGATCAAAACCGTCGTAGTTCGAGCTTATGTCTCACCCTAAATGGCCAATTCCACTGGGGAAAGAAGAGGAGGGAATAGATTATGAATAACTCACCTTTAGAATTAAACAAATCTATCTGAAATAAGGTAATCACTCCAATTAATGATTGAAATGAGATTAAGATAATCACCTTAATTAGTGTTTAAATATGAAGGATTAGGATAACCACCTCAATTAGTGATTGATAAGGAAGGAAATAAGTAATCACCCTAATTAGTGATTATTCAAGGAAAGATAATCACCTTGAATAATGATTAACAATGAAGGTTAGGAAATAATCACCCTAATTGATGATTATTAAGGTTTAAGATAATCACTCTAGTTAGTGATTAAATATGATGAAAGGTTAAGCTAACCACCCTAATTGGTGGTTAACCAAGGTTTAAGATAATCACCCTAATTAGTGATTAAATGAGGAGAATAATCGTCCTTATTAACGATTATTAGGGTTTGAAATAATCACTCTAATTAGTGATTAAAAATGAAAAGAATAATCGTCCTAATTAACGATTATTAGGGTTTAAGGTAATCACTCTAATTAGTGATTAAAAGAAGTTTGTGTCAACCGCTCTAATTAGCGATTAATCGGGGATTGAAATAACCACCTTAATAGTGATCACGTTTATGATTTTCGAGAGGTCTTAGAAGGTTTGCTTCCTAATTGAAGGCTTTCGAGAAATAATCTTTATTGAAGATAATTAAGTCATTTAGAGAGAAATGATCAATTTGAGATCAAATTTGGAGATTGTGTTTGGCTAGTTGGAATTTGGCCATTTAAAGCGAGACACGTGAAACGGCCTAAAATCAATCCGGAGATCATAATTACCAATCTAATTATGTCAAATTATATGATTAATCCATTTGAATATGGAGAACACATTTTAAAAATGTAAGACGGATCATCATACAATTGAACTTAGTTAGATTTTTAATTTTTCCTCTTAATTGAGATTGGGTCATTTGATTCATGTACTATGACATATTGGGCCCAACATGCAACATTTGTAACATTAGTTGCTCATTTTATTAAAAAGAATTGTGAAATTATTTATGAACATTATGCATAAACATCTCCATTTTTTTTATTAATTGGGTGATGCAATAATTATTTACAAAGAAACTATTATTACAACAATATGTACAAAATCTATGATCTATACAAATCTTCAATCTTGGTCTTCACCATGATGCTCCCTCCTTGAATGGGCTTTGAAATTCATGTTTATTTGTGAATTTGTGAATATGTGAAAGTTAAAGATTAATTAACTTCTTTGATTTGATTTTTATGACAATTTTATTGTTTTTTATTTACATGATTTTTTTATTCACATTTTCGTATGAAGAAAACATTTTTTTTATGAAAGTTGAGTTATTTACTTTATTTCATTTTCCAGATTGTACTTTTGTTCTTGCACTGATTTAAAAAGATCATAACTTTCTGTATAAAGCGTTAAATTGAGAATTTGATACAACTATGGATAGATCAATGAGTTCTTTATGTTGTGTCAAAATTTCACAAGTTTTTAGTGACAATTTGAATTATGGTGAATTTTATGTCAACACTGGTCAAAACTGGATCTTTAATAAAGTTGTTCTTTGAAACCTAACTTATTAAACTTATTTTGAAGTAAATTTTGGTATGAACATTCTACACACTTTGAGGAACTAGAATGGAAATTTTCACTTGAATTGGACACTTTTAAGATCTTTTTTTATTTATTTCCTTAACTGAAAGGAAAATCAATTTTCTGGAATTTAGTGATTTACATGAATGGTTTTGTAAAAATGATGTAAAATTGTATAAAATTCATATGAACATGATTTTTATATTTTTGAAAAGCTACTGATGTTTTATTCAAACTTGATATTTTTAGTTTTATATAAATGATTTTATTTAAAACTTTATTGACAGAACAAGCTTAGGTGGTACTGGACAAAATCAGTTTTGCACAACACAATATTATGATTTTTACTTATTTTCACAAAATTCGTTTTTTAGAAATTCCAAATCCCAGTTGCTGGAAACATCTTGTACTTCATAGGAAAAATATTAAATCCTACAAACTATTCTGATAATACAGACGAAAAATGGAATGAAGTAAGAAATTAATACTGATTATAATTACAGCATCACATTTTCTTTTTTATGGAGATGTTTATGCACAACTTGTCTTGAATTTTTTTTTATGAAAACATTTTTGGTGATGAATAACAACTTGATTAAGGAAAATTATATAATCACATTGTTTTCTAAGAGTCACCCCATTAGAGGTGACTATTCTAGGTGGGGTGATTTAAGGTTGGGAACCTATTAGGACTTCCACATACCCAAATCACTCCAAAGATTAAAAAAAATGATAAGAAGAAAACAAGGAGAAGGTTAGTAGATGATTAAGAAGATAATCAAAATAACAAGAACTTCCACTTTACCTTGCTAGCTCAATGATGCACTTCCTTTTTGCAAATTTTTCTACCTTTTTTGTGATTTTCTTAATTTTAAAGTGAATTTTTAAATCCTCTTAATTACTAACTTAAACTCTTTTTGTGTTTTTTTCTTCTTTTGATGAACTTCTGTACTTACTAATTATCTTACTAACTTTTACTTTCTTTTGCTTAAGTGAGATTTTTAGAGAGAAGGAGTAGAGAAGATGAGAGTGAAGTTGAATTGTGTTTTTTTCAACTTGGTTTTGAAGTAGAAAAAAGGAAGGTATTTATAGAGAAATGAAGGAGGTGAACTTGGGTTTTAAAGAAGTAGAAAATCAGATTTTTCACCCAAAAAATCTGATTTTCTTCATCCTTAATCACCCTAATGACATCACTCTAATGACCTCACCCTAATGACATAATCAAATCTCTTTGGAAACACAAATATTCTTATTCTTTTTGGATTTTCTCATAAATGAGGCAAAATCAGATTTTCAGAAAATATTCTTCCCTAAACATCCTAATACGTAAAAAAAATGCATCGAAAATCGTGCAAAACGAAATTGATGAGGATATTGCGCCTAGCGCAGGAAGCTGCGCTAGGCACAGCACCTTGCGCTAGGCGCAAGGTTCTGCGTCTGGCGCAGAGCATGCTTGTGCGCCTAGCGCACAATCATGCTTCTAGCGCATGATTGTGTGCTTGGCGCACACTTGATTTTTTCGGAAAGAATCCGGATTTCCCGCTCTTACACATGGGATTTGATTCTTATTCTTATTCTTTTTCATGATTTTTATTCTCTAACTAATGGATAAAAGATGTGTTTATTGGATAAAGAATATATTGCTATTCTTTATCCAATGAACAATGACTTGACCATCAAGAAAACTGATTTAATGCCGGTTTTTGGGATACGACTAACATCCCGACGCCTAATCACGACTCATTTTTCGTTTTTCCGAAAGACTAACTTAAGATAATTAACGAAAACTCGTCAAATTAATAAAGACGAGCATGATTATACTACGAATCATTTTATTAAAACGGTGGTTGTAGTTATTGACTACGACTCACGAAAATTATACTTCTAAGCTGAAACTGTATCACTAATACGCAAAAATGGAAAATCGTGCGACAGAATGAAACTCGCGCTCCGGAGCGCGCGCTCCACGATGCATGACGATTTTGTTATTTTTATTTTTCAAAACCTTTATTTATCCGAAAAAAGGGGTTTAAAATTTGGTGTCGTCTTAAATAGAAAATCCCAATTAATTTTCTAAAATTGAAAATGCGACTTTATTGTCGTCTTAGATAGAAAATCCCAATTAATTTTCTAAATTTTGAAAATGCGACTTTAACGTCGTCTTTTTTTTAGTCTTATGAATTTGTCTTTTGTTAATGTGAGAAATTCCGACAATTTACAGGTCGACTCCAGTTTTTACAGTTTTTCATGGCCTTGATGGCAAACAAGTTGTCAAGTCACCATTACTTACTTTTTATGACTCCATGTGTTATCATGTCACCTTAAATTAGGACATTGTCAGGTCATGTCACCTTAGAGTGATGCATTGTTAAGTCATGTAACCTAAAAGGGCTGACCAAAGGTTATTACCCTCTATGGTGGACCAAACCTCATATGGCAAAATTTATCTGTTTTTTCCGAAATCTTTCAGAAAATTTTTCATGCATAATGCTTATGTGCTTTATTGGAAAATGATGATCACTATATAAAATAGATTGATCATGGTCATTATTTTGGATGATTATTAGGAAAGTATTGTATCAACGTTCTTGATTTTATCATTTGACACTGTTTTTTTATGTTCGGTTTTAGCAAAAATTGCCATACCACAAATGCTTGGTCATTAGCCATGGTGAAGGATGCTCCTTATTATCCTATGGACAATACTCAAACTCATTATCCATGACATAAATCATGGATGATCATCTTTTCCATCTATAAAAGGGGCATGGTTCTTCATTTCCAAGTGCACCACTTCCACTACTTCAATCTTTTCTCTAAATTTTCCTTTCACAAAAATGGTTCTTACTTATGAAGAAGCTAATGAAATGCGGAGTCGGGAGAAAAAACAACTCTCGGGGATCACAAGAAACTTGGAGCAACCAAGGCAATCCATTTCCTCTTCCCGCTTCACTAAGGTGCTTATGCCTTTGCTCTCACTTTCTATTTGTTACGACATGATTCATGCTGCTTCCAAATTTTGGGATGAAATAAACTCGCCATGTCTTCCGCTTTGGAGACCGGGAGATTGTGCCTCTTGTTGAAGAGGTCGAAGGTTTGCTAGGCTTACCATCCAATGGTCCAGTTATCACACCTAGATCTCCTACCAGGATCTCGGGAGATTTATCAACGATTTTACATCTTCCCGAAAATATTCATGGAAACTACCTACAATATGGTGAGGTATTTCTTGTCAACTTATTATTGACTTTCCAATTTGGCACTTGGCAATTTTTTAACAATGTCAACTATAGGATTGCTACAGAAAATGCTTGCATTCTTATTATTTTGGGAAGTACCCTCACTAAATGGTCTTTAAATGCATGCCATGTTCGGTGTCTTTCACTTATTCCTCAAATTGTTAGTGGGGGTCGTCTTGGACCACTTATTTTGGGGGAAATGTTCCTTGGCTTAGATGAACCCAAAAGAAATGCTCAAAGCTTTGTGAAGGGATGTCTATTAGCCCTTCATTTATGGCTATTAGAAAAATTTTCTCTCATGAAACCCCATAAGAGTCTTACTTACAAAACTAGTCATGTCCGGGAGAGAGGTCTTCTTCCTTTCTTCTATCAACTTAGCAAAAATGGTGGGTGGGAGGATTTTTTTCTACATCAAGACATAATGTGGGTCACAAGCCACCTTGGCATTAGTGCAATTATATATTGCAATTCTGGTCGTAGAGGTGTACAACTACCGGGGCTTTGCCAGGTCACTTTCTACCTTCCATGGAGATGTCTAAGGCAAATTGGTTGGAAGCAAAAGCACATTCCTGCCCTCCAGGTTCTTCCATCTTGTACCACTTATGAAGCTGATATGAGTGGTATTCAGAGAATGCCTACTATATGGCAGGGGGCTAAAATTATATCAGCGCTACCGGAACCTTCCTTTCCACTGATTGATGAAGATTACCTTCAATGGCTTTTAGCGGATATTAGTCAAGACAAAGATTCAGACGGGCCTACCATGCATAGGAGAAGGGTTTGAAAGAATTGTCATGTTTATTTTCGATGTTGTTTTTTTTTTTAAGTTTGTAGGAAATGAAGGCTTTATGTCTTTTTTATGTATGAAATGAAGTACCCTAGTTGGGATGAATGAAAGATCTGTTTGTGAGAATTATCTGCTTGTGAGAAATTCAATGTGAACACAATTCTAAACACGTGCACACTTTGACATTTAAATATGACATGCAAATTATAATTAACTAATCATATGACACATAAAAGCATAACATATAAACCTTAACAATCAAAGACATGTTTCATCATTTTTCCTTTTTCCTTTTTTCCTCTTTTCCGTTTGTTTTTTCGTTTTTTTTTTCTTTTTTTCTTTTTTTCGTGTTTTTCCCTTTTTTTTCATATATCATATGAACATCTAGAAACTCATGGCATGTTTATTAAGAATAACCAGATAGGATACAAAACCCACAAACTGCTTGGTTACTTAATCATGACAATTACAATTACTTTGATGCCTAAGCGTAATATTTCTTCAACTGATCAAGATTAGTGAAATGGGTGAACTCATTTCCATCAAAATCCATTAGCTTCACTGCTCCAGCCATGGTGACATGCTTGACCAGGAATGGTCCAGACCAGTTAGGCTTGAATTTTCCTCAAGGATCATGCAACGGAGCTCTATTCTCCTTTAAGACTAGATCACCTTCTTGAATGTCTCTATCTCGAACCCTTTTGTTAAATGCACGAGCAATTCTCCGTTGATAGAGTTGTATGTTATGCAATGCTTGTAGTCGGCGCTCGTCTGCGAATGCAAGCTCATCATAGCGAGTTTTGTGCCACTGGTCTTCCGAGATTTCACTTTCTGATATGACCCTGAGAGATTGTATCTCCACCTCAACTGGTAGGATTGGCTCCATCCCATAATCCAAAGAATACGGGGTTGTTCCTGTTGGAGTTCTGATTGATATCCTATATCCCCAGAGGGCATATGGGAGTTTGTCATGCCATTCCCTAGTCTTTTCAGTCATCTTGGCAACAATAGTCTTGATTGTCTTATTGGCTGCTTCCACCGCTCCATTTGTTTGGGGACGATAAGGTGAGGACTGATGATGCTTGATTGCATATTTTGCGAGAGTGGTCTTCAGATGACCCTCAAATTGTGATCCATTATCAGAGATGATTTCAAAAGGTATGCCATACCGACAGATGATGTTGTTAACCACAAATTTCGAGACTTGCTTTGCCCCTAGCTTTGAAAATGATGCAGCTTCAACCCACTTCTAAAAGTAATCAATTGCTACAAGAATATACTGATGCCCATTTGAAGCCTTCGGATGAATTTGTCCGATTATGTCTATGCCCCAACTTAAAAACGGCCAAGGAGAAGTCATATTATGTAATGACACAGGTGGCATATGATTGAGGTTAGCAAATGTTTGACATTGCTTGCAGGCGCGGACAAAGCTGATACAATCGCCTTCTAGAGTGCTCCAATAGAAACCTGCTCGCAAAATTTTACGAGCCAGCATTCTTCCATTCATATGGGTCCACATTCCCCTCCATGAACTTCTTCCATGATGACTTGCTTTTCGCTGTCATTTACGCAGAGTTGCAGAGTACCATCAAACCCTTTGTGATACAATCTGTCTTTTAGTATGAGAAAATGAGCAGCTAGCCTTCTGACAGCTATGCGGTCCTTCTTGCCACTTCCCTCTGGATATTGCATAGTTTCCAGAAAATTCTTGATATCCTTATACCAGACATCATCATCATCTTGTTGAACCAAAGACGGAGACAATTTGTGCTACCGTCCTTTGTTGGTCCCTTCCTTTCTTCAATTAAAACTGACTGGATCTTTGTACCATTTTCCCATGTTAAATTAACAGCGAGATTGGCTAAAGCATCAGTGAAACTATTTTGTTCTCGAGGAAGATGTTTGAAGCTGATATCATCAAAATAAGGGATCAATTCTTGAAGGTACTCTGTGTAGAGCTGAAGTCTCTCATCTCTAACCCTCCAAATTCCTATTGTTTGAGATATAATGAGATTAGAATCTCCATACACAGTGAGATGTCTTGCCCCTGCTACCAAGGCGGCCTTTACTCCATATATGCAGGCTTCATACTCGGCTGTATTGTTTGTTGTTGGGAAATCCAGCTTGACAGCAAATGGAATATGGACTCCATCGGGATCTACTAACAAAACCCCTGCTCCATTACCTCTCCTATTAGAAGCTCCATCAAAGTACATGCATCATTGTGGACTGTTAATGAATAGTATGTACTCATCAGGGAATGCATCATCATATTCATCTCCTAACATTGGTCCTTCTGCTAGGGCTTCAGATATGGCTCTTCCTTTGACAGACTTCTGGCTGACACATTGAATATCAAACTCAGAAAGCATAGCATGCCATCTTGCCAATCTTTCACTTAGAATGGGTTTTTCGAACGAATACTTGATTGGATCAAGTCTTGAGATAAGATAGGTGGTATGAGCTTGAAGGTGATGCCTCAACTTCTTTGTGGCATAAACCAAGGAGACACATCCTTTTTCCAGTGGGGTATATCTTGTCTCATACTCAAGGAATTTCTTGCTGAGATAGTATATGGCAACCTCTTTCTTTGTTCCCTCTTGATATTGGGCTAAGAGAGCCCCCATAGCCGTTTCTGTGATAGTGAGGTACAAAATCAGAGGTTCTCCTTGTCTAGGTGGCATTAGAACAGGTGGATTTGAATGGTATTCTTTCATTGAATCAAAAGCTTCCTGACATTCTTCATTCCACTCATGGGATACCCCTTTTCTGAGCAGCTTAAATATAGGTTCACATCTCATAGTGAGTTGTGAGATGAACCTGCTGATATATTGAATTCTGCCGAGAAACCCTCTTACTTCTTTTTCTGTTTTTGGAGGAGGTAATTCCTGAATAGCCTTCACCTTTTCAGAGTCCACTTTGATGCCGTCTTGACTGACAATGAATCCCAACAACTTCCCCGAAGTGACGCCAAACACACATTTATGAGGGTTCAGCCTTAAATTGTATTTCCTGATTCTTTCAAAGAAGGACCTTAACACATGAATATGCCCGTCACGATCTTCACTTTTCACAATCATGTCATCTACATAAACCTCCACAATGTCGTGGATGAGGTCATGAAGGATAGTGGTTGCAGCCCTTTGATATGTGGCTCCGGCATTCTTGAGACCAAAAGGCATAACTCGGTAGCAAAAAGTGCCCCATGGAGTGATGAAATATGTCTTTGTCATGTCTTCTTGAGCCATGAGTATTTGATTATACCCTGAGAATCCATCCATGAAGGAGAACATTGCATGACCAGCCATACTATCAACAAGAACATCGATGTGGGGTAGTAAAAAATAGGGCTATAGCAACGCCCTTTTATGCAACGGTTTTATTGGCGTTGCTATATCATAGCTATTGCAACAGTTAAATAATTATTATTTTAAATAGACTTTGACTTTGGAAAAACGTTGCTATAGAAAAACTATTGCAACAATTATATATTATGACTATTTTATTGCAACAGTTTTTATTTTTTTAATATTTTGATGAGATATTGCAATGGTTTTTTTGCCAAGCATTTAAAACAACTTAAAAACTAAAAAATAAAAAATAGGTTTATAAAAAAAAAATCAATAGAGCACTTTTTTTTCTTGTTTTCCCTCCCCATTTTTTTTACGATTCTGTTCACCCAAAACCTTTGAGACACTTTCTTATGGCCTTTGCGTTCTGATTTTCTTACGCCCTCCTCATTGTTCACTACCACAAAAAGTGGAATAAGAAACACAAGATATAGAACAGTTGATTGGATAAGCGTTTTCTGCAACTATAGATCATAACTTCTTTCTTATATAACAGTTTTATGAATAGAAACGCCTCTCCTAGGGCCCGTTAGTTATCGTTTTTTGTTTTCAGTTTTCAGTTTTTTTGAAAACTAAAAACCAAAAACAGGAAACCAGAAAAAGTGGTTTTCACTTTTTAGTTGTCAGTTTTCAAAATCATCATGTTCCCAATAAATTTGACTAATTTTTTATTCATTATAGGACATATATCATATGACTGAAAATCAAAAAACCAAAAAACAGAAAACCACAGTAATACCGAACGGACCCTTAACTGACAGTTTTGTTTTATACTCCAAAAAAGAAAAACAAATTATTAAAAAACACATCATAACAGTTCAATATTAGAAGAAGAGAAATGTGCCGAAGTTTAAATTAATTCCCTGGGTACCGTCCACGTAGGACGGCACGCGAGAATTTTGTTTTTTTAACAAAACCGCTACTCCAAGTAGCGGTTAATACCAATAATGTAAAGTTGACCGCTACTTCAAATAGCGGTTATATGATGTCCTTAAGACAAGTTATAAAAGGCTTGCATATAAACCGCTACTTCAAGTAGCGGTTAATACCAATAATGTAAAGTTGACCGCTACTTCAAATAGCGGTTATATGATGTCCCTGAGACAAGTTATAAAGGGGATGCATATAAACCGCTACTTGAAGTAGCGGTTTACTATGAAACAAAAACAAAAAAAAAAAAAAAAAAAAATTTTTTTTTTTTTTTTTTTTTTTTTGTTCCACAGTAAACCGCTACTTCAAGTAGCGGTTTTGCTTAGTAAACCGCTACTTCAAGTAGCGGTTTTACCCCATATACTGTTTTCAAATAACTTGAAGTTAACCGCTACTCTGAGTTGCGGTTTGCTTTGAAAAAAACAAATTTCTGGCGCGCCGTCCTACGTGGACGGTATCCATGGAATTAATTTGAACTTGGGCACATTTCAGGAATTAATACTCATTTTAGCATTATTGAAGGAAAAAATTCAGAAGAAGCGCCTACAAGCATTTTTTTTCTCCCTCAAAACAAAATGTCTTTTTTATGATAAAAAAAACCAATCTTTTTTAGCTCTCCAAAATTCCAAGAGGAAGGCAATCAAACCCTAGTGCACGACTCCTGTAGTTGTGACTTGTGAGAGTTCTCATTAGGCCTTGCGTGATTGAATTCCTCCGCCCCACCAAACACCACACCTCTTCGTTCCGCCGCACATCGACAAGCTTCCCGCTGCCGCACCTAACGCCGACGCCTGTTTGTCAGTCAATTGCCACACCAAACTTCTACCAATTAGGGGCTCCACTCGCACCTAACGGGCGACAAGTCTTCACACTATCGCACCAAACACCTACGTATTGCTTGCCATCAATTGCCCGGTACCGGTTCTCGCCGCCATCTCAAACATTATTACTTTTTTTTTGTTTTTTAATTCTTTGTTATCACTTGTCCGGTACCGCACCAATCAATACGTACAATTGATGCCTACAATTCTTTGTTTCTTGATTCTTTGATTTTGTTGGAATCGAATCAATGAAGCTATGTTAATACAAAAACTGCCCAATTTATGATTTTGTGGATTAATTATTTGATAAACATATTTGTGACAACCTATTGAAATGGATTTTGAGAAGTTTGTATATAATTTGTGTTGAATTAGCTACTATATTCTACAATAATTTGATACGTTAATTGGATTTTCCAACTAAAGTCCAACTAGAGCATTATTTCTTATACAAGTTCAAATAGAATTATAGTCGCAATGATATCTGGGTAATCTGCAAAGAGTGATATGCATGATGATCACTGTTTGGTTGAGGCTGAGTTGGGGAGAGGACGCACTTTATGATGACACCCTCTATTCTGTGCCAAAAACATGGAGGATTTTGGATAGAAGGGACTGCAACATACAATGAAATATATTGAGGTCTGCAGGTAAGATTTCATGATACGGAGAATATCATGGTGAATAATGTGCCGCTTCAGTGAATTTAGGAATCAATGTCTCAAAAGAGGTATTTTAATTGAACTAGTTTTGCTGGTATCTTTCTCTATAGAATTGAAGGAGAGACTGTTGTTTTTAAGTTCCTTAGAGAACCATTGACAAAATGACAAAAATAATAAAAGAGTATGAGGCATTGCCTTATGTAGCTTTAGTAATAGTGGATGTTTTATAAACCTAGCTGCAATAAAAATTCTGATTAATATTTAGTAATATAAGTATGAGAACAACTTTGGGTTTGACATTAATTATATTGTCAATCAACAGAGATCAAGACATTTCTACTTTTCACACTGTTATCTGATCTAAAGCCTACTCGTTATGTTATGGCATTATTTATGGTGAACAAAGTAACAAACTATTGGTTGTATGATTTTCACCTGACTAGAGGATAGCCTTGGGTTTGCCGGAGCAGACAAGGAGTTATGCTTGGTGCTTCTAAAATGTAGACCAAGTATCTTTGGCATCTCATATATGTTGCACAATCTGAACTCTAAACTCTGAGCCTAATTAAGTACAACTGTACAAGTCAAAATACGCAATGTTATGAAAAGAGAGATTTTGCAAACTTATATTTCCTCATTAACATAAAGTTCTTCCATATGAGTTAACCACAAAGTTTCTTCTAGCATTATTTCTCGCATTCCTTGAAATGTTCATAGGACGGCATATCTTCAATGTAATGGCCATTAGGCTCCAGGTCTAGTGCTTGAGTTTATAGTGATCTGATAGTATTTAGTGATCAGACACAACTCTAGCCCTTAGCCTGATTAGCCCAAATCTTATCCTGCATTTTTAGAAAAAAGAAATTTAGGTACAGTATAGGGGAAAGTGATAGTGATGAAAGCAATAGACTTCTGTCAAGTTTTTTTTTTCATAAATACATTTTAACATTTTAAAGAAGAAAACCATATTTTTTTAGACTATTTAATATTTATACAGATTTGTGAGAGCAAGTTGTTGAACCTGATAAAAATGGAGAAGTTTAGACCCTAAATTAAGGCTTTATTACTGACTAGAATATACCTATTGTATACTGGACTAGAAGTTTAGATCCTTTTTTTAGCACTTCCTTTTTTATTTTTGTTTTTTTGTTCACTTGCAACAGATTGATATTGTCTTATTTAAGTAAAGTAGGTAGCATAAATACATTATCAGCTGAGGCTCCATAGTTCAGTTACAGCATGTACATGTGATTTTTATTTTTTGGCCAGGCTGTATATGTGAAATGGATGCTGGTGTTATTACATAACTTAAGAAACAACATTGGAATTCGGACGATATATAACAATATTTCTCTTGCGTTATGTGTTAACTGCTAAAAATTAAACACGGTCAACAGCTTGCTCTCACAAATCTATATAATTCTTGTTTGATTATAATTTCAGAAACCATATTAGGAAACAAAAAAGAGCCAGTATAGTTGCTACTGATTTATTTTTAGTCTTATAAAGTAATGATTTTTGTCGTTGATCTACAGATTTCTATCATTTAGAAGAGCGACCATAATTAGGATTATTGTAGTAAACTTGTCAATTTTTCCCAGTCAAGAAAATAACCTAATATTAAGTTCATTTTGGTTTGTTCAGCTGGAGTTGTTTGTTCTGGTTGTGAGTTCTGCATTGTGTTTCCAGTTAGCAGATTTTGATATTCTATTGCTAGTAGTTGTTCGGTTCTGCAAGGGTGGTTAGTAGTTGTCCGGTTTCGCAAGGGTGGTTGTTCGGTTTCGGTTAGCAGATTCTCATCCGCTAGTAGTGTTCATTTTCCGATCTGCTGAGTTCTTCAATGGCCGGAGTTTGTTACGGTTGTCGATCGCTACAAAAATGTGATGGAAGTTGTACTACTCCTTTTGGTTTCTTCCTATGCAACTATGTTGGTGGCTTTAAGCTGCTATTTTGCAGGATTGCAGCAAGTGTTTGCTCCTTGGAATTGTTTTGTTATATTTAGGCAGGGGGGATAGGTTTCGGCCCTTCATGTGCAGTTGTGCTGCTCGTTTGTGTTTCTTCTTGTGCAGTTGTGTTGTGTGGTTTTCAACTATTGTTTGCATATTATTTCATTTTAATTACATGCATTAATTTTCCTATTATATTGACTATTATTTTTCTGTTTACAGGATGGTAGATAGAAGTATTTTGGTAGATAAAAGGATGGCAGGAAGCGCATAGATTGAAGTTCTTTCGGGCTGATTTTGGACAAATAATTAAATAATTGATAGGTTCTAGCATAGATTGCTTGAACTATTAGTTCTTTTTGGAGATTCATTAGTTTTTAGAATTGATGTATTTATATAACAATGGTTTATGTTAATAAAATGATTGTTATGGATATTTTATTTTAATAATAAGTAAAACTTAATTTGAAATAAATGTTTCCTTTTGTAGTAGTTGCATATTTTGGTATAATAAGCTCACATTAAAGTGTTGCAATAACTGTATTAAGAAACGTTGCTATAGACTCACATAAAAGTGTCGTAATAGTTGTGTCGAGAAATGTTGCTATAGACTTATATAAAAATGTCGCAATAGTGTAGCAAGAAACGTTGCTATAGACTCATGTAAAAGTATCGCAATAGCTGTATCAAGAAATGTTGCTATAGACTACAAAAGTGTTGTAATATTAGAGAAATATACGTTGTCATAGATGTTGATAGTGCTGCTATAAATAATAAAAGTGTTAGCCTAAAAACTAAAAAATGTTGCTTGAAATCCTAAATAATTGTTACTAAAACTTAATAACTGTCGCCTTAGATATAAATAGAACTGTTGGCAAAAGTTAAAAAATCGTTGCCTAAGAAAAGTGTTGCTAGTGATAACTATGGCAGCAGTTTTATAAAGTTGTTGCCTAAGGCATCATAACTGTTGCCATAGAGCTATAGCAGCGCCACCTATTGGCAACGCCATATAAACTGTTGCTATAAGTCTATGGCAACATTTAATGGATTTTTGCCAACACATTTTGGCCGTTGCTATAGCCCTATTTTGTAGTAGGAAAGCAATCTTTTGGTGACGCAGCATTCAAATCTCGAAAATCAATGCATACCCGAACTCTCCCATCCTTTTTGGGTACAACCACTATATTAGCGAGCTAACTTGGATGTTTTACAGCTTGGATGAATTTGGCATCAAGCTATTTCTAGATTTCTTCTTTCACTTTCAGACTAACATCTGGCTTCATTCGGCGGAGCTTTTGCTGCTTAGGCTTGCTTTCAGGATGTAACGGAATGCGATGTTCCGTAATTTTTCTATTAACACCAGGCATATCAGCATAAGACCATGCGAACACATCTACATACTCTTTTAATAATGCAATAATCATAGATTGTTCAGTTAGGGAGAGGGATGAACCTATTTTGACTTCTTTTACAGCACTTTCTGTACCAATATTAATTACAATGGATTCTTCCATGGGTTTTATATATGTTTCAGTTGTATCAAGTGATTCATCATTATTAAATTCACTGTCAGAAATAACATCTTGCATGCAAATGTATTTAGATAAAGGTTCACATTCAATTTCCTCACTATCAGAGTCTTATGACTGGGTATGCAAGGTAGATTGGCTGGAAGATGAGCTATCAGTATGATATCCATCTGAAGGGGGTGAAAAGGTATTTTCATGAGATGGATGTGGAGGATGGTTTCCTAAAAACATTTTAAATTCTATAGGCCCGTCTTTTGCCTAACTCTCAATACTCCACTTATGTTCAATGCTTTCGCCAAAAGGTATCATCAAAGACGGGTCAAAATCCCCTTCCCTAGAGGACTCAAAAGCGAAAAGATTCTTAAGGACTCCATGTTCCAGATTATCCACCCAATCATTTTCTTTTTTCATGTTTTGTTCTCGGACAAACCAACTTTCGATTAAGTCCAGATTTCTAGCCTCATTGAAGAATATTTCCAATCCCAGTAAAATCCTCTGTTCTTTCCTACTAAGCCAAGGTTTTGGAAACTCATAGTATGGCTCAGTATCTCCTTGCAGGATGAACTGACCATTGAGAGTAGAAGAAGGTTTTTTGGTGTTTTGCGAAGTGCTGCCCGGATCATATCCTAATCCTTCTCGGTTCTGCTTGTCTACTACGGGGATTGGTTGCTTCATCCCCCTACCATCACGCCCTAATCCGGCTCCTTGAGTATAACCCATCTTCAGCATAATTTGAAATCCTTTGGACAAAGGTTGCATGGCAATCCCTACAGGCTCTTTGACCGCATTTGTGGGTAGGTCTGAGGTGTTTGTTTTTTGACGGTAATTGGTCATCCTTAGAGAAGAGGCAAATTTCTTCTTTTTGGACCTAAAGGTAGAGAAAAAGAATTAAAAGAAAAGAAAAGAAGGCTACATATTGCAAAATGCATTGCAGAGTAAAAACAATTTTCGAAAACAACTTTGCCATATTTTGACTGGAATGGTCCACCTTCGCAATTTTGCTTTTTCATCATTTATTATTATTTTTTGACTTTATTTTGACCTATTTAAATGATTTTACTGTCATTGGGGTTGAAAACAGATTTTTTTCATTCTTCCATTCCTTACTTAATATTTGAACAAAGACAGAAAATATAGAGATTAGGGCCTGTATCCCCATTGATGCGTCAATTCAGCATTCTGAAATTGCTCCTGTGATGACTGTCATCTTGAATTCTGATCACATTGCCTGAAATACAATGGTTAATATATTTGAGTCGAACCCGAAGGTTGCCTACATATCCCCATTGCTCCAAGTGCATTTTATGGGGAATCAGACTCAGCGTAGTTCATTTTTTTTAGAAAGAACTAAAGTTTTTTATTTAATAAAGCAGCTGCACTCATATTGAGCTACCTACGTACCCCAGGTGTTACATAGGTGGAGTGATCTCGCAGTGCAAGTGTAAGTGATAATGGGGATTCAAGCTGCACGTAGTTCTCTGATACTAACGGGCTGAAAGATTAAAATGTTTTTTTTTGATGGGCTAACCCCCTATAGGACTTTTACCGAAGACTTTCCTCTTTCTGGGAGATGATCAAATAGCTTTGCGGTAGACAAGAGCTATGTTGGTGATTTGCTTGATGCGATAGCTGAGAGCATGACATTGGTTTGTGCCGTGACCATGCAACTGATGATATTGACAGTACTTGTGAAGATTTGACCCTATAGGACTTGCCCCTGGGCGTCTGGGAAGTGGATGAATCTTACCTTGTTCAACCAGTTTGCGAAAGATATCGACTTGGGATTGCGGTCGCGGACGTGACGACACCATCTTCGCAGGAATTTCTTTGTGGGTTGGACTAATGATGCCTCGATCAATCAGGCTTTGTACTTTGCAGTAAAGGTCATGGCATCGATCAGTTTCATGCCCAAATTAACGACAATAAACGCAGAGTTTGCTCATGTCTGTTCCAGGAAGGGGTAAACAGTGCACATGCGCTGGAACTTGAAGTATACCTTGCCTCCGAAGACGATCATACACCATACTCAATGGTTCATCCATCTTAGCATAAACCCTTGGATTTGTATTGGGAATTTCAAAATCTTCCCGAGGTTGTTTTTCTTGCAATTTCAGAGCATCGATGTCAAAACCATGCTGTTCCATGTGGCTGAGGGAGGTGTATTTGATAGTAACCATGTGACGATAATAGAAATCGTTTGGGTTCCGCAGCAATATGAGCATGAATTCCCGATCAGTAATAGGGAAACGAAGTTGTGTGCGGATATGAGTGCATCTCGAACAAAAGTGCGAGAAGGTTTCTAAGGCACTTTGACGCAAAGTGACTAGCTTGAATTTCTTGACATAAGTTTGTTTATGCTCGAGAGCCCAATTAACAAAAGCTTGGCTGGCATTTTCCCAACTGGCTCTATCTACACAATCTGAAGAATAGTACCAGTCCAGAGCTGGTCCTTCTAAACTTTTGTCAAACAGCATGGGGTAATCTTCCTCTGGTATGCCCCATGGATGCAAGGCATTCACAAATCCCACTAAGTGGACAAAAGGATCACCGTTCCCATCAAATTTTCTGAATTGGGGTAATTCACGATAGTGATCTTCATGTTGATATCCTGGAAAGAGAATTAGTGATTCGGTGTGAACTTCTCGGATAGGACCCACTACATTAAAGTCCAGGATCAAAATCATCTGTCCTAGATCTCTTCTTTGAGTCATTATCATCATCTTGAGGATTGCCGACACAGGATTCTTCCGGTGCTCCAGATGACGTATTATGTGTGCCGATGCTCGGAACTCCTATTTCTTCCTCGTCATCCTCACTATATTCTGGTTATGTTTCTTCATCACTTTCATCTGGTGTGGCTGCTGGAACCTCATTCATCCATGAATTTTCAGGTGCTGCTAGAATACAATGGATAGTGTAACCATCCAACCTAGTGCCCTCCACTTTGTTCAGATACAATACCGCTTTTCTGGCGTTGGAGATGGTCATAATTTCTGGATCACCAGAAATAGTCACAACACCTTGATCAGTGAGAAGCTTTACCTTCTGATGTAGAGTAGAGGCTACTGCTCTATTTTCATGCAGCCATGGTCTTCCTAATAAGAAGTTAAAACAGGCTTGTATGTCAATGACCATGAATTCCACCTTCCTTGCCACGGGGCCACATTCAATGAGGAGGCTGATTAAACCCAGTACTTCTCTCTTAGCATTATCATATGCTCTGACCACCTAGTTGGATGGTACCAGATCTTCTTTTGAATACCCAAGTCTTGTTAGCACACGCAGAGGGCAAACATTGATTGCGGAGCCATTGTCGATCAACACCTTAGGTATCTCCCATCCATTACAGCGTATAGTGATGTGTAATGAATTGTTGTGGTTGATATTGTCAGGGAGATCATTGTCTGTGAACATGAGAGTTCGATCTACCCCATGAATGAGCCCCGCCATCTGGTCAGGTGTTATAGAAGAGCTTACAGAGGCTTCATTAAGATGCTTTAGAGCAGCTGCCCTATTAGGCTGGGAATGCATTACCAATTTCCAGATGGAAACATTAGCATTTACTTCTTTCATGCGCTTGATAGCATCATCTTCCTTGTTACTTTCCTCTGTCATTGGCTCTTTGCCCTTTTCCTTCCTTCTCAATACCTCCAAAGGATTTTCATCCTCCAAATGGGATGGTTTAAAATGGCGACCTGCTCTAGTCAAATGAGATATATCCACGTACTCCTCATCACTAAGATCATCGAGGCAGATGGGGCACCGGTATGTATTTGGAGTGGTGGAATGTCCTCCAGTGTTTTTCTCCACAATTGTTAAGGCCGAAGAGGCACCTTCATCAGCATCAGAGTCCAAAATGAAGAAGGCACCATCATAATCCAAAGTTCCACACATGTCAGAGAATGGATCCTTGTTGAGAGTGAAGCTGGGGTCTTTGCAAGGCATCATTTTGACTTTTTCTTGAGTGGAATAGTCATAGACCAGGCACTTGTAACCAATGGCTATCGGCATTTCATACATTTGAGGAACTGTCTTGAGGATTAACTGAGATTGGCCTTTTTTAGCTTGGAGAGAGCTTGGGAATAAGTCATGTTTAAGGGGGTAAAGTTCCTTTGTGGCCGTAACTGGAATGCAGAAGATGCGCCAATGGCATGGATCGCATTAGTTGTCTTAGGAGCTGCTGAATCATTGTTTGGAGTTCTTTTGTTATTTCCAAACTTTGTATTATAAGTAGTGCCGCCAGTAGGTTCATATTTCTTGATGTCCCCCCTTTTCACAACATCCTCAACTAGAGTTCCCGTAGCAATCAAAGCTTTAAAAGTCGGGAAATATTGGTAGGCCATATGCTTCTGATAGACAGGAAGAAGGTTCTTCACAACCATTTGCAGCTGTTCCTCCTCATTAGGCCTACTCATCATTTTGGAAGCCTTGTGTTCTCCATCGAGTGATGAATGAAGAAAATGTCTCATTAAGGTTTTGAGAAGTGGTCTCCAGATCCCTTCTAGTAACATCAATTTCTTCATTATACTTGTATTGGTTTGAGAACTCTCTGACTATGTCAGCCCAAGTGGATTTCTTTGTATTTTCAAGGTTGAGGAACCAATGTGCTGCAGCACCATCTAAATATTGTTGAAATAGTTGGGCCAGCAAGGATTCTTCCACTCCCCAGGGACTCATTGCCCCTACATACATTTTCAGGAAATTAGTGGGGCTACCGGTCCCATCAAACTTTGTCATATTAGGCATTTTGAAACCATGGGGTAGTCGTGCCTTCGAGAAAAGAGTTAATCCATGAATATCCATCAAGGATTCTTCCACTCCCTAGGGACTCATTGCCCCTACATACATTTTCAGGAAATTGGTGGGGCTACCGGTCCCATCAAACTTTGTCATATTAGGCATTTTTAAACCATGGGGTAGTCGTGCCTTCGGGAAAAGAGTTAATCCATGAATATCCATCCATGGTTCAGCCTTAGTCATGCCTTTTAAGACTTCTTTAAGCTTGACTACTTCTTCCTCGAGTTTGGTGGGAATTTCTCTCTCATTGTTCAGAGGCTCAAGATGAAAAGGCGAAGCTACTTCCGACTCCGGAGGAGGAGGAGGAGGAGGCATCTGGGCACCTTGACGCATTATGCCCAACACAGTTTGCTCAAAATTATCCTGTCGGTCAAGCATGGCCTGGACAAGTCCTCGGAGCTCAATCATTGGATCAAGTGGAGGGGTATAGTTTTGTTGGTGCTCATTATTCGGAATTTCAGACATGTTGTTGAGACGTGTAGCAGAGAATACAACTGGTGTAGACAAGGATGACAGTATTATTGACAGAGAACGTTCACTGTGGTCAGAACTTCGGCGAATTAGCCTAGATCCTGAGCGGGCCCATGCAGAGTTCCTGTGAAATGAGATGAAAAGTTAACACAGAAGTTTGTCCAGACTTTGTTTCTTCTTTTCTTCTTTTTTCTTTTTATTTTTTTGTTTTGTTTTTGCAGGGAATGAAAGAAATGATATCTTTGAAAATTCTCTCTTTTTTTTTACCCCAATTTCAGTTATCAGTTATTAAAAGGTGTAAGAACTTGACTCTATCATTTGTTTTGAGATTTTTCATTAGATTTCTTTGACTTGTTATTCTTTTTTAGACTTGAACTTTTATTTACATTTTAAACTTCCACTTTTTAGACTCATATATTTTTTCGGGATAATACACAAACATTTTTCAAAATCAATTTGATAATATCCTTCCATTTCCTGCTACTACAGAAATAAGAGAAAAGAGGTATAACGAGGCCCGTGTCCTCATTTTGGCAAATTATAATGCCCCAGATATCATTCTTCTTTGTAGTGGTCAGCATCTATTGATTGCTTCTAAGTGCTGAAACCACAAAAGAAAGTATTAAATGCAAAAGGGGTCGCACCTAAAGGTTGCCTACGTATCTCCATAAGTGGATTTGGATTTGGGGAAGAAAATTTTCTTCTAATGATTTTTTTTTGAATGGAGAATCAGGCCCAACGTAGTTCTGATATATGAAATGGAATTTAACATAATTTTTTTTTTTTTTTGTTTTTGCAGCTGCACTCGGAAAATGAGTTGCCTACGTACCCCTTTTAGTACATTACATAGTAGAGAAACTAAGATAGATGCATACAACATTAGATTTTTTGTTTTTTTTTTAGGGGATCAAGCTGCACGTAGCTCTACCTACAAAATACAATATAAAAGCGATTAAATGAATCAGGTACTTCCTAAACTTTTCAGACTTCAGTTTGCCGGGCGCCATGCCATGTATTCTCCTGTTTGAATACGTCTGTTCCACCTCTTAGGATTAGACTAACGTGAAGTACTCGGGTTCTTCTCAACCTTTTTTTGAGTTCAGTTTGCTAGGCGCCAGGCCATGTATTCTCCTGTTTGAATACGTCTGTTCCACCTCTTATGATTAGACTAATTTGAAGTACTTGAGATGTACACACTAACAATGTTAGTCAATGACTTTTCTTTATATATGTTTTTAGCAGGAAATGGAAGAATTTTCCTTTCTTTTTTTCGAACATGATTATCCCTTTTAACACAATTTTTTTTAGTCAATTTTTTTTAAACTAGACTTCTAGTATTTTAGACTACGTTTTAATTACATTCTAATTCCTAAACATGACACGTTTTGAACTCGTGATTACGACTCTTTTTATTTTGGAAAAATTAGCGTGAACAGCACCAACTATTGGTTTGGTGCACAAAACAGCACGAACTAAACGAGGTGTGATGCACAACACAAACTTTATGACATAGGTGCGAGAATCAACATACATGACGATATTAGCCTGAGATTCGTTTACCCAAGCCTTAAAGTTTGTGTTGTGGAACCATACCAAAATCATTGTTTATGTTGATTCATGCACTCATGCTATAAAGTTCGTGTTGTACATCACACCTTGTTTAGTTTGTGCTGTTTTGTGCACCAAACCAATAGTTGGTGCTATTCGCGCTAATTTTTCCTTTTATTTTTCATTTTTTCAAATTTTTTGTTTTATTTGGGATCATATTTTCAAAACAGGAATTTTTTCTTTATAAAAAAAAAATCAATTTTGTTTTTGAAAAAGAATTATGAAGTAAATGTGAGTTTTTTTTAAAAAGAAAAAATTCCGGAAATAAATAAAGGACATTATTTGTGCATTGATCCTTGTGTCCTAAAAGTCAACTAAAGGGTGATTCATTTAAGGAGAGATTATGTTAAAGTGGCCTCGAGTCACTTCCATTGTGTCCATCGAGGGTGGACGCTCCTGACAGAGCCGGTCGCAATAGCTCGCGGATGCAGGTTTTACGTCCTTAATTCATTAATTTATCATTCTAAAATTCTGATCCTTGCCAATTGACAGAGGTATCAGACCTAATAAGAAAATGGTTAAAAAAAGTGCACGTGTATGGATCGATAAACTACCAAGCACACGTAATTTTCACATAAGCATGCTATATACAAAATTAAATTTTGAATAGCCATGATTAACTTTCTTTATTATATATACATATGGAAAATAACGCATTGCTCAGATTTAAACCTCTAAATTCCCCAGTGAAGTCGCCAGCCTGTGGTATCCGATTTTTGACTGTCTTAATTAACGGTCTGAATCCCACGAAAGTCTCTCATTGGACTATGAGTTTTAGAAAACTTTAAAGTCGCCACCCTATTAATATCTGAATAGGGACAGATTTATTTAATAAATCATTTTAAAATCAATTTCAAGAAATATCATTTAAAACGATGATGACTTCATATGGATAAGGCTTTTTGAAAATTGGTCTTTCATACCATGAGATAGGGTTCGGGGTTTAGATTAAGAGGTGCGAACGTCTGGAACTCGTCTCCTCATCCGTTCTACAAAACGGGCTCTTACTAAATGCGTTTTTTTTCATTTTAAAGTAATCATGGCTATTCAAAAGAAAGAAAATCACATAGTTTGCACATATACACGTTAACCATTTTTATTTAGGACCAATATATCATTTGTACATGGTAGGTTTGCGCACTGAAGTTGCACTACGTACCAATCATTGTGGGATTGGAATCCACTCATGGATCAAAACCGTCGTAGTTCGAGCTTATGTCTCACCCTAAATGGCCAATTCCACTGGGAAAGAAGAGGAGGGAATAGATTATGAATAACTCACCTTTAGAATTAAACAAATCTATCTGAAATAAGGTAATCACTCCAATTAGTGATTGAAATGAGATTAAGATAATCACCTTAATTAGTGATTAAATATGAAGGATTAGGATAACCACCTCAATTAGTGATTTATAAGGAAGGAAATAAGTAATCACCCTAATTAGTGATTATTCAAGGAAAGATAATCACCTTGATTAATGATTAACAATGAAGGTTAGGAAATAATCACCCTAATTGATGATTATTAAGGTTTAAGATAATCACTCTAGTTAGTGATTAAATATGATGAAAGGTTAAGCAAATCACCCTAATTGGTGGTTAACCAAGGTTTAAGATAATCACCCTAATTAGTGATTAAATGAGGAGAATAATCGTCCTAATTAATGATTATTAGGGTTTGAAATAATCACTCTAATTAGTGATTAAAAATGAGAAGAATAATCGTCCTAATTAACGATTATTAGGGTTTAAGGTAATCACTCTAATTAGTGATTAAAAGAAGTTTGTGTCAACCGCTCTAATTAGCGATTAATCGGGGATTGAAATAACCACCTTAATAGTGATCACGTTTATGATTTTCGAGAGGTCTTAGAAGGTTTGCTTCCTAATTGAAGGCTTTTGAGAAATAATCTTTATTGAAGATTATTAAGTCATTTAGAGAGAAATGATCAATTTGAGATTAAATTTGGAGATTGTGTTTGGCTAGTTGGAATTTGGCCATTTAAAGCGAGACACGTGAATCGGCCTAAAATCAATTCAGAGATCATAATTACCAATCTAATTATGTCAAATTATATGATTAATCCATTTGAATATGGAGAATACATTTTTAAAATGTAAGATGGATCATCATACAATTTCACATAGTTAGATTTGCAAATTTTCCTCTTAATTGAGATTGGGTCATTTGATTCATGTACTATGACATATTGGGCCCAACATGCAACATTTGTAACATTAGTTGCTCATTTTATTAAAAAAAATTGTGAAATTATTTATGAACATTATGCATAAACATCTCCAATTTTTATTTATTAATTGAGTGATGCAATAATTAGTTACAAAGAAACTATTATTACAACAATATGTACAAAATCTATGATCTATACAAATCTTCAATCTTGGTCTTCACCATGATGCTCCTTGATCTTCACCTCCTTGAATGGGCTTTGGAATTCATGTTTATTTGTGAATTTGTGAATTTGTGAAAGTTAAAGATTAATTAACTTCTTTGATTTGATTTTTATGACAATTTTATTGTTTTTTATTTACATGATGAAATGAGTCATTTTAAGAGAAACTTAAAAATTTCATGATTTTTTTATTCACATTTTCGTATGAAGAAAACATTTTTTTTATGAAGGTTGAGTTAATTACTTTATTTCATTTTTCAGATTGCACTTTTATTCTTGCACTGACTTACAAAGATCATAACTTTCTGTATAAAGCGTTAAATTGAGAATTTGATACAACTATGGATAGATCAGTGAGTTCTTTATGTTGTGTCAAAATTTCACAAGTTTTTAGTGACAATTTAAATTATGGTGAATTTTATCAAAACAGGACCTTTAATGAAGTTATTCTTTGAAACCTAACTTATTGAACTTATTTTGAAGTGAATTTTGGTATGAACATTCTAGACACCTTGAAGAACTAGACTGGACATTTTCACTTGAATTGGACACTTTAAGACCTTTTTTTATTTATTTCCTTAACTGAAAGGAAAATCAATTTTCTGGAATTTAGTAATTTACATGAATGGTTTTGTAAAAATGATGTAAAATTGTATAAAATTTATATGAACATGATTTTTATATTTTTTAAAAGCTACTGATGTTTTCTTCAAACTTGATATTTTTAGTTTTATCTAAATGATTTTAGTTTAAACTTTATTGACAGAACAAGCTTAGGTGGTACTGGACAAAATCAGTTTTCCACAACACAATTGTATAATTTTTAATTATTTTCACAAAATTAGTTTTTTAGAAATTCAAAACCCCAGTTTCTGGAAACATCTTGCACTTCATAGGAAAAATATTAAATCCTATAAACTATTATGATAATACGGACGAAAAATGGAATGAAGTACGAAATTAAACCTGATTATAATTACAGCATCACATTTTCTTTTTTATGGAGATGTTTATGCACAACTTGTCTTGAATTTTTTTTTTTTATGAAAACATTTTTGGTGATGAATAACAACTTGATTAAGGAAAATCACATAATCATATTGTTTCCTAAGAGTCACCCCATTAAAGGTGACTATTCTAGGTAGGGTGATTTAAGGTTGGGAACCTATTAGGACTTCCACATACCCAAATCACTCCAAAGATTAAAAAAAATGATAAGAAGAAAACAAGGAGAAAGTTAGTAGATGATTAAGAAGATAATCAAAATAACAAGAACATCCACTTTACCTTGCTAGCTCAATGATGCACTTCCTTTTTGCAAATTTTTCTACCTTTTTTGTGATTTTCTTAATTTTTAAGTGAATTTCTAAATCCTCTTAATTACTAACTTAAACTCTTTTTGTGTTTTTTTTCTTCTTTTGATGAACTTCTTTACTTACTAATTATCTTACTAACTTTTACTTTCTTTTGCTTAAGTGAGATTTTTAGAGAGAAGGAGTAGAGAAGATGAGAGTGAAGTTAAATTGTGTTTTTTTTCAACTTGGTTTTGAAGTGGAAAAAAGGAAGGTATTTATAGAGAAATAATGGAGGTGAACTAGGGTTTTAAAGAGGTAGAAAATCAGATTTTTCACCCAAAAAATCTGATTATCTTCATCCTTAATCACCCTAATGACATCACTCTAATGACCTCACCCTAATGACATCATCAAATCTCTTTGGAAACACAAATATTCTTATTCTTTTTGGATTTTTTCATAAATGAGGCAAAATCAGATTTTCAGAAAATATTCTTCCCTAAACATCCTAATACGTAAAAAAATGCATCGAAAATCGTGCAAAACGAAATTGATGAGGATGTTGCGCCTAGCGCAGGAAGCTGCGCTAGGCACAGTACCTTGCGCTAGGCGCAAGGTTCTGCGTCTAGCGCATGATTGTGTGCTTGGCGCACACTTGATTTTTCCGGAAAGAATCCGGATTTCCCCCTCTTACACATGGGATTTGATTCTTATTCTGATTCTTTTTCGTGATTTTTATTCGCTAACTAATGGATAAAAGATGTGTTCAGTGGATAACGAATATATTCTTATTCTTTATCCAATGAACAATGACTTGACCATCAAGAAAACTGATTTAATGCCGGTTTCTGGGATACCACTAAAATTCCGACGCCTAATCGCGACTCGTTTTTCGTTTTTCCGAAAGACTAACTTAAGATAATTAATGAAAACTCGTCAAATTAATAAAGACGAGCATGATTATACTACGAATCATTTTATTAAAACGGTGTTTGTAGTTATTGACTACGACTCACGAAAATTATACTTCTAAGCCGAAACTGTATGACTAATGCGCAAAAATGGAAAATCGTGTGACGGAATGAAACTCGCGCTTCGGGGCGCGCGCTCCACGATGCATGACGATTTTGTTATTTTTATTTTTCAAAACCTTTATTTATCTGAAAAAGGGGTTCAAAATTTGGTGTCTACAGTTATTAAATTGATTAATAGGATTATTCTTGGATTATTTGAGTTGTTGATCACCTTATATGATCCTAAGATAAAAATGAGAATTTTGTGTATCCATGATATCTATGTTGGTTGTCTTACTTTGTGAGTCACAACAAGTAAATAATTTATTAATAACTTACAGTGGAAAGTGAATAGCAATAAGTTTTAGACTTGTGCACGTCTGAAATGTTGGACTAGTATGAGTTGGAGTACATAGTGGTAGTCCATGGCTTTTCTTGGGGCTGGATTGATCATCGTGTCCTATTTTATTTAAATTAGTACCTCGATATCGTTTGTCGTTGGAGTACGGAGTTACATCCGTACTTCGTCTTCTAAATTGAAGACATGGTTTGGTTTGGACAACTCTATCCATTGACTATTCAATTTAATTATAATTAATCTATTGGTTGTGAAGTCAAGTGAGTCTGTTATTTCGTTATATTATTACTTTATCTCTGAGTTTAAGTTTATTTGTATCATGTTAGGTTTTATGTTTTATTTACTATGTAGTACTCAACTTTGCTGATTACGTGATTTTCTGTGTGTCGATCATGGCTGTGCCTTATTGATCTTGTGATGACCCATTTGGTGAGCAGTCTTTCAGGATCAATAAAGCATCCACCATTTCAGGTCTGAAGATGATGCATCATTGGGTTTCGGGATATCGTCTGGAGAGCTTGTGTTTTAATTTCATTAATACTTTCGTAATTTGGATTTAATTATGGTTTAATAGTTTGACTTTTGTATTGGTTTGACTATGGTTTGGTTTTGGAGTTGACTTATTGGTTTGACTATAGTGTTTGTGATATGACTGATGCCATTCTAGGTTACCCTAGAATAGGGGCACCTGATTGGTTAGGCAATCAAATCATGACACGTGGCAGGCTATGATTGGGGGTTGATCATCAACCAATCACCGGCAGCCATTTTATGGATTTGGGCCCTGGATATCCTTTAGGCCAAAAGGTGGGCTTTTACTCCCTTCTGAATAAAACCCAGTGGTTAAATCATACTCTTTGATTTCCTTTGATGGGACACGTGTATGATCCTGATGGATCCATGTGTCTCCAAGAGAGCCGTTGATTATTTAGGTTACAACATTTACCATTAAAAGGGTTTTTACTGTTGGCCCCAAGACGGTTAATACCCTTTTACCTGAGGAAGTTACCTCAATTTCAAAAAACAGGCAAAGACGGGCCATTTTTTGGGCTTTACCGGTCACATTTGTCCGGTTTAATCATTACCGATCATTTTGTTACCGGTCTAGAAGGTTTTTCACCCCCCTATATATATGCCCTTTTGTCCTTACTTCAATCGTTTCACACCTTGAGAGAAATTTTCTAAGAGAAAGACTCTGCATATTTTCTTGCTTTCTAGAGAGAGAGTGAGATCGTCCAGTTTCCGTTTTCTTCACCGAATCGTCCAAGCACTTCGTCAGGTATCCTTTCTTTCTTTTTTGTTCTCCTTTATTCTTTATTTTTTCTTAAAAAATCAATAAACAGGATTCCTCTTCTTCGTCAAATAATCCTGGCCGATCAAGAGTTTGCCTTGACACTAGAACCGATAGTACTTCTTCTTCGGCACATTCTAGAGTTGGGCCTATTCTGGCCGAATATATATTTTTTATGGTTTTGGCCGGCAAAGTCAGACGACCCAGTCTTTACCTGTGCAAGGTAATCTGGTGCGCGTCAAGCAAACGGCCCGTCTAAGACGAAGAATAATTCTCCCTTCATATAGCTCTGATATGGAGGAATCTACTGGACGAGTTCCAGATGAGACGAGGGAGACCCAAAGTACTCAGCCATTAGCCGGGCCTACTTCCCCTAACCATAGTGGGGAAGAAAACCTTGAAGCTAATCCCGAACCCAGTCCATCTGGTAGGGAGATCAATATGAAGGAAGCCGGCGAAGGCAATAACGAGGGTGACTCTAGCACTGCTGAAGAATCAAACGATCCCTCCACTACTTCGTCTGAAATTAGGAGACGTTTAGGTCCCCTCTCTGATCCTGGCTTTATTTTAGTCAATCGTAGGTGGTTAGAAAAAAACCGGCCCTGATCCCAGCTACTTATCCACTGTTATGCCCATGCCGGGCTTTTCTTTCGTTATACCCAATAAGGACGCTACAATTTTGAGCGCTCCTAAGAACCATTTCGTCGTCTACAAGCTAGCCTTAGACGCGGGTTTAAGGTTCCCTCTCCACGACTTTGTCGAGCAGGTGTTAAGGCATTACAACATCGGCCACAACCAACTGGCGCCCAATGCCTGGCACAACATTCTAACATTCATAGCCGTATACGAATTGTGCGGCTTGACCCTTTCTCTCCCGGCCTTCACTCATATTCATTATGCGTCTAATGTTCCCGGGACAGTGGACGAAGCTTGGCTCAGCATCTGCAACCACCCTGGCTTCCTTACCTCTTGGGGCAAGCCTTCGAAGATGCATGACTGGAAAGCCGACTTCATTTTTCTCAGAGCGGCCAACGATTCTGCTACTGAGAGGTACCATTTTTATAGTCGGACCGTCATGAATACTGGACGAGAGAAATCCTTTTTGGACTTAGAGGATAGATTTGACGAGGAGGTGATGAAATACTTTAAAATAAAAGAGTATTCCAGACCAAATCACACATCTTTTAAAGGGCCATCTAACTGGATTCCCTTCAAAGTGATGTTTTATGATGATAACTTCTTGGTCGCCGCTAGCTTGCGGTTGGCCGAGGATAGAGGTATATTTTCAAAACTTCTAAGTAAACAGCCCCGTCTAAAATGTGTATCTGACTAACCCCTTTATTTCTTTTTTTGCAGAGTCAGCCAGAGCCCTTCTCAGAAAATCTTGGACGGGCGATATCAGTATGTTCAAGTTTACTGATAACCTGTGGAAGGAGTTCGCGAAGACGAGTGCCGAAAAGAGGGCTGAAACTCTGGTAATACATAATTTTTTTTTGACGTCTTAAAGCACCTTTTTTGCTTTGGACGAGGATCCTTTACGGAAGGAAGGCGGCCACACATGGTCGGCCTCCTTTTGTTCTTTTGGAATTTTGGACGAGGGTCCCTCGCGGAAGGAAGGCGTCCAGGATTGGACGGCTTCCTTCGCCCATCCTCGTCTGGAATCCTTGGATCTTGTAGTTTTGGACGAGGGTCCATTTAGGAAGGAAGGCGTCCAAGCTTAGACGGCTTCCTTCTTCAATCCATCCTCGTCTGAAATCCGTTGATCTTGGATTTTTGAACGAGGGTCCATTGAGGAAGGAAGGCGTCCAAGCTTGGACGGCTTGCTTCTTCAATCCATCCTCGTCTGAAATCCGTTGATCTTGGAATTTTGGACGAGGGTCCTTCGAGAAAGGAAGGCGTCCCTGCTTGCACAACTTCCTTCTTCGATCCATTCTCGTCCTGAATATGATGCTGGCCCTGGACGAAGCTTCCTTTAGCAATCAGGGGGCGTCAACTTATTTTATTAGCTTTTCCTCCTTTAGACGATCATTCTCCTGACTTTGTTTATTTGTGCAGAAAAATGCCACGACCAATAAGGCCTCGCCTGGGAAGTCCTCTTCATCTAAGAAGAGGCTGCGGCGGCTGGTGATCAACCCTTGGCCAAAAAGCTAGGGGCTTTGTGAAAAAGAAGACTGAGAAGACAACCCCAGCCGGCAAGGGGGTCGGAGGAAAAACTATCCAGCCTCCAAAGGACAAAGCTGTGAAAGATGAGCCGTCCACCGATGCCTCGGCAGCGGGAGAGAAAGAGCCGAACTCTGTTCCTATTGATCAGTTGGACACAACTGATCAATCTGAGGTTAAGCCAGACTCTGCTCTGGCGTTGGTGGATCAGAAACCGGACACGACCACTGAGGACAAACCATCCTTCAGCGGCTCGGTTGCTAAGCTGGTCTCACAGATGCCGCTATCTATTAGGGCGGCGTCCCTATCTTCGGGTGAGTCATATTATCCTAACATAGTTAGGACGCTGCGGATCGGTGGACGTTCTATGAGTCCGTCCAACAAACAAGCAATAGTCATCCCCATCAAGAGAACTGACTCCCCCCCCCCTCTTTCAGATAAGGACAAAGGACCTGCTTCGGCCTCGTCTGCTCCCACAGCGGACTCATACGATGAGTTGTTCAAATGCTACCCTGAGTCCTATATAAAGGGCTTCAGGGGAGCCTCAGCTGGGCATGTGGGCTACATGTCTCAACTTACTGTCGAGGTACATTTTATTGTCGTTTTATTTTTGTACTTGTACCAATTTTTTTATTTTTTAACTCGTCTACTGACTTACTTGATCTTCGTTATTTCAGCTTCTTGCCCGCAACATTTTAACCGAGGACTGGGCGAGAGAACTTAGGAACGAAACTAAGCATCTCGTCCTTCAAGCTACAACGGCCGGGGACAAGACCATGTACGACATTCAGATGGCGGAGACTCTTCACCGTCAATCCCGGGAGGCCTAGGAAAAACGGTCTACCGAACTGGAGGCCAGCAATAAGAACTATCTCTTCAAGATTAACGAACTCCTTGATGAGAAGGATCTTTGGCAAATGAACTTGGACGCTATTTCGGCCGATCTGAAGGAAGAGAGGAATATAGCTCTCCTGGCCGCCGTTCAACTTAGGAGGGAAAATATCCTTCTAAGGGCCCAGAATGCTCGGCTGACTGGGGAGGTGCAGCAGGCCTACAAGGATGCTAAGGAAGGCCTTAGCCAGGTCATTGAGACGTCCAAGGACTGGGTTCTCAAGGCCTTTGAGATGCTGGCAGCACCCGAGGAAGTCCCTCGCTTTGAGCGCCGCCTGACCTTTCAAGAGAGCGTCCACCGGCAATGGTAACTGCTGAGGAGCCTCCAACCTTCCTTGACTCCTCAAACGAGGAGGTGGATGATGAGGAAGAGTCTCATGTGGACGACCAAGAAACTCTTGCCGAATGAAGTACCTAGTTTTAGGTTTATTCTTCTAAGTTTCTTGGCTTCTTCGCCGTTGTAGCTTTAGTCTCCTTTTTGTTTTAGACTAGGTTGTAGGCCTCTTTTGACGGGTATATAATGAAATTATCTTCTTAACAATGCTTGTCTTTGGTTCTATCAATGCTTGAATTTTCATTAAGTATAACAAAGACTCGTCCAGCTCTTCTTGGACGTCCTTGCAACTTAATTGAGCAAAATATGCATCTTGTCCTTGTCTTTGGACGACCTTCAAACATTCCTCAAATGAGCTAAGTATAAAGGAGACTCGTCTTAATTTTCAGATGGCCTTCGAGCTTAGTCCAGGAGAGGGTGAGTCTCGTCCTTGTCTTTGGACGATCTACGAACTTTCCTTGAACTAAGTACAATTGTGGCTCGTCCTGCTTTTCGAACGGCCTTCAAGCTTAGTTAAGGAAAGGGTGAGTCTCGTCCTTGTCTTTGGACGATCTTCATACTCGCCTCAAAGAAGCTAAGTATTATTGTGGCTTGTACTGCTTTCCAGACGGCCTTCGTACTTAACTCGTCCTAAAAGTTCCATGGGTTTTAGCTGTACATCCCCCCCCTTCTTGGGCTGAGCTCGTCCTTGTACTCTGGACGAGCTTTGTACCAAGAAGGAGAGCGGCCAACTTTGGCCGAGCCACCATAAAATCTTACATTTAGGACGAGCTAAGATACTTATCTGCAATTTTTATTTTGCTGTTTATGGACAGACCATGTTTTGGCCGGCTTCCTTGAGGAAGCAATGCTCGTCTTGAAGTAGTGAGCCCTTACTAGGGTCTTTACTACTTAGCCGACCTTGCATTTGAAAGTAAGATTCCTTTACTAAGGCTTGCTTATTTCTGGTCGGCTTCCTTTTAGGGACCATGATGTTTCTCTTACTAGAGACTATCATTATTTTGTTAACCAGATGTGTGATATACCTTTTAAGTCTATTACACTATGGCCGGTCTCTTTGAGGAAGCAATGTGCGTCAGAGAAATGGTTTTTCCCTGTTGTGATGTCCATTGTTTATCTTTTACTTTGGACGTTTTATTGTTCTGTGTAATTTTGTCTAAGTTAATGTCACTTTTAGACCACTAGACTAACTGGTGGTAAAAATGCCCCAAACTGAACAACTTAGTATAACATAAAAGAACAATATAGGGAGAAAGTAGAAACTGTATTATATGAATTTTGCTTGACGAAGTGCCAAATCCCCTACCTTGAGTGGTCGTCTAGTGACTCTCTTGTTAATGTCCCGAGCCATTCGCAGCTTGTACAATTGCATTCTTAGTAGTGCATTGCCCCTGACTTCTAGCACTTGGTCTAAGGCCGTGCGCAAGGCAGCCCAATTGGCTTCTTCTGTGTACAGCATGACTCTCATGGTGGGTTCTTCAATCTCAATGGGCAAGACGGCTTCAGTACCATAAACCAACATGAAGGGTGTCTCTCCTGTAGAGTTTCTGGCCGTGGTTCTAATGGACCATAAAACCAGTTGTAGTTCTTCAACCCATAGTCCCTTGGCATTATCCAGCTTTCTTTTGATGTCGTTTGATAGGATTTTGTTGAACGACTCTACTTGCCCATTGGCTTGTGGGTGGGCGACTACAGCAAAGTGAGCTTTGATTTCCCTTTCTGCCAACCAATCTTTCAGCTTAGGCGTTTCAAACTGTGGACCATTATCAAAGACGATGGACTGCGGCATGCCAAACCGAGTTATAATGTTCTTCCAAATAAAGCCCTTGACATCATTCGTTGTTATACCTCGCATGGCTTCGGCCTCTATCCATTTACTGAAGTAGTCCACCGCTACGATTACAAACTTCTTTTGCCCAGCAGCTTTCTTTTCCTTTAGGTATTCCCTGGAATCTGTTTCCATCCGGTGCCCATTTGGACGAACATTATCTTGGGTCCTAACCACCAGGTTCCAGTCCATTTTCCTTCACTGCTCACTACCTTTTGGCTGCTTTTCTCTGGCCGTTCTCCTAGAGGGTTCCTGACGAACAGGTCGACTTGGACCAGGACGATTCTCCTGGGAACCCCCCTTAAGAGGAGCTGGATTGTTAGCTGCTGGCTCCGGATTAATTTGGAAAAACAGCATGTTGTTCATGATCTGATCCTGGACTACTGCTGCCATATTAGTCTGAAAGTCATTCAAGACGTTCTCTAGATGGGCAGCAGTCACTGGACGTTCAAGATTCTCCTGAATAACAGGTTGTTGGCTTTGTCCAGGGACATTGATAATAGACGGAAGTCTTTCCCTTCCTCGAGGCGGTCTCTCGTGATCTACTGTATCTTCAACATTAATTTGAAAACTTCGATTTCTAGCTACATTGGACGATGACAGTCAGTCATCGTTGCGTCTTCCCACAGACGGCGCCAAATGTTTAGTCTCCTGGCTGGCAAGTAAACTATTTTCCCTTATAATGTTCTTCAATTGGAGACTTATGCAACGATGTCTGAATCTGGTGAATCCAAACCTGAGCTCCGTTCCAAACCTGCAAAAAAGGGACCCACCCTGGAGGTTTGGGTGGTGGTTGCCCCTCAGAAGCTTAAGTCATGTATCAGGAGTGAGAAGGAAAAGTAGAGATAGAGAGAGAAAGTTGAGAGAGTATTTTCACAGAGTAAGTTTACACTGTTCAAATTGAATTACCTTTCTCCTGATTTCGGGGGTATTTATAGTGTTTGTGATATGACTGCTGCCCTTCTAGGTTACCCTAGAATTGGGGCACCTGATTGGCTAGGCAATCAAATCATGACACATGGCAGGCTATGATTGGGGGTTGATCATCAACCAATCACCTGCAGCCATTTTAGGGATTTGGGCCCTGGATATCCTTTAGGCCAAAAGGTGGGCTTTTACTCCCTTCTGAATAAAACCCAGTGGTTAAATCATACTGTTTGACTTCCTTTGATAGGACACATGTATGATCCCGATGGATCTATGTGTCTCCAAGAGACCCGTTGATTATTTAGGCTACAACATTACCGATTCCTAATCCAAAATCCAGCGCTTCCCCTCCTAAAATATCATCCATTGATCACGTACATAATGTCTGAGAATCACACATTGGTCCCTTTACTTTTTCCTTCTGTTTACATGAGTTTCCACCTTGAGATTTCTCAACCGCCTTCTTTGCCATGGCGACGGTGCACGTTAAGCTGACATGCACCGAGAGAAACTTGGAGAGAAAGTTTCAAGGTTTTGAGTCGATTATTCAAACTTAACTAGCAAATAAAATACAAAGGTACACTATTAAGGAAATGGAAAAATTGATTTAATCAGTCCCAACTATGGGCGTCCTGACAAAAATAGTCCCAACTATCGTTTTTTATTGTTCAGTCCCAACTTTGAAGGGTGTTTTACAATAGTAGTCCCACCGAGTTAAAAACCTACTGTAGTAGGTAATTTGCCATTTCTTTTTCCTATCTTCTTCCTCCCTCCTTCCTTCACTACTCCCTCCTCCTCTCCTGTGCCACCCAACCCCCTCCCCTTCCACCCACTACCCCCCATCTCCCATCTCCCCTAACCCCTCCCGCTGCCCCAGCCAGCCCTCCCCTGCCACGCATCCCCATGCCCCGGAACCCCTCCCCTTCCCCTCCACTACCCTCCCCTTTCCCCCGCCCCAGTCACCCCCCCCCGCCCCTAAAACTCCTTACCCCTACCCCGACCACCCATCCCCCGACCTCGAAATCCCTCCCCTCCCCGACCTCCCATTCCCCCCCCCGCCCCCACCACCTATCCCCCGACCCTCGAAACCCCTCCCCTTTCCCCCACCTCCCCCGCCCCGAAACACTCCCTTGCCCCCGCCACCCATCCCCCTGCCCCCGAAACCCCTCCCCTTCGGACCAGTAAATGAGAAGAAGAAGAGAGAGAGACACAGAAGCAGCGGCTAAAGGAGAGAGAGAGACGCGAGCAAGGTCGCTTTCACAGCCGCATCACCAACAAGGGTTGCGCGACCCATCACCGGCAACCAACAACAACCGTGCCGATAGCATCCAATCAATAGCCGCAAAGAGAGAGAAAGATACAGGATGTGGGGAGGGGTTTCACGGGCTTGGGGTTTCGGGTGTGAAAGAGATAAGCCACGAGAGATAGGTTGTCATTTGGGTGAAAGGGAGAGGGAAGAGGAGGGGTGGCAGGGGAATGGGGGGAAGGAGGGAGGAGAGAGAAAGACTAAAGGAGGAGGTAGAAGAAACAGGTCAAAAAAAAAGAAAAAAGGAAAATAGGGTCTTTTTTTTCCGGTTTAGCAAGTCACTAGTCCACTCGGACCACCAGTGTAAAGGGGGGGGGTAAAGTTGGGACTGAACAATAAAAAACGATAGTTGGGACTGTTTTTGTCAAGACGCCCATAATTGGGACTGTTTAAATCAATTTTTCCTAAGGAAATATGGGTAACTTATAAGCTCATAAAGGTAAACTATAAAGGAAAAAGGGGTAACTTATAAGCTCATAAACGTAAACTCTTTTTCTTAATGATCCTCTTCATTTTTTTTTCACTCCCCTTCTCCATATCAAACATCTTCTTTCCTTTTTGCCTTCTCTTGATTCACCTCTTCTTCCTCAGCAGCAATAGTAGCAACAAGCCAACAACCCTCTTCTTGGCTCTTACCTCAACATCCAACACGTCTCCTTTTTTGTTAAGAAATCGTCCTTCAAAGCCTTAGTAACAACATAAAGAAAATGAACATCACGTTCTTTATAGAAACTATAAAGAAGAGTTAACACAACAAAACAAAACAAAACAAAAGCAGGGCTTTGAGAGTATAAAAACTTGCAGTAAGTAGACAAAAATATCATGTGTGTAATGCAACCAGAATTAGCTTATTGCTAGTGAACTCTTAAGCTGGAAATTCCAACCAAAATCAAATGGCCTTAAGAAAGCAGCTCCAATTCCTTCCTAGTGTCTTAACTTACGGTCAACCTGTAACACCCCAGAATTTCAAAGGCGGAAAAGAAAGAAATAATAATATATTTGATAGGACGATGGCGGAAACATCGTCTTCTGGGAATGTCACTACTACAAGAATACTGTTTAAATAACTAAGTGATAAAACCAAACATAATTAAATACTATAAGTAAATTAATTACTTAGATTAAAATCGAAAAGAGAAAACTATCTCAAACTAAAGAGAAGTCTAGAACTAAAACCCTAATAGATTATTTCTCGCATCTCAACCCAAGCCCAAAATCAAAGAAAATCCCCATCAACAAAACCTGCAAAATATACAACAAATATCCACAATCAGTGGGGAGTAACTAGCAGTTGGGCGGGCGCGGATGTTGTCGTCGTTTGGGCACCGCGCCCGTCCAAAGATAAAATTTCTCCTACTCTCTTCTACACTAAGGTAGTATAGTGGAAGTAGGGGTCGTATCCACAGGGAAACAGGGACGAGTTTATATTCAGCGTGATTCGAAACCTAGATTAAGCTAAGGGCCGAGAAACCTAATAATAATTACAAAGGGGGGTTTCAAGTAGATTATGAACAAACTACAACTAACTAACATATAAACAAAATGAGAAATCAATTATGGAAAGATCTTGAATCCGATTAACATCCACTTCAATTCATTATCGATCCTTGAACATCCACTCTAATTATTTCCATAATTATCTATTGTCGAGAATTAATCTCGTGTTCTCCTTATTCTTAGTTAAATAGCACGATCAGCGTGACTATAAAACCCTAACTAAAGGATAACCTAGTCCGATCTGCGTCTAAGTTCAATCCAATAGCAAAGCAATAAACACGAGAGAACCAATAGACTCGCTAATGTCATACACGCGATAAACATTCAACAGTTGATTCAATTTCCCTAAGAAATAACCGAGATGATCAGCATCTAAATTACTCCCTAGTTTGCTACCAATTGATAAAAGAATAAAACAATCCGATTCTATTCTTAAATCTAGCATTAGATTAATCACACAATCAAACTAGTAACGTTCCTAGCATAATTATGCAATAATCATAAATCACAAGCATAGAAATTGAACCATAATCAAGGAAAAGAGAAAGAGAGGAAAGATCTCACAATAACGGTTGAAGCTTCATGTTAATTGATCCAAGAACAGTTCAAGCTACAATCCGATAGCATAAACCAAATCCAACATAGAAATCTCTAAAAACTAAACTAAGAAATGAAAACTAAAACTAGGAAATGAAAAACAAAGAAATAAGAAATGAAGAACAAAGAGGAACGAAGAAGGAAAGATGAAAAGAGAATCATGAAGAAGGAAAGATGAGGAGAGGAGCTCTCCCCTCAAGCTTACCACTCCAAGGTCTACATTTCAGCTCTCCTCTTCGTACTTCTCTTCATCTCCCCTCAAAAGTTAGGTTTTAGGAGCTTTTAAACCCCGCACAAAATCGTGGCCCCAAGCCGACTTAAGCGTCGCGAGTCGCGCAACTGATCGCGAGTCGCGACGAGGACTCTGTCTCCCCGCGCACAAAATGGCTGGCACGCAGGTCGCGAGCCGCGACAGGCATCGCGAGTCGCGATGGGCAGGGGGTCGCGAGGTGCGACATCCCTCGCGAGTCGCGAGCCTGGGCGATGGGCGCCGGGCGTGTGGCCCAGGCGGCTCGGCTTTGCCGAGCGTGCGGGTGTGGGCGGCTTTGTGCGATCTTCGGCGTGCGAAGCCGCCGTGCTTGGTTGGTGATGACGCCGGCTCGTTGGGTTGACGTGAGTGTGTAGGTGGTCGAAGTTACGCGCATGCTTGGTGCTTAGAGCTTCCGATGATTGCCCATTATGCTCCGATGCCAAATCTCCCAAGCTCTCCAAAGACAACTTCAATCAAACATCATTCAAATCCATTTCATCTTGAAAGCTCGGAATACATGACGTTAATACAAATTATCTCGCAAAGCTCCGAACTTCCGCTAAGGGCTAAATAAAACACGAATGTTAACAATTACAATCAAACCCTTAGCAAAGTGCACCCAAAATAACGCAAAAACATCGTATAACTTGAGCGTATCAGCAGTTCTCCCAGAACAATAGCAATCAAAGCACGATTCAGAAGAAGATTATTAAGAAAGGAATAACATGCAATCATTACATCAATAGCATGCACATAGAAATCATAAAGCTCATAGATGAAACAAGTGATCATCAACAATAAGTAAACATGATAGAGTGAGTGACATAATTCTAATATATATAAATAATAATAAATCAAGAATTCAACAAGTTATTGAGTCAGAAACCAAACGCCAGTGATTCGCAAATCACTTCCTAAGGTTTGTCCGATCGCAATCTCCCAGTCCAGTCTATGGGCTTACGTTCCCCACTGCCTGTGTCTAAGAATGGCCAAACTCCCGATGCGGGGGTAGAACACGCAGAACTCCCCGACCTCTCGGACGACAACAATTAACCCGGGTGTACCCCTAGTTCGCAAACCGGGTGGTTGGCATGTTCTTCACCTGGGGACTACATCTATCCCACCGGATATTCTTATCTCAAAATACAATCATGCATACAATCCAAGTATCATTCATCTAAAATATTCGTCAAAAAGGGGATGCCACCCTAGGCCTTATACCCTGAGTTCATCAAACAGTTCTTCATAATTCCTCAAAATAAATCACTTATACAATAATCAACAAATAACTCTCACAATAACACTTGAACATTCCCAAACATCATCAATGACAATATACTGGTTTTTACAGCAACCACACTCAATCACAAATACATCACCAATTAACTCTAAATCATATTCATTAAAAGAGTAATAACAATTAAATCATTTTCTTCCATAAATCAAACATAAACATGTGGTTACCCAATGATACATACTGTATACTACTGAAAATCAGCAACCCATAATATATTAAATTATAAATTATATCTGATTTACAAGCCTTCAAACAATTTAAAAGTGTATCCTCAATTTCACAACAAAAACACCATAATAATTATTAAACTAATAATTTCGAGCATTAAAATCATACAAAAATTATCATACGACCCTAATGGCTCTACTGATATGATACAATTTTTATTTATAATTTTCGGACTCCAAAAGTATTTTTAACAGTTAATATACAGATTCCTCAAATAAGCCATTATAATAATTAAAACTATAAACAGACGCCCAAAAATTACCCAAAAATTTACATAACATGTAAAAACTCACGGAAATACATAATATTCAAATAAATTAATTTTTTTGCCTCTACAAATAATTTCCATGATTTATATACTGACAGAACCGAAATTACAAAAAACAGATATATCAATTAAATAAAATAGTAAACAGTAAGGAAAAATTATTCTAAGGCATGGAATACATACTACGCATGTAACATGATCTAAGAAAAATAATTTCATCAATTTTAACAGTCGTTCCATAATTATCATGCAATTTAGCCAAAAACGCACAAAACACCAATTTAATAAAATAAATACTAAAAATCATGCGAAAATTATTTTTCTCTACACAGTATTAACATAGCATGTATCAAGTATATTCATGTCAAATTTCATCAAAAATTTCATTCAAAAAGTATTTTAAATAATTCCTAGCGTAGTAATCTAATACCGAATAATACCCTAATCACTATGGTTCTAAGATAACAACTAGTTACCTGGATCGTCGGGAGGAGAGCTGAGTCTAAAGAGACAATCACGAGTTAAGCATGCAATCCAAATCCTCTTCTAACCCCAAGGCATAACAAACGAGAATTGTAGCAACAAGTCACTAAGCATTTCTTCTTGAACGTTGAAAACTCTTGTTTCGCACTGCTCTGTTACGACCATGATTTCCGATGATCAAAAGCTCAGATTATAAATCTCTCCGGTCAGAGTGTAGAACAAGATGTTATAAACGTTGAGTCCAAAAATTAAGACGATCCAATGGTTAGATCTCCGGCTACGGTTATTTTCGTGAAGGTGTGACAGGAAAAACCGGGTTGAAACTTCCTATTCTTTTCCTCTTCCTTTTCTCTCTTCCTTTTCTTGAAAAACGGTGGGTGATAAATGCAAATGATGCTGAACTTCTTTGAATAAAAATCAGAATTTTATGGATGTTTAATGGTTGAAATAAAGGGTTTTAATGAAGGAGAATGATTAGGGGGTTATAGGAATTACAAAGCTACCAAGAGTCACAAGGAAAAAAAAAATAAAAAGAAAAGAAAGAAGAGATGCTCTCCTTTTCCTTCACTTGACCGGCTGTCAAGTCCAACACACCCACAAAAATCTTCGGCCCAAAACAACAAGGGTCCACGCTTCAAAAGCCCGCTACGCGATAAATCGATAAATTCCTAAATCGCGCCTAAACTTTGAAAATACTTAATAATGAAAATAATTCAAATAAATTATATTATAAATATAAATATAATGCACACATTAGCACGCCACATGCGATGCAACATTTCATCACCCAAGTCGGTCCAACAACGTTACAAAAACGCTACACGACAAAACTGCATCCTAAACGCCTAAACAAATAACGAAATTAATATAACCTTTAAAATAAATAACTAACAACTTAAAATAATATATATATAAATATATCACAACATATAAATATATATACACATTTTCACAACACGTTCCAAAATAATCTAAATAATAAATTATTTATTTTTACGAAAAATATCATTTTAAAATAAACTAACACCAAAAATAAAGAGTGAAAATTACGGGGTGTTACACAACCTGCCACTAGACCTAAGTGGATTTGGAATAAAATAACAGTTAAAATTACACAAATCTATAAGTTAAACTGAGTACAATGCCAGCCAAAATCATAAGACGTTACGAGTTTTAAACCAATGAATATAGGAAATAAAATGCAAAGAATTTGTCCCTTATGCCAAAAACAGCATATCTAAAAATCAACAATCCCAAAAAGATTAGAATTAGAATTCTTGTTGTAGGCACAGAAACACCATATATCACCAAAAAAAGTCGATTTTTTTGCCAAGTATTTGCACTCGCCATCCACATGGTCAGTTTGTAGCACTATGTTTATAGGTGATACTATGTATTTGCAATGAAAGTTCACCAATTTTAACATCTTATAGAGAAGGCAATAACATCTAATAATCAAATTCTCAATATACAAGAAGAAAACAGCGCCTCATATTGACTGTGAAAGTGGAAACAATTTTATTCATCAATACAGGAATTTGGAGAATACATAATAATATTAGTGAGCTAAGAAAACCATTGCAGCAAACCAACAAAAAGTACTAACAAATATAGAAGAAAACTTAGATGTAATGTGGAATTCAAGCAACAAAACAGAAACAAAAGTTCTAAACAAAATTTTGAAAAGCAAATGATGCACCATTTAGATTCCCACCTCCCTTGCTCACTAAAAAACCAATGCACTGTTTGTTAGTTGACATTTGAAATACCAATGTCATATTACTTATCAGTTTTAAATATCAATACTTGCTGTTTATCATAAGTCATACCTAAGTAATATAAAAGTTCTTCAAACATGATCAAATATTACAACAGGCTTAGACCACAAAACTCAAATCTGTGAAAATCAAATTTGACAACATATAACGGTAGATTTAACAACTTATGGTAAAATTCATAAGCATCTATAAATGCAACTTGTTAGGAAAAGATTTAATGAAAAATTTGAACAAAATTAGAAAATCATACAAAAATTCGTATGAACCTACACAATTTTCTCTTTTAGAGCTAAAAAAACTTCACGATATAATTTTGAATTAAAGAGAAATACAGATTAGAAGAATCAAAACTTTAAAAAAATTACTGTAAATGACAATAAATTTAACCTAAAATATAATTTCGAGATCAAATAAATAATGTAATAGCGAAAAAACCGAAAGATTCAGCTGAAATTAGCCAACTGAAACATAAATAATTATGAACACATACAATTTTTCAAACAACTAGAGAAAAATTGAGTTGAAATTAGCAATTTGCAAGTTTAAGAATGAGTAATTGAACTTTGAAATAATATTAACAAAAAAAATGAAAAAGCAATTGAAATCTTACCATAATTTCGAATCATAGAAGCAACAAATAGCGATTTGAGAGTGAGTGGAGTAGCTGCGAGCAATTGATCGAACGCTGGTGACAAAATCACGTTTGAGAGGGGAGGAGTGAGAGAGAGAAAATCGCATTTTAGAGGGGAGGAGTGGAAGAGAGAAAATCGCGCTTGAGAAAAGAAAGTTCCAGACCAATCGTTGTGGTTAAATCATAGCCATTCAATATCTTCTTTTAAACCCATGCGAGAGTTTGACGGTGTAGATCCTCCATTTTCAGTTTTCACCCTAAAGATGGTTTTCACGAGATCACATTCCTATAAATATACATACATATACATATATATATACATGTATATGTATATATATATATATGTATATGTATATATATATATGTATACATATATATATATATACATATGTATATATATATACATATATATATATACATATACCAAGGACCCTTGGGTCCAATGGTATGGTAGGGGTGTAAGTGGATTGGACTGGATTGAACTTTGCCAAATCCAAATCCAGTCCAAAGTTTTTTGGACTCGAGAAATTAAGTCCAAGTCCGATCCAAATATTTTTTGAGTCCAGTCCAATCCAGTCCGATAATTTTTTCTTGAGTCCGAATCCAGTCCAGTCCAGTCCGATTTTTTTTTTTTCCTCCGATTTAGATTTAATGATTCACAACGTTTTCTCATAATTGAATTTGAAAAATTAAGCTCATTATATCCATTCCATAAAATAAATCACATACATCTTTTATACTTGGCCCTGTACGATGTCTTGTTGGGCCTCTGGGTGAGTGGCCCTGTGCGAGGGCAGCCCAGAGGAAATTCATCTTACAACGGGTTCCCGAAAGAAGGCCCAAAAAAAAAATTTAAAAAATATATATATATACATATATATATATATATATATACATATCAACCGTTTTCGCATGGCTTCCTTAAAAATCGAAGAAAGTATATTACTATATGTTAAGGTAAGCACGAGCTTGTATCCAAATGGAACAACTTACTTTTGGAGACAATTTCACAAAATCGACAGAGTTATCTAATAGGCGCTCAATCTTATAATTAAACATTTGTCATCCAGTTTCTGAAAAGTGTTATAACTACTGGAAATAGAGCTTTTGAAAGATTATTGAATCATTACATTATTAGACATTATACAGACAAGAATAGATATAATGGTAGCCTAAATAATGTACAATAAAAGAACTTGTGTTAGAAATGCTAATTGTACAAAATTGCAATATAGAGCTATCAGCTAGTGCTGCCAGACTGTTCTCCAGAAAAGGCACTTCCATATGATGTTGATCCCGTTTGTGAGACCGTTCCTCCACGAGCTTTCTGCAATTGGCGTATTCTAAAGGCATCTTTAGGAAGAGGAAGGCTCTGCACTGATGCAGTTTCATCATCTTCTTGTCCTGCCAAGAAAACAAAAATCTCACATGTTGATCCTGAACAAGGAGCTAATCACACACCCTAAATACAATTCAATTTGCTAGACCATGGTGGCATTGTAACAAGCTTCATAGTGATCAACTTGTTGACTTCTCAACTGGAACAGGAATAGCAATCCAGACCATTCATACTTAAATCTACCATAGACATAAAACAACCAGCAAACTCTAGTACCAAGTCACGGAAGAAAACACTTCAATATGATACTAAGATGCTGTGATTCTCAAGCAACTACTGTATATAAGAAAATATTTTTCATGGATCAAATTTGCTTATATTGATTTAAATCTTCATAATAATCCTTGACTCCTCGAATACAATAGGATTTGAATATGCAAACAAGAAATATGAACAAGAAAGCAAATTGGTATGGTAGTTTTATGCTATCTCCTAAGAACACAGGCATGATTTTGAAATAGCACTAATAGGTATGTACCATAGGAAAAACATTGAACAACAGGAAGAGAAATAAGCAAAATTGTTTTGCAGGGAAACTAGCAGATAAATCCATAAGTTCAAAACTGAGTTCTTCCTCAAGGAACAGAAAACATGATACTATTAGAAGAAACTCAGCATTCTCCTTTTTGAGGCTCTCTTTTGATTGAGAAAATAAGATTATTCAGTTCATTGTTATATAGACCAATGAATAGGCCATAAGAAGTTCAACATTCACATTAATCAACTTCAATAGACATTTTCATCTTCAGTTACAAATAAGACATCTGGATTGTATTTCCAGAGTTTGATAAGTTGTCTGATGTTGGTGTTAGGATGTGACAAATGGACTAGTGCAGAGGGTTACATCTCGGAGAAAATGTGTAAATTATTCTGCTTTTAATGGTGAAATGTAATACTTCTATTGCTTTATTTCATATCCTTATATTACTTCTTTTGTTTTTTTAGTTGCAACATTTTCCATTTTTAAGTGTTTTTATTTAGATGCAACATTTCTTTTCATGGTAAAGGTTTTGGGGCAATTTGACCATTTTATCCTCACTTTACCTACCCCACATGCAAAAAGCATGGGCAATTGAGTCAAATTTTACTCTCCTCTTTCCTTAATATTTGTGCAAAAAGGCATTTGTTGCAACTAAAAAAACAGAGGTAGTATATCATATTCTATGCCTGAGAGATCATTTGTCCAATATCTGAGACAAGGCAATATATTCTGGGTCTCAGATACAACTCCTGAACACTTTACCGCTTAAGCTAGCAACCATCAATGGAAGTCTGATCTCAGATATCGTCATTACGATGAATTTTCTGAAAGACCCAGTATACTCCATTATTAGCTGCCCTTTGATTTGCAACATGTCTAAATGATAGAAGAGAATGAGCCACGCCATGCATATTTAAGATGCTTGCAAAACACAGCTATGACATGTCCATTCTTCACACAGCACTCACACAGAGTGACATATAGCATTATAATACTGAAGCAACTACAGTTGATGAACATACTCGCTGCATCTTTCCTCTTTCCAGATTGTCTATCTCTTGACATTCTCACAGATGAACCACTAGGAGCAGGGCGGGCTTTGTGTGAACCAGAAGGCTCGCTCACATCAGACACAGCTCCTGCAGGTACTTGCGCTGCTGAGAGCACATGCTTCGACGTATGCCCTGTCACAGGGTTGCTTTGCAAACATATGGACAGCACAAAATCTACATCTGGTGCTGGACCTGACATTGGAAAAGAAACAGTTGAATGAGGGGTAGACAAAATCATTAGAAACGATGAACAAACAGGACTAGTGAACGACAGTGCGAGTTGGCAGAACATTGAGAACTGATTAACAATAAAACAGCATGTGCAGGCACAAAATAATTAAATTTGGATTAAGAATTTCTCGCATTCCTTGAGCTCTCTTCATCTACATCAACAATGTCAACAGTCCAGGTAAGAAAAGAGAAGCTAGACTAATTAATGGATTATCTTCATCCAGAGTAACTTCTCCTATTCCTCGAGTTTTGCAGAAGCTTTAAATAATGATAAAGAAAAGCAGTGCTGATACATGCATGTAGACAAGGCATAAGGCTGGAGATAGTATATAAGTGGATAAGCACAGATATTATCACTTTGCTTGAGTGGAATTTTTTCTGTTTCGTGCACTATTCCTTCCCCTTGTGCTTTCCTCCACACTTCTTAGAAAGCTCGCCCTTATATAGTATAAGGTCAACTACCTTAGGTGAATGACAAAGTACTCTCTACAGCCTACATTATACTTTATCTTCTTTTCTTTCATATGCCTTCTCCACCTCAGAGATTACAAGGAAAAAAGGAAAAAGGGGAAAAAGATTTTGAACAGTAAATGCTGGTCAATTACAAAAAGTTCCTATATTAGGAACCTTAGAATGTTAGACAAAAATCACCAAAGCTATAGCTTCGTACTGAACCACAGAATAACCAGAAAAAAAGGTTTCCCCTGGTTCCATCTATAGGCTTCTAAAACCATTCTAGAAACTTCTTATAAAAATGAGTATTATTTATGCTGTGAATTTGGGCATCTAAGAACAAGTTAACTTCACTAATGACTCATGAGTCTTAAGTAGGACATGCTCCTGCATCAGGATTCAGGAGATACGTACAAAATTAGGCCATCATTAGAAATTTCTGTATGGAAACACAATGAAACTTATCAGTAGTTTATCAGATGAGGGGAGGAGGTAAATTTTGTTTAATAAGATCAAAGCATCATCAAAACAGGAGTTAATCACCAGAATAAAGGAAAATGTAAACGCTGCAGTACATACAGAGTATAAAGACTACAGTATAGAGCTGTTCATAAATTCATCATTAGCTAATTAATGTAACAAACTGGAGCACTTGGAATAAGTTCAATTATCACCTTCGACAGCAGGAAGATTTGCTATAAATGCTACAAGTGCAGGTGGAGCTGCTTTCAAAATCCCATCAAATGTTGACATGGTAGTAGAGACAGTGGGAAAGCCACCTGCCATTCCACTAGGAGGAACTGTAGACCCTGCAGGCCATGATCAGAACTTCAACTACCAGAAAAAGATCCAAGTAACGAAGCAGTGTTTTGAGTGTAAGATGGATTGCATGTTCAGATTGGCAAGATGTCACCATAGGTTAATTTTGCAAATTTTGGAAGAGTATGTAATGATGATGCAATGTAATTTTCACAACTTGCTCATCATAATGTGAGAACCTTAATGCCTTGATCAGTAAGTCTATGAAGTGCTCGACTTGTAATACTTGCATAATACTCAAAGTAAAAAGTTCAAGAAATCAAAGAAAAGCACACTCCAAAAAAGAATCAACCTCTGAAGTCCCCTGAGTTTCAGAATACAAGTGCACTAATGTGCTAAATGTTTGTCAACTGATCGGAAATGAAACTTCATTAGGGTCAAGTTTATATGGAATATGTAGGATCATGAGTTATTAAATGAAATATTTCACAGCATGCTAGCCTTCTAATGAGTTTGCTATGCCCAGAATTTACTGCAGAAGTCTTCTGAATGAACGAATAACAACTATAATCTAACAATGAGTCCACACAAACTTTTGCCTGTCATGTTATAAAAAAATCACACATACAAATTCGAGTTCAGGACCAAAAGTCATAAGCAATATAGATTGAGCAATGCACGCTGGTGAGGCTGCACTTCCTAGGCCATGAGTGGTGCAAGACTGCAACTCCCACCTCCGCATGTGCACAAAATTCGATAAATTCATGCAATTAATGGAAATTATGGAAAGGATATAGAAATCAAAGGCATAGCTGTAGCTTTAAACTTCTACCTTACACATCCATACATAGGATATTATCTTCAAGCATTAAAATCTCTTTGAAGGTGACATGTAGCAACAAAATGGCACAATAAATTGTTTGCACCAGGTTATAAGGCATGCAAAGAGTTGCAGCATCTAGAAATATACGTGACACAGAGCATAATGTATGTAATAGAGAGATTGCAGAGAGATTCCAATATCATGAAAATTTGTGCAATAACAGCTACATATTTACATGTAATTGCAAAAGTGGGTTGCATACCTAATTTCTGCCCCGGTTCATATGTCACCATCTGAGTAATATCGGGATTAACCACTTTTGAGGATTGTTCCAACATTGTGGTAAGTCCTGAAGTACTCTTCTCTTCACCTTGAAGAAAACAAGCAACCCCATAAAAAGTTGATGAGATAAGGAAAACCTATCAAAAGCAATCAACCAAGTATTCAGAAAGCTTGTACCTAGGGAACCTGCTCCATTTGGTACGCTAGTCTTTTCCACTTTCTTGTTCATGTTATTAGCAAGCCACTGGATGTTCAAACAAGATTCAGTAGTACTCATGAATCATCATGTTCTCAAAACATACTAAATATCTTCTATCTCAGGATTCAGTTTTGCTCTAACCCGTGAGAGTTCTTGCCCATATTTAGTCACCCGGAGAGGTCTCTAATGCCATACTAAATCAGTGTGCAAGGAGAAAGAAGGAAAAATAAAGCGCTAAATTTTGTGAGGTGTCTGTGATCAAGGAATTAAGCCCTGCTATCATTAACAAGTGTGTCCATGCTACATCATGTGCTAGGCCACCTATCAGGTTCACCTACACTAGGAAATCCAAGGGAAGGGGTAACTAATTTTGGTATGAGCTGGCAGTATGAAAGTTACTGATATTTTAGTAATTGCTATAAATAGGGGAGTTTGTTAGAAAAGGAGTAAATCTTGGAATAGTGTCAGACCAGGAGGAATGTAGCCGACATTCTAGAATCTACAAATAAGGGTAAGGATAGAGAGGAGGTTTTATCGAGAAAACTGTAGCGAGAATTAGTCTTGAGAGAGCTCACATTCCTCTCGAGTCTCGAATGAGTGTGATCGTATTTGGTTTTCTTCTATGGTAAATCAATATAATATCTATCTGGTTACTATCCTATATCATAACCTATATTGCTTAGATAATCTGAATTCTTAGCAGTCCAAGCCTCCAAGGACCTCATTTATATACTTACAGCTAACAAACTAAATCTTCCAGATACAGGAGGAACACAGACAAGCAGAGTTCCAGCAGATATCTTTAACGACGTACTTGATCGACATTAACCAGTATGCAAGTAAAAAGCAGTAATGAAGAACAAAGAGCTAAAACTTTAAAGAGTATGCTATGGCATTAACTAGCACTATCTTTCACAAAGTGACTCTGTTTACATTGATGGTTATTACAACCACTAAACCAAAATCTTGTAGCTATGAGACGCACCTAAGACTCAAATTTCAATTATGGAGTAAAACATCTATGGTTGACAGTAAAGCAACAGCAGTAGAATTATGCTATCTGTGATAATCGAGATGCATGCTTTCTAAGATCTTATCTAGGCCAAGCCCATACTCATTTGCTGGTTGTCTGTTCTTTCTTTTTATTTTCTTTCTATTTGAAAACTTCGGACTGTGAAATAACCAAATTCATGTATAATTTAAGGGTTATTAAGTGAAATCATTAACCCTTTTTTAATAGGCTTTTCAAATAACCCAAAAAATATAGAAAAAGAAAAAAAAAAAAGAAAGGGTAAAGTAGAACACCATTTGTGCCAGCAAGTAATCAAAAGCTTCAGTTCTCTTACACAAATTGCTTAGAGAACCTGCTCTGTTAATTGCCTAAAATTGGTCTTTGTAGATCATACCATCTTAGGGAACACAATAATACAGTCATCAACAGTGTATGAAAGAATGTGGAATCTCTAGCAACACTTGATCAATAAGAAACAATAAGAAGCACCAGTAACCAGAAAAGTAATATGTCTACCCAAAACCATAAAATGTTTTTTACCCAAAACCTAAAATGGCGTCAACATTTATTTATTAGATTCTTAAGTATTACATTAGCCACCTCTACAGGATTCTGAAGTTTCCAACTGATCAGAATATCTAGAAGTATTACAATTGCTTATTAAACATATAATTTGACTTTATCTGTTCTATCATCACGATTTTGTTCCTTCATTTATTGTTTTGTTTTGGTGGGGGGGGGGGGAGGAGGGGGTTGAATCAAGGACACTTAAAGTGAAACGCACCGCTTGCCGTGCTAGATGATCTAGATCCTTGGATGAACATGGCCAAAGATCCATGAAACTGTACCGTGAAATTACTTCTTGTAGTGAACTCTCTTGTGCTACACCTCCATCATCACTTGTCCTGGAAAGAGCCTCTTTCCTTCTTTGCTCAACCTGGCAGTAAATACCAGATATTATGAAATAATGTTAAAAGCATTAATATTGTGTATTACACACATATCACAACACGCTGGGAGCACCTGAATACTTGTTTCAACTTTCAAATGTGGCATAACTTAACATCCACTTGTCATACAAGCTGCCAAAGATATTCATTTTGTTGTATTAGTAAAGTATATTTCATTCATGTTTTGCATACAGTAAAAGATTAGTCTCACAAGACGTCCCATCTTCCCCTCTCTCTCTCTCTCTCTCTCCCTCCTCTCTCCATCTCTCCCCTCCCCCCTCTCTCCCCCCTCTCTCTCAGGAGCCTAGCCAGGTGCGAGGTGAAGTGGTGCATGCCGTGCATCTCATGCAAGCGAGCACACTTTTTCTTGCAAATAGATTATTAACCATTTCTATCCTAAATCTAGTATTCTAATGATAATATGTATACGTTACTATATGCCAAAAAGAGTAATATAAAATATATTTATTACTTGTATACAACATATTAAAATAAACGGTTTTTTCAACATATACCCCTGACTAATTTTTTTTTGCACCGTATACCCTTGCAACTTTCCAAATTCACCATATACCCCCCACGTTTCAAAAAATACACTGACTTACCCTTAATGACTAACGGCGTTAAACTCCGTTAGTCATTAAGCCCTAAACCCCCCTCTAACCCTAATTAAGTAACCTAAATCTAACCCTAATCTAATACCCTAATACTAACATTAACCCTAAACACCCCTCCCCCACCCTAACCCCAATTAAACCCTAACTCTCTCTCTAACCCCAGCCCACCAGCCCCCCACCCAACCCAACCCCAGCCTACCAGCCCCCCCCAACAACCACCGCAGCCCCACCAGCCCCCCAACCACCGCAGCCTCCCCCCTTCCCCCGTCGTCGCACAACCCCCCCCTCCCCTTCCCCGTCGTCGCACAGCCCCCCCTCCCCTTCCCCCGTCGTCGCGCATCCTCCCTCCCCTTCCCCCTTCGTCGAGCAGCCCACCCTCCCCTTCCCCCATCGTCGCGCAGCCCCCCTTCCCCGTCGTCGCGCAGTCCCCCCCTCCCCTTCCCCCGTCGTCGCACAGCCCTCCCTCCCCTTCCCCCGTCGTCGCTTGGTTTTGGGCGTTACGTATTTGGCGTTTTCGAATTTTTTTTTTTTTCATTTCGGGGGAGGGGGAGGGGTTCGGTGGTTGCGGGGAAAGGGAGGGGGAGGGGTTGTGCGGGAAAGGGAGGGGAGGGGGTTGCCGGCGGTTCGCGGGGGAAGGGGAGGGAGAGGGGAGGGCGACGCAGGGGAGGGGGGGAGGGGAGGGGGCGAGCGGGGAGGGAGGGGGCGGGGGGGGGGGGGGAAGGGGGATGGTGGTGGTGGTGATGGGGGAAGGGCGGCGGGGGGAGGGGTCGGTCGGGGAAGGGGGGGGGGGGGGGGGGGAAGGGGAGGGGGGGAGGGGGTGGTGGTGGGGGAAGGGGAGGGGGGGGGTGGTGGTGGTGACGTGGTGGTGGTGACGGGGTGGTGGTGCGGTGGGGGTAAGGGGTGGTTAGGGTTAGGGCCCAAGTTAGTGGTTAGGGCCCAAGTTAGTGGTTAGGGCCCAAGTTAGTAGTTAGGGCCCAAGTTAGTGAATTGGGTTAGAGTTAGGATTAGGGTTTGATTTAAGTTAGTTAATTAGGGTTAGGGGAGGATTATGACCTCATGACTAACGGAAGTCTAACACCGTTAGTCAAAAGGGTAAGTGGATGTATTTTTTGAAACGTGGAGGGTATATGGTGAATTTGGAAAGTTGAAAGGGTATATGGTGAAAAAACCGTAAAATAAACTATACAATAAGTGAATGTAACAGCATGCCAACGTCCCTGAAGGCCAAAATTTGTTTTACAGAAAAGAAAAATTTATTTTAACAGTTACTAAACTTACTAGACATGGTACAAATCATGCTAAGCAGAAGATTTACTACCTAAGCAACTATAATAATAAACAATGAGCATACCAACTGGCAATTGAAAATGAAGAGCAGTCTACAATTCAGTTTTTGAAGATAACAATTAGTAAAGATTTAATACCTTCAGCATGCTAGCAAGGTCTCCATATGTTTGCTCAAATTGCGCAAACTGCTTCCAAACCTGTGGAATATAATCACTAGAATTTAAACACTAGTTTTAAGAAAAAGCCACATATCAAATAACATAAAATAATGGACCATGAGAAGATCAATAGGAAAACTAGACATTAGATGATACGCCCTTGCATCAGAAATACCTGACTAAACCACCAAGCCTTAGCCTTTAATATAGGTCAAACAACAAACATCAACGATAACAACAACAAAAGTAAAGCCTTAATCCCAAAATGGTTTGGCGTCGGCTAACATGAATCGTCATGACAAATCATTTATGTGATAGAAGAAATGATAAGAGTACAAGAATAAGAGTTAAAATAAAAAAATGAGGGAGTAAAAGTGAGAGGATCAAGACGAGAGAAAACATAAGGAACCAAAAAAAAATCTGATTGAGGTATTGAGAGAAAACCAAAATATGGGAATATAAAAATAAAATTTGAGAAAATTATATACAAGAGGTAAAGGGAAAATCAGATGTGAAAAAAGAGACTGAAAGATTTGAGAAAACCCTAAAAGGAAAATCAATAGTGTTTTGAGGGGAAAAATTTGTGAAATACAAGGAAAATATAAAAGAATTCGAAATGGTGAAAAACAAAATCAAGTTGCGTCATCAGCATAAATTCTCTCCCTCCACTTCACCCTATCCAACGCTATATTTCCTCAATCCCAAGTAAACTCATATCACTCTCAATCACGCTTTTGATATATGTCATATGTTCTAAATTCAAACAAGATTTTCTACAGCACCATTCACTAAATTAATACTACGGTTTTTTCACCATATACCCCCGACAAATTAAAAAATTCACCATATACCCTCAATGTTCCAAAAATTCACCATATACCCTTGAGTTTTCGAAAACGTTCATGAAATGCCCTTTTTCTAACTTCCGTTAACTCTCCGTTAGCTTTATTTATGATTTTGCCATTACTAACCCTAAACCCTAATTCTAATCTAACCCTAACCCTAATCTAACCCTTACCCTTACCCTAATCCTAAACCTAAACCCTTACCCTTACACTAAACCCTAACCCACCCGAGTCCACCACCCCTCCACCCCCACCCCCCCCAACCCCCCCCCCCCCCCCCCCCCCCTCCACCGCCGCATCCCCTCTCCCTTCCACCGCCGCATCCCCCTCCCCCCTCCCTCTCCCCTCCGCCGCAGCCCCCCCCCTACTCTCTCCCGCAGCCCCCGCAACCCGCGTAGCCCATTTTCGAAAGCCCCCCCACCCTCCTCATCCCCTCCACCGCCGCATCCCCCCTACCCCGTCCACTCCACCCCACCGCAGCGCAGCCCACCGGCTTCCCCCACCCCTAGCAAAGCCGTCAGTCCACCCTATACCCACCCTCGAATGATTTCGTCTTCCTCTTCGCTCCTTCGATCCGGGTTGCTCGGATCCGGGTTGAATTTTCACCGCCAAGGGAAGAGAGAAGCGGTGCATCAGCATCTCATCTGTTCCAAAAATTCTAGTGGGAAGGGGGTGGGGTGGGGAAATCGACGGGGAGAGGGGAGGGGGGGTGGGGTTAGGGGAATTCGACGGGGAGAGGGGAAGGGTGGGGTTAGGGAATTCGACGGGGGGGGGGGGGGGGTGGGGTAATCGACGGAGAGGGGGGGGTGGGGAATCGACTGGGGGGGGGAAGGGAGTGGGGGAATCGACTGGGGGGGGGGGGAGGGGGTGGGGACCGGCGCCGGTGGAGTTGGAGGGGGGGTGGGGGGGGTAAACGGTTTTTTCACCATATACCCCCGACAAATTAAAAAATTCACCATATACCCTCAATGTTTCAAAAATTCACCATATACCCTTGAGTTTTTGAAAACGTTCACCAAATGCCCTTTTTCTAACTTCCGTTAACTCACCGTTAACTTTATTTACGATTTTGCCATCATTAAGCCCTAACCCTAATTCTAATCTAACCCTAACCCTAATCTAACCCTAACCCTTACCCTAACCCTAATCTAACCCACCTCCTCCACCCCAGCCTTCAACCCCCCACCCCCTCCCCCTCCCTCCTCCACCTCCCCCCACCTCCTCCCCCCTCAACTCCACCGGCTGGGGTCCCCCCCCCTCCCCCCCTCCCCGTCGATTCCCCCACTCCCCTTCCCCCTCCCGTCGATTCCCCCCCCCCTCCCCCCTCCCCCGTCGAATTCCCCTAACCCCACCCTTCCCCTCTCCCCGTCGAATTCCCCTAACCCCCCCCCCTCCCCTCTCCCCAGTCGATTTCCCACCCCACCCCCTTCCCACTAGAATTTTTGGAACAGATGAGATGCCGATGCACCGCTCTCTCTCTTCCCTTGGCGGTGAAAATTCAACCCGGATCCGAGTAACCCGGATCGAAGGAGCGAAGAGGAAGACGAAATCATTCGAGGGTGGGTATAGGGTGGATCGCGGCCTGCGAGGGGTGGGGAAGCCGGTGGGCGCGCCGGCTGCGGTGGGGTGGAGTGGACGGGGTAGGGGGATGAGGAGGGGGGGGGCTTTCGATTTCGGGCTACGCGGGTTGCGGGGCTGCGGGAGAGAGTGGGGGGAGGGGGCGGCGGGGGGAGAGAGGGAGGGGAGGGGGATGCGGCGGTGGAAGGGAGAGGGGATGCGGCGGTGGGAGGGGAGGGGGGGGGGGGTTGGGGGTTGGGCCGGGGTGGAGGGGTGGTGGGGTGGGTGGGTTAGGGTTTAGTGTAAGGGTAAGGGTTTAGGTTTAGGATTAGGGTAAGGGTAAGGGTTAGATTAGGGTTAGATTAGGGTTAGATTAGAATTAGGGTTTAGGGTTAGTAATGGCAAAATCATAAATAACGCTAACGGAGAGTTAACGGAAGTTAGAAAAAGGGCATTTCATGAACGTTTTCGAAAACTCAAGGGTATATGGTGAATTTTTGGAACATTGAGGGTATATGGTGAATTTTTTAATTTGTCGGGGGTATATGGCGAAAAAACCGAATATAAAAGGAAAAATTGTCGCAAACAACACCAACTATTGGTTTGGTGCACAAAACAGCACGAACTAAACGAGGTGTGATGCACAACACAAACTTTATGACATAGGTGCACGAATTAACATACATGACGATTTTGGCCTGAGATTCGTTTACCCAAGCCTTAAAGTTTGTGCTGTGGAACCATGCCAAAATCGTTGTTTATGTTGATTCATGCACTCATGTTATAAAGTTAGTGTTGTGCATCACACCTTGTTTAGTTCGTGCTGTTTTGTGCACCAAACCAATAGTTGGTGCTATTCGTGCCAATTTTTCCAAAATAAAATAAGGAACCTCAGCCTCAATACAACCCTTCCACATGGGTCTAACTTCCATTTCTTCCCTAGAACGGACCTCATAAAAAGTTACATAGAAATAAAAAAAGGAGAAAGAAGAAGAACAACATAATAAATCTCCTTTTCAATGACTCCTTGATTTTGAACCATAGCACTCGTCTTCCATCTCCAATTTCTTGATATAAGAGATAACACCAGTACCTCCCATTCACCACCTTATTGGAATCCCTCATCCTAGCCACATGACTTTTACCATCTATCTCATACTCCAGAGGAAGTTCTTCTAGATGATTCATAAGAGAGCTTTGTTTCCTATCTAGTCTTCCATTAACCTACCCTCTTTCTCTCTAACAATGAAAGCAATACACTGTCTCTGCAGTCTTTATTTTTTAATTCCCAAAAACCTCCTAATTCTAAAACTTAAGTCTCTCCTTCACATACTTTATGATCTAGTAGTTCAAATCTGGGTGAGAAATCAATATAAAATGGGGTAGAACTTCACCGAACCAAGAAGAAAGTCCTAAAATAAAGGGAAAATCAAAAGTTAGAGGTCTGTTATCCAAAATCTTTTGAAATCAGGGAACTCCTCTAACCACTAATTAGTACAAAGAAAGGGATCTTAGTATATAAGTTACACGTGACACTCCATCCCCTCTACTGACTAAGTCAACTAGGCAACCTGAAGAGGCAAAACATGATAGCCACAACCATAAGTCCAAGCCAAAGTCCCTCATACTTTTAGTAATCCCAGGCCAATCCTTGTTCACACCGAAGCAGATATCCACTCCTACCTCAATCTTTCCCGAACTCATTGAGAAAGCCCTTCCAATGACCAGGTCTAAGTGGACCATAAATAACAACGGACTACCAATCATCCCTACCAGGCACCTAAGAAGCAGCAAAGCACAAATTCAGAAAGGGAAGCGAAAGCAACCCTTGTATTCCATGTGACAACAATATCCCCTAAACCCCATGATAAAAAGTATACCAGCTCACAGCTCCACTATCAAAGGGAAGGGAGGAAAGGCCATGCAAGATGTTGATAGACACCCTTTCAGTTCTTTAGTATTTTTTACAAAAACTGAACCCCGCTACTTAGGTTGGACGAAAATGGACATAGTCACAACTTCCAACTAAGAACCTAATACAAACATGACAAACAACAATTTTGAAGAAAAATAGTTAGCACCCATGGACGTATGTGTTTCCTAAATGTGCCAATAACACTCTTTTCTCAGATTATCCAATATTGCCAACTATCTTCTCCTACATTTGTTAATAGAACAAGTTGTTCTTTTCATATAGTATTGTAAAACTGATGAAATCCTTTTCTTATTTCTTCTACTACCTTGTTAGGATAACAAGCCCAATATAGCGGTCCATTATGGTGTTCGAACATGTATGGAGTAAAGAACCAATGTAGGAACCTAGTATGCCGTTCTACAAAGTTCATAAGCATTTCAATTACTGCTACATGGAGTGGTCCACGAAGTAGTCTGCATAGCATAAGAATTTCTTTTTGTACGACGACAAGTTATCTCTGTAAGATTTCGGCTTGGCAAATTCCTTCTGTTTGTGTGCCTCCTAATTTAATGAGGATTGTAATTAGGTAACTAGGTAGATTTTTGGTATGTGATATCTTCTAAAATTATTATCTTAGGGGCAAGCATTATAATTCTAGTAGAAGAGGTTTTCCTTATTTAGCCTATAAAGGGGGTTTAGGCCTAACCAGAAAACATAAGATTGTCATCATTAAGTGGAAGGAACCATCAAGTGAGATAATTATTTTTGAGCGGAAGGAACCATCAAGTGGGGGTACTGTATTATATTGGAGGAACTTAATAATACAATTTATTTTGAGGGAGGAAATTAGAATTTCCTCATAAACACTTGTCTCTTATTTATTGTTATTTTGCTATTACTATATTGTATTTGCATTGTGGTTCTTGTGGTCTTGGGCGGTTTAACACCAACAAACTAAACATCAAAATTTAGCACTTACATTTAGCTAGCAAGAGCTACATTGAAAACATAGCACTATATCTTCCGTCAACACCAATTGGCAAAGGGGAGTTTCACCAAATATATACAAAATGAGAAGCTGCCGGAAATATTGATTATGAACTGACATAACAATGACAGTCAAAACAACAGAAAGCCAAAAATTGGAAATCTTGTAGGATCCCACTAAACAATGTGTATGCTTGTGTACAATTAAAAGTAAAACCAAGTGACTGATTTGAATTTTTACCTCAACAGATTCTTCAGGTGGAAGCGAGTTAAGTGCACGTTCGAACAAAGCTCTGATGTTTCGATCATCATTTAAACGTGACAAAAAATCTGCATATCTGCAACACACTATTAGGACGAAGACTAGAAAGCTGGTCCAGTAATATTTATGTGGGCACACACACACACACACAAAAGGATTGTGTTCTTAAGTAATTATCCACTGACTTTTTAGCAATCATTTCTTCGCCATAGCTTGAAAATTTTGCTTCCGTTCATCATATATGACGATTGAAGACATCACAATCTCATAAGCTCATATATCCACGGAAGAACGAATTGACAATGAACATCACAGAATATACTTTCTTTGTCCCATATATATCCCGGTGGACATTTGATCAAAGTACCAAAAATTAAGTCAATTTATGTCTGGCGTGGAAGAAGTAATATACAAGGTGGTTGTCTACAAAAACTTTTACATCAGTTGGTTCTTTTGTAAAATGCCTAATATATAAAGACAGTTACCCACATAGTTTCTTCTTATCAAATATCCATAAATAACGTTCAATTTTTTTTCTTATACGCCATAAAAAGGTCCATTCATAAAGTTGTAAATCAAGTTTAGAGCTCACTCAAGGATGTATCCAGGCTCATGCATGAAACGTTTTAATCCTGCTTCAAAAATATTATGAGCAACCTGTATGAAGATACAACAGAGTATCAATCAGTAGAATTAAGAAGAGCAGCGACGATAGATGAACAAGAACTAGAAAGAAATGGTCCAGAAAAACAGAGATAATACAATAAAGAACAATGCTTTATAGAACTTCAGCAATTACAAGCATATCATTGCTTTTCAAATGCTATGAACATTCAAAACATGTCCTAAACCGAAACAAAAGAATGGCATTGTAATTACTCTACTTATCCCATGAATCTGTTTTCCCCTATGGACTTTTGACTAGCAATGTTGTATGTTAAAAATTCTAAAGATGGCAAGCGGAATAAGATAGATAGATTATTTAAAGTATCTTTAGCATATACTCCTATACCTCATGCATGTTTTTAGTAAATTATCTATTAAATTATACAAAATCAAAATCCAAAGATGATCCATGTCACTCTCTCATTAAAAAAATTCTTGCCTAATTCATTTGTGAGATATTTTGGGAGACAAAAAAAAGTTTTTAGTCAAATCAGACAAAATAAAATGGGTGTTTTGTAGGGAAAGATCTAATCAATTTGACAAAAAACAAAAGGGAAATTCTACATGGTAGCCTTCAAGTTTAGACTTTTCTATGTGGCGGCAAGACAAAAATAATATAATACAAAGTGACATTGTACTACGACTAATTACATTTAGTGGCCTTAATCCACTTAAAACTGACTAACCCATTACTAAAACCTAATTTACTAACCTACCCTCCTAGTTAATTACCCATTTTCAAAACCCCTCCCATCAGTCGTGAGTTTTGATCACATTAACTCCTCAACTTCCCCTATCAATCATATCTCCTTCCATTCATCATCTCTGCAACTCTTCTTTTCGCTCCATTCTCCATAATTGAGATTGTATTGCGATGTTTTAATATTCATTGTTGATTATCCATTAATGTGTTCAATGACCACCAGAGACAAGCTGATGCTAACAAGGTCGGACAAGTTTGGAGATGCTGGCACTGAATATAGAGAGGTAAATTTAGCATTCAAGTTGTTGTTATTTGGAATTTCTCCCTATCATCCCTGTAACTCTGGAGTATTTTTTTGTCACTCAGTTAAAAGCAGAGAGTCAGGAAGCAACAAGAAGATTTGAGACGATTGTTCGATTAATGAACGAAGAGATGGAACGCTTTCAAGAACAAAAAACAGCAGATATGGGGCTAGCATTCCATGAATTTGCCAAAGGACAGGCACGCTTGGCCAACAGCATTGCTGAAGCTTGGAGAGGTTTGCTTCCAAAGCTTGAAGCCTGTTCTTCTTGAGTATTGAGGCGATAGGTACAAGCAGCCCAAAAGGAACAGGGTGGTCCAAAGGAATGCCAAGAGCATCTGTTTCTCTTGTAAACTATGGATAATCAACAATGAATATTAAAACATCGCAATGCAATCTCAATTATGGAGAATGGAGCGAAAAGAAGAGTTGCAGAGATGATGAATGGAAGGAAATGTGATTGACAGGGGAAGTTGAGGAGTTAATGTGATCAAAACTCACGACTGATGGGAGGGGTTTTGAAAATGGGTAATTAACTAGGAGGGTAGGTTAGTAAATTAGGTTTTAGTAATGGGTTAGTCAGTTTTAAGTGGATTAAGGCCACTAAATATAATTAGTGATAGTACAATGTCTCTTTGTATAATATTATTTTTGTCTTGCCACCACATAGAAAAGTCTAAACTTGAAGGCTACCATGTAGAATTTCCCAAAAAAAAAATTTTCCAAGGTTGACTTCTTATTTCCCCCTTCTTTTTTATCGTTTTCAAAGGCAATGACTTTTAGCCGGAGGTTGTAATGTGGTCTTAAGTAACAATATTTGTGATTATTTGGTCTTTCCATGCTAAAACATTTTATTAGGTCTCTCTCTACAAAACACCCTTTTTATTTGGTCTTATCTAACAAAAAATCCAAAACAAATATTCTATAAAAAGAAAAGCTATCTACTTTTAACGTGAAATCTTGGGTATTCTTCCAAAATAATATTCTATTAACTAATTATGATTAGGATTTTGAATTGATTATGAAGATTGAAAATTAAAATATTCAGATTTAATCCATAAAAAAAGCACCATTTTCTTATATATAATTATGCCGAGCTAAGCTCGGGAAAAAAACTAGTCACATTACAAATTAAGTATAGAATATATACTTAAATCAAATTTTCTGATAACATTTCTTATCAGTACCACCCCAGTCACATTGACGAATGCAGTAGCGAAGGCTGGTTTCACTAGAATTAAAAGTGAGTAATATTGGAACATTTATGAAAAATCGAAACTAATTTATGATGAGGACTCGTGACAAAGAGAAAGTACGGCAATCTTCTGATTTCAACAAGAGTATGTAGTTCATAAAACAAATACTTCTAATATCATACAAGTGATCTTGATTAAAAACTTGGAGGAGAGGGTGTTGAACTACCTTAAGATCCTTGTCAAGACAAAAAGCCATCATAGCATATGCAACATAAACATGATAAGTGCAATGTGGTGATTTGCGAACATCCAGAAAGTATTTGCGGGCAGCTTCCACTCCTTCAGTTCTTCTAAGGAACCTAATAAACTGAAGCATCAAACAGAAGGCAATTGTTAAGAGGTTAAAAAAGACAAGTCTATTGTCCCAAACGATAGAGGTTTAACAAACATGCAACAGAAGCAGTCTCTTATAAGCGATGACATTATATTAGAAAAACAAAGCAGTGCCAAATACTGGTCACATTCTTCAGGTAAAGACTAGAATTCGATAATTTTATTCTCTTTCTTCAATTTCTTACAAACTTGTATATTTTAAGCAATCTAATGCCAGAAACAACCTTCATAATGCGGAAAGCCCATTCAACCTGAATTCTTGACAGAGGTCCCTGATGACTATGTACTCCATCCACTGTTTTTTCTCATAATTAAAAAACAGGACTATGTATCATTACTTTCAGATATCAATTATGTAACAGTTTCCTGAGCAATCAAGAGAATGCAGACGAAAAATATCTCCAAAGCAGAACTCTTGCTGCAGATACATGTTGTTGACTCTTTGAAATAGAGCCAGCTGAGTCTAGTAGATATTGTTGCATCACAAGCATTCTCAAGAATTGCAATGCAGAAGCAGGAAGAACTATCTCATGGTTCTGTATATCATATTTCAAAAAATATCATATCTTACTCATGAAAATCGTGGAGAGAAGTTTTCTTGAGGGTCAAGATCATAAAGTTGGAGAAGAAACAGGAAGTAAGATGTCCAATTATCTCTATTCCAATTCTTCTTGCTTAATTACAGTATGTCTATTCATTGTTCAGGCATGTATTAGTGCATCCATATAGCATAATCAACTGTTATGATATATGATCATATTGTGATACAGTATGCTCAAAACAAATTGGGACCAACAAAATTGGTGCATGAAGTCAATTCAGTGAGCTATATCTGATCGTAAAACCTGAATAATAAAAATAGCTAGTATAAATGAGGACCTTTATTAAAAGGAAAAAGACTTCTAAGATATGGTCTTCACATTTATTTTAGATAAATATTTGAATGCCCTTTAGCCCATCCCAAGCTGCTCTAATATAATACTCTGAAAACGGGTATTTAATATGTGATGTCTACCCTTTCTGATTAGTACTTTTTCATTCAAGTAAAAATGCGCTTTGAAATTCCTCCAAAACCTTACTTGTATATGTGAAAGTGCTGTTGCATTCACGCCATCACCCAACAGGCTCTCATAAATCTTCTTTGCAGGCTGCATTGAGGCAGAAAATCTCCTAATCACGGATGAGCATATGCAACCAAGATACATATTTAATGATATAGAATTATAGATGCTCAAGGTGACACAGCGAGAGAAGTTCAAACCTGGACTGCTCCACGGGATTCCTCCAGTTCAGCATAAGCATACTTCAGCATCTCAGAATCTGCTTTGAGAGAAACAAGTAAAAAAATAGGAAACAAAGTAAAGACTACATGCGAAAGCCTACAAGGAAAAAAGCAGAACAACTTACATGTCATGAAGAAAACACAGAGTGTCCTATTAATTAAAAGAACATTACCAAATGCTATGAGAAGTCAAAAGCAGAAAAGTCACCTGGAAGAGCCTTCAGAGCTCTCTGATAAACTTTAACAGCAGAATCCACAGAACCACTTTTTGCATGCCATGTAGCATAGTCATACCATACATCAGGATAATGATATAAATACATCAGACACTGGTATCAGCCAAAAAGAGGCAAGTCAAGAAGTGGCGATAAGACAGTAAGTGCGCGTTGACCAAACAAACAACATGAGAAGCAAAGCTACAATCAGCAAAAGAAAAGGACGGCGTGCTTGGCAGACCGCAGATGTGTTTAGATTAATACAAAGTTGCAGAAATTTTTGAATATTAGCTACCTCAAAAAGAAACCTAGTTAAGAAATCAAACTTGTCTCCTTGTCCAGAAGCAGATATAGTACTGTAAAGAGTGCAGATACATATTTAGGCTTTATGGTACAAGCAAATGCTGTCTGCACCCTTCAAAATTAATTAGGCTATCATCTAAGTTAGCTTAAACTCCCTTGGGAATTAATAAGCCCTCAAATTATAAAACTATACTTCTTCTCTTTTTTTTGGCCTCGAGTTTCTTTTCCCTTTCTGAGTGAGTGAAGTGATTCTTTAAGAAAAAAGGCTAGCAAAAGTGAGAGAACAAGATTATCTCATAAGTACGCTAAATCTAGTCATAAAACTGAAAGGGCTGATAAAATTAAAGTAATTTGGGAAATTATCAATAGTAACCCTAGATTTTGGATTTTTCATTTTGGTAACCAAACTGAACTTTAATTATCCATGGTAACCTTGTGCTTTTTGTTGTACTTGAGAATGTGCCATTAATAACTATATTTCGTTATAAACCATTGGTATAAGGGTTGTTTATAAACTAATTAAGGTTTTTTAAACTAGAATGGCTTAAATTCCCTTAAAAACTGTTTTTCCTATGTCTCTCATTGAAAACCTATTTCATTCCCGTTTTTAGTAAGAGATGAAAGAAAATAAATTGAGATTCATGTCTAGATAGTGTAGACACTAAAAACCTTACTTAGTTTGCAAACAACCCTTTTAGCAATTGTATATAACGAAAAATGGTTAATAACACTAGTTTCTCAAGTATAACGGACTATAACCATTGCACGAGGTTACCAATAAGAAATTAAATTAAATTTGGCTATCAAAGAGAAAATGCCAAAACTTAGGGTTACCTTGCATGTTAATACTAGCCCAATATCCCCATGCCTGTACGTCCATTTGACATTTGGTGAAACGGAGAGGAGGGATTTAGATAAAGGGGGAAAATAAATTCAAAAAGAAATGAAAGAACAAATAGATCAGAGCAAACACAATATCCAATGGACTTCTGCTGCACAGAAGGGTACTAATTATGTTACCTGTTCATAGGCGAAGACAATTCTCTTATTAGAAGATGCACTGTCAATCCTTTGCGGATTTCCTCTGTGAAGCATATATTTGCAATAAGCATATAAATTACAGCAAGATACACAAGATGACAAAAGCAGAGGAAAGTACTGTGTTGGTTTCAAGCATAAAACTCCCTGTCTGAAGCTAATAACATAAAGCAGCTACAAGAATAAAACCTTACAAATATTCAGTGCCAATACACTGATCCATGAAATAACTTAATATAATAAGGTTGTACAGAACGGCTGTGAGGTTATGCTGTTGACATGTTGTTAGGCATACAAGAAGTGACCTAAGCTGATAACAGAAAGCAGCTACAAGCACAAAAACTTACATATATCCAGTGCCAATAAACTGATACATGAAATAAACGACTAATTTAATATAGTAAGGTTGTACAGCGCAGCTGTGAGGTTATGCTGTTGTATCCATACAAGAAGTGACCTAAGCCTTTCATTACCTGAGTTGTTGGGGACCTTAATATATGGGATAGTCCATCATCATGGTGCCTTTATTTGCCCACAAGGGAAAAGGGTGACAGTTGAGCACAGAATAGTGGGGTTGAATGTTTTGCATGCCCCGGGAAAGCGAGAAATACCTCAGAAGAAGGCAACCAAATACAGCATGGAGTTTCACCAGATCCATAATGAAGTAGGTCTATGACTTATTGCAAGTCTCCCTCATTCTTCCGACCCACATAAGCCACCAAAATAACAGCCAGAAGACCAAAACTCTTATCACTTCATTTGTTTTTCATTCTTCCAAATCCAACATATCTTATCAGAGAATACTCTAATTTAGGTAAATAAGGCGGAACCATTCCCATGCGCGTGGCACAAAAAATCAGTTAGTTGACAACTGCATCCAGAATTGGTCGTCAGGGAGTGGGTTGCAGAACAAGAAAGTTTGGAAGGATTTAATGAAGTGATGATGGTGGAAGCCAAGGGATATGTCATCCGCAAATGTTTGTGCCGCCAAGACTCCCAGATATAGGTCTCGAAGGAAGAAGTCACAAACTTGTACATACATTTCTATCAGACTATGTATATACCTCTTTTTATGTTTCATAGGTCTTTAAGCCATGCTTACTGGCATGGTTTTAAATCTTCAATGTGGACACAATGACAATAACGGTCGTTGAACCACTATCGCGGCCAATGCGGATGGTTTGCAGTTGCCATGGCCCTATATCACGATCACAGTATGCTCAAAAACCTTAACAATGTGGTCACGAATCCGTGATGGGCCAAGATTTAAAACCATGTTTGTGCGGACTTCGTGCATGTAGACCCTCATAATCTTATCATGCACCGATTACGTTTAATTATGTCAATCTCACCAAGCTAAGCTTAGCCTAGTGGAAAGGATTGCACCTTCAACTAGGTAGTTCAATCCCCCACTAGGGGTACTTTGGGAGAGGGGATCCCCCTTACTTTTCCCCCTCACTCCCAAAGTGTCTCGGCAACTATCCCGGATTTGTTTAACCTGTGAGAGAATCCAACCCGGTAAGGCCCTTCATCTTATCTATCTAAAGGGAAAAAAATTCTCACTATATCATTAAGCCTCTTTATGGGGGCATTGACTATGACAACCCCTTGATGTACACAACATGACAATTACGTGAAACCTCTGTTTGACGCCTAACTCGATTCCTCTCGCTTAGGCTCGCTAGCACGCCTAACGGCCTAAGGTGCTGTGCATTCCAACCATCTCAGAGTCAAATATTCCCCAACATAGTTAAAAAACGAGTATCTACAGAAAGCCTTGAAATGGCACCATACGCATAAGGACGAGTAGAGGATTCACAACAATGACAAATGAGCATTGAAGGAAAAGTAGCCTGATTTGAGGCCGTGGGGACCATAGTTCGAAAATACGGTTTCGGTAACGGTTTCGGAAACGGTTGCGGTTTCGGTGGAACGGAACGGATACGTTCAACACGGACCTTGACACGGCATCAAGGTGCTTTTATAATTACACCCAATACTATGATAGCATATTAATAAATTATAAATTTGTAATAATAAATAAAATATTTTTTTATATTTCCTGAATAAGAGTGAATTACCATTTACTAATAGTTACTACTACTAATAATAATTACCGAAATATGATACTAAAAGAAAATCAAAACCTTATGGTGCTAGTACTGGCAGTATAAAAAGAAGAAAGGGGAAGTGACACGTGAGAGGAGAAAGTAAATAAAAAAAAAACTGCTGCAAAGTGGAGACTCAAGTAAACAGAGAGAAGAAAGTGATTAAAAAATAGTAGATAGAAACCACCTAGTCACCTACTACCACTTAGAGCATACACCATATAATATTATTTAAAATTAAAAAATCCCACATAAAGTAAGAAGTAAAAGCCCACAATCTTAAATTCTCCTTCTCCTTCCTCTCTCTTCGTCATGCCCAATATAACGGTGAACTCACTCAGTGAACTCGCCGCTGTTCAATGAACATAAAGCAGAAAAGTCATGGTGAAAAGCTGCGAATTTTGGACTGTTGCGGTAATATAACGGTGGTATCGGACGAATTTCCCTTGTCACGGCCGATTCGGTCGAAAATTCGTTGTATTATAATCCACCGTTCCAAACCGCTAAAGTTCGGTTCGGCAACCTTGAAATCCGATCCAAAACGGCCGAACCGTTCCGTACCGGCCGAGTTTTCGCACCATGGTGGGGACTGCTTGGTTTTAAGAGGCACACCCACGAGGCCCTAAATGTCCTGGAACAATAGGCGCAAGGTGAAGGCGCGCCTATCGTGCAAGATACACACGTATCCCCTAGGCGAGGCGCACCTTTACTCTTTTCCCTTTTTATTTTGTGATAAAATTATAAGTTACAAACTTCTTTTTGTTTAAATAAGATGTGACTAGACTAGAAAATTAGACCAAATATATAAGATAGCCTATTGTAAAAAATAGTGAAAAATATATTATGAAAAAAACACGTTGGGAGCAATCTAACAAGATCCCACATGGATATGCTATTTTTCTATAAGGTAGCGTATAAATATGGTCAAATCTTTAAGAACTCTAGATCGAATTAAAATGTTAAAGCCTGTTAAGACCCAAATCGAATATCTTCAAGTCAAAAAATTTGGTTGTTTTAAGAGACACCCTCTTTCTCTGTCATGTTTCCACTAAAAAACATCCAAGGCGTTGCACCCAGCACCTCGCTGGAGGTAGCTTACTGTTAATAGCGCCCAACTTTCCATACGTGTTTTTTCAAGCGCATCAACTCCCTCTTGCTTGCTTTTTAAAAATAAAGGCCGACTCGAGAAGATTGTGATTGGTCAAGCAATGTAGCTTGGCATAAACATCATGACTTAGTTCATGACAAGTCGACGATGCACTTGATAAGGCTGAACACCTCAGAGGCCTTGGTTGAGTGAACATTTAATCATACAAGCTCTGATATAAAGCGACATTAGATATTCTCCTTGATAGTTTTTCCTAACATACATAAAAACTTTAGGATATAGGTTTCACAGTCAAGAGGAAGCTAACACTGCACAGAGGTTCCATCATGATTACGCGAAGTGCATGTATTGACATCGATAACATGTTAGACAAGGACTGGTTATTCAATTGAAACAATGGATTGAGAAACTAAGCCCAATGAGCGCCGCATCTGAAGGTTTATACCTTATTATGGACTGCAATTGGCAAATGATTCTTTTTACTTATATGTAAGGCTAAATTCCCAATAATACGAGTAGCTCCCAAGCTATTCTAAACTTCTAATTTCAGAGGTTCTCTATGCCCCTATCCCAGATGAATGGTGCATGAATGTTGGCAAAAGGGGGAAAGCGACCACCTGCAACAAAAGAAGTTGCATACAATGTCTGCAGAATCAAGGGCACAGATAAGTAGGAAGCGAAAGTTGGGAGACATGATGTATGCGGGAAAGAGAAGCGGTGGATTTGATGTAAGTTGATGTCACATTTGATCCGAGGAAGATTCATGACATGGTAGACGATGGCGTTGCCTACAAGCCAGATTCATTACATTATTTAAGACAAAGAGATTCGGTTCAAACCCAGTCGAGAAGGCAGTAGCATGACAGCAGTCTAAAGCACATCCAATGTATTGCAGAGCATGAACACAAATTTGGTAAATTTGATTGGTTGAGTCAATTCCATAGTGGCTCCTATGAACAACTGTAGCCTGGTTCTCGGAAAAGACTTCCCGTCTAGAATCATTGCTCATGGCGAGACAGCAACCATATCTCCTTTTTCTTTTTCTTTTTTTGGGATGAGTAATGCAGACATATTTAGGAAGACACCAAAGCCATGTCACCATTATAGAAAAGGAGGGCGGAGGTTCAAACTTCAAAATCTCCGTCAAGCTATCATGTAACAATTTGTTTTCAATATCAAGCAACATCAAGTGCCATAGAGAATCTAACATTTTTGTAACATTTGATTAGCTATCCAATGGCGTACAAAAGGAAACTGGATTTCTTGTTGAGCAAATTCTCTTAAATATCAACTGGTTTTCTTGCTTTCATACCAAATTGCAACTGGAACCATCCTCCGCACTTCAGGCTTCAGCAATCCAACCTTTCTTCAGCCTCCTTCCAACCCAACGAGGACATCTTTGGCAGATCAAGGTTGATCCCAAGTACACAAACTAAACTAATGATAAGTTCCAAAGAGAAACAACCTAAGGACGGAAGCTATGCAATATCCCCTCGTGTTCCTTATGAAGGAACCCGTTAAAGTGTATTAGTACGAAAAGGGAAAATGGTTTTCTTGCTTTCATACCAAATTGCAACTGGAACCATCCTCCGCACTTCAGGCTTCAGCAATCCAATCTTTCTTCAGCCTCCTTTCCAACCCAACGAGGACATCTTTGGCAGATCAAGGCTGATCCCAAGTACACAAACTAAACTAATGATAAGTTCGAAAGAGAAACAACCCAAGGACGGAAGCTATGCAATATCCCCTCGTGTTCCTTATGAAGGAACCCATTAAACACGTGTATTAGTATGAAAAGGAAAAACCCAACAGTGATGAGGATGATCATCATCCCCATTAAAATGTCCACATAGAAACCTGTGACTCACAATATCGTGAGGCTTAATTCTAAGCCCGCTAAGGATATATCAATTGAAAAGGAAGCAGTAGTATACGGTAATATGATTTAGAAACTACAAGTCTACAAGTATATAAATGAATTGCGACAAGCTTGCAGCAACAATACTTACTTTTCAAATGCCAAAAGTTTTTTCCATGTCATCCATTGCTGTTCTTCCTGTAAGCAATCAGATAAATCAAATTCTGTATGGAGGAACCATGAGAGACATGAAGGTGTGGAGTGGGAAGGGAACAGGTTCTAACTGCAGATGATCTATGATTCTCTAACAAGTGAATGAAATACGCAAAACACCCAAAATTTACAGCATAGACTAGACAGACACTCTCTTCTATGTGATGGCAAATCAATCACTGAAGGAGCTGCAATATTCTTAGCCACATAATAAGGAACCCTTAACTCATATGCAAAGAAAATCAAGGCAAGTCTACACTTCTACCCAAAGCAACTTCCCAAGCAAGTTTTTAGGATTGAATCAGTGACTGGTCACATAAAGGCTTCTCACTCTATGTCTTAGGGATATTAGGCGAGCGGAAGCACACAAAGTGACCTTTTTCGAACCTTAGTGAGGCTAAAGGATATAGAAATTCTGCTCTATTCCTTCTGAAAAAGTCACATATGATATAGATAAGATATAGGAACTTTAATCATTATCTATATGTGTACAAACAGACACACACATAAGGACTTGAAAATGAAAAGGAGAAGGACAATTACTTATACTGTGAGCTTCATCTACATTGTTTGCAATTGCATGCTTAGTATCAGATTTTTTGAAGACCAAGTTCATTAATCATTTAAATTTGCTGGTACATCAATTTTCAGTAGCAAGTACATAAAAGTAAAAATCACCTGATGAAAAATTATGTACCGCAAGATTAAAAGTGAAGTGCTTAAATTTTTTTTAAAAAAAAGCAAAGAACATTTACTTCAAAAATATGTACCTGAAGTTTGCAGTAAAAGAATGTATAATGTAACTATCCTTCTCACCCTACTTATTTAAAGAGGCTTCTCATTTGATCATATGTGTGTGTGTATACATGTCTACATCAATTCTATTCCAACCAAAACTAATACATATACATTGCCTTGCAGGAACCAGTTGGCGGGACGGCTAACATGTTCCAATCAATTTCATCAGCGTATTTCTTCCGCTCTCTATAGACAGCTCTCGCACTGTTAAACTTTGGTTGATACTCCGATATAAGTCCTTTAGCCTGCAAAACAATCATCATATATTAAATCATCATATTGTACGTCTTCCATGTCTTTAAAATCAAGCGGTGCCCCCAACCCACCCTCCCAATATTAATAAAAAAAGAAAACGGGGGGTGGGGGGGAGGAATATAACAGAAGGATTGGTTCATATCTGCATAGTATGTTATGCTTCCAAGGAACGTTTTCTCTCTAAAAATCATGGATAGAGCAATATCAATCAAATAGCAAGGTGGACATAAAGAGATCCCAAGGATCAGCTAACTTCAAACATGTTGCGGCATAAAAATGTCAAGTCTGCCGGTTCATCTAAAACAATTTCCTTCTAAGCAAGCAACGAGAAAGGACTTCAATCCTACATGCACCATGGGACGAGTGACCAAGAGATGAGATTCTAGATACACAGGCAGATATGACAAAACCACGCCCAGCACACTTTATACTATATTAAAGCATAAGACTAGCTAAATCCTAAGTAACACCCCATTAGACAAATTTAGAGTTGGGGAAGACATTGCTCAGCCAACATTGGAGATGCAAGCCGTGCTGTGACAAATGCCTATGCAGAAAAGCAAAACCATCATTACGTGTAGACATTTGTCATTTCATGACAGAAATCAGTTCATGGTTATAAGCATCATATGGGAGCCAACTCATGCGGCATACCTGTTTGGCCAGTATACTTAGAATAAACTAGCTACACTGCAATATAGATCTGGTCCCAACCAGAGGACTCGAAGAAAGTAAACTTCAAGATTGCCGTTTACTAGAAGTACAGCAGAATCTAAGGAGAAATGGTTTGATTAGACACAAGTACCATTTCTATGTTAAATTGCCAGGGTTAAACTAAAAATAGATAGCCCATCCTTGGTCTAAGCATTGGGATTACCTCATTCACAATATGCTTGAAAAAAACCTTATAATTATCACATAGGAAGCTACTCAATCAACTAGGCGATTTTCTTCCTGTAAAGAGATTTTTTATTACAGGAACACATCACTATAGAGATCAAAACTTACTTTCACTGATACGTATCAGAAAATGATCTTTAAGACACCTCAAAAAATTAAATATTATCTATCAAATCACTATCTCATACTAAACCTCCTTTCTTGGTCTAGATAACTCTCTGACTTGGTGCTTTTCTTTAATAAGTAAGGACATAATAGATCCGAAAGACACCAAAAGAATCACCCTTGTACAATAGGAGGGCAAAAGACAAAAAAACTCATGCCCTCAAGTGGTGGAGCAATGTATCTACAAAATCAGGAAAAGTCAATTAAAGCTCGGAGACTAAAACTTGACTTCACCCATACAGAAGTCTTCAAAAAGGAACTACAAACCTTCAATAGTGGAAGCTAAACCCTCAAAAATCCGTTGGTTTCTTTCAAAATTGGCAAGCCAACCTTTTTTCGTCATTTTTTACCAGGCAACACGAACATGTCACAAGACAAGGCTGGACCCAACTCAAACCAAACAAGATTAAAGATAAGTGCCAAACAGAAGAGCCTAAAGACAAAAGAGGAGCAGATGATTAACATATTACTCCACCCTAAGGGACAAACTGTAACGTCTAATAGATAATGACTATTAGTAATAACGTTCCTTCTCATAAGAACATCCTCGATTGGAATCTTCTCTATGACGCCACCCAAGTAAGAAAAAAAAAAGCTTTAGGAGGAGCTTTTATCTTCCAAATATCAAAAGCAAGAAAATCGTTGGGAAACCTTTTTTCGTTCTTCAAGAAACAAAAGTGCTTAAGCAGATAGGAGTCACTATTACTGTGACACCAAATCAACTCACCATTCCCCTCCCAAAAGAACTCTTCAACACAACTACATATCCAAAGACTGAGAGATTGAATCTTCTTCCCAATCACTAGGAAGTCTCAAAAGGGTAACAGTCCAATGATAATGGTTATCAATCCATGATAGCACCTCAGAAATGATGGCCTCTTAAAATTAAGGCAAATCTGACTAAGTCTACAAATTCAGCTTTTGGAGGGTGATCCCCTTACCAAATGTCATGCCAAAACAAAACTCTTGAACCAATATTAACTTTGAAGCCAAGCACTCTCTGATTTAGAATGTTAAAAGGAGGATATTCCCCAAAATCTGAATATGTGGCCTTCTATGGCGTATTTCTTACTAGACTTTTCCTCTCTCCATCAGCAAGAGCAAGGGAAATTCCACGTTGGACAAACTCATATCAGACTAAAACTAGCAAGTGGAAATGCAAAGCTAATGTTACACAAATGGGATCCTCATGTGACTTAGATATTAACTACCTTCACCTGGTAGGAAAATTTTAAGGGTTCTAAAACAAAATCTATGGCTTCACCCGCCAAAGGTTCGCTTAAGGGAAAGGGGTTAGTTATTTTAGAACGGATTCACACACCTAACTAAATTAATCGGCTTGTGTTAGGCTTCACCCACCTAGAACAAGGGTCTCTAAGCTAGCTTTAAGCACTAATTGAGTGCGGTTATCTAATCTGAATTTACTCTTCATATTTAAAGAATTACAAGGAGAAATTTCATGACTCAATTATAAACTAAACATGTAAGCAAAAGTTACAGCCTAAGGCCTTTATATAGGCATTGTCAAACCTGTTCCTAAACTAAATAGGAAAGCAAATAAATCCAGAACTTACTCATGATCGCGACAAGATCCTAATTCTTGTAGGGTATCATGTGTCATGCACAAGACTGAGCACCTACTTTTGATGACCTTGGCAGATACAGCTCACAGGAGTTATGGGAACACTCATTCACTCAAGACAATTCCGATGCCCAATGCACTACATGATACCAAACAGGGTGACTTAGTGATGTTGACATACCCGTAAATATCATGACTTAGGATGACAGTTTACATGTATTAAATGCTTAGCCATGGAGCTATATTCCATCCTTGCTAAAAGATGCTGGCACGAAAAGTTGTAAACTCAAGCTAGCAAATCTTTACCTTAGGAAGCCACGCACTCGGGCTCCATATTCATTGACTGATCATCTATAAGGTGCACATGGGTTAAGTCAGTCACCTTAAGGCACATAAATAGGTTCCTTGTTCCTTGTCGGTACGGTAGGCTTAGGGAGATCTGATACTACTAAGCGAGAGCATAAAAGCTCAATCAGGAAAGTTGGGTATTGTAATTAGATACTTGCTCGAAAGCCAGCATGAAATTTGTTTCCTAGTTGGGAAATTATTTAAGGTGCGTTCAAAGTTTTAAAAGTCATCATCTGATGCAGTACATTAATAGGGACCTGGGCAGGCATAGGCTAAGAGAGGGACACACTTAAGCAATTCCGCAGCTATAATAAGATTATTATCTAGGATCATTTGTGGTGAAACGAGCTATAGAACCGACTTTCACATAATAGCCATAATCTGTCACATAAAAAGAATTTAAGATTTAAAACCTCATTATCAATAAGACTTAAGAGCTAAGGTAATAGGCCTTCAAGTGCGTCAAGTGCGTCAAGTGCCTACAGGTTCCTCAACTATACCTTACGAGAATTGTCTTTAACACCATAAAGGTACCTTGTGTGCCTCGCGTCTTGGACAAGATGGTGCCCAATGGCTCAACAATCACAAAGCTATTGATGGGGAAGGTGTAGTTACAGTCCAAGTGGGTACCAGGAAATGAGGAAACAGCCGACAGCCCCATACATTGATTATATGATCGTCCACGAGTAAAGCCCTCAAGTGAGGATGCAGTCAAATTGCTATACCTTGGGGATCACAAAAATTTACGTGGCTTGGCACTAATCAAGGGACTTCCAAAGTTTTAGGCTACATGATACACAGAGTCCTGACATAAGAGTCAATGTTTGCTACTTAATGACTAGAAATAAGATACAAGTACACCAAACGATAGTGAAAAAAGAGTTAACAACTACTTAAGCTTCCAAATCTGCATGCTGTAATTGACCTTAAGTATTGAGGTAACTCTACATGTGCATGCCTAAGTTACATGTAAAAGAAAACTCTGTAAAAGCACCAGAAGCCTCATTCTACCAGCTTGAGCTTAGAAACTACTTAAATTTCAGGTTTGCAATCATAAGTGGCATCACCCAGACAACTAAAAACCTCAAGGCTCAATCTTAAAACTTCACTTTACACTGGATACTAAGAAACAAAGAAAGGATGTCAGGTTGGGACCCCAAGGGCAAATAACAGTGAGAACTTGTCAGGACTCAGGACAAAACCACTCAGCACATGGGTAATATGGTACTAGATCTTAATCCTCCATTCCTCCTTCCTTTTTCAGTCTATGAAGCCTACTACATTCAGTCTACCCGTCAGCATTAGGTTGCAAACTATGGACCCGCAATAAAAATATTCTTGGCATAGTCTAATGTGGCCATGGCCTTTAGTTTGTGTGTGTGAAAATGATTTTAAACAAAATCATTAGGCAGAGGCCAAAAGGATGGGATAAGAATTACCAGCTTCTGTCAATTTGCTATTCCATTGCTTTTTTCCCCTCTTTTCACTAACTTGTAGGCACGATGTTAACTCTCAGCTCATCTCGCCCGTAGGTATCGGTTTACCACCTAATCAAATGGATACTTCCCTAATCCTTATACGTATCAGGCTCATGTCACAAGTACTATGCTTCAGCTCGTACAACCATACCCCAAATTAAAGTCCTACTTGTATCTAGGTACTACTTGTTTCAATGGAGGATCAAATGAGGAATGAGGACATCCTTTAAGAGATTAAGCTTTATGCTATGAATTTGTTTAGACTCGCAGAAGGTTTCGATATTAATGTCAAAAATGCTTGAATTTCTCTTAAGCTTTGTTTCAAGATGACAATGGTAGATCTTGGATTGCTTTATGCTAAGATTAATTATAGATATGCAGGTTTGGTTCTAAATCGCCTTGCATTTTTAGTATATCATTGCAGCCATAACGTCCCCCCCCAATATTTTATATTTTTATTACTAAAATTTTCCATTTATATTGTCCCCTGAATTCTTGCCTTACAAAATTCATACTAAGAATATAGATTATGATTATTACTATATTATGGGGCCTTGGGGTTGATGCAAGGCATGTTCAAAATCCAATGTCCAGACTCCAAACTTGATTAGGAGTTTTAGGAGTAATGTCTTACATGTCAAAACAAGGGATATAAAAAATCTGAAGACATTTTTCTGCTCTGTTTTAATACATATACTGAGATTAATAAAGGGTCGAAAGTTACCAGCACACGGCTAACAGAATTTTCAAAATTCTCATAATCCTTCCATAGTTGTTCAACATGGTGAGTTGGAGTAACAATAGCTTTTTGATATGCCTTGCGAACAGCAGTCATTCGCTGGGTCTCGTCCTGTGCTGAACGTGCCTGCCAAATCACCATGTTAGAATTCACAAATCCTTAAGAAGGCAATGTTAAGATGAGTATGACAAACCGGTATGGACTTCAAGAAGCTGATGTACTCCATCCATACAGGACCAGATGCAATATCAGCTCCTGTTACAAGACAAGCAAGTAAAATATATCATTTATTAACTTTAAAAACCCTTTCAATCTCACCGTCCTTCAACCACTTGCTTAAAGTAAGACATTAAAAGAAGAGAATATCAGGACGGTTGCAGTTGCACCTGCCTCGCAGTGACACTATTCATTACAGAACTTTCTATGATTCTCTCCTAGTAGAAGAACCACATATTTACATTAGAGATTTTGTGCAGCCCATGCTTTATTTGGGGGTCAGCAACAGCTTACATACAAGTATATAACAAGCATTCAGTCAATTAAAATCATTGACATGAATTAGCAATCTTCAGGCCCCAAACACTGCATACACAAGCTAAGGTTACATAAACAGAAGTTAAAAGGAAGCAGCGAGCTGTAACCCACTTGCAGAAACAATACAGAAGCAAGTAAGTTTTATTGCTCCATGCCTATACTATCCAACTTCAAAATACAAGAATTGCCAACATATAACTTTTCGACGATAAGGAAAATATAAATTAATTATTAAAAAAAAAAGCTCACCAACTGAAGGCTATACAATCCTTCTGTCAGACAAGATGCTATTCCTAGAGCGAAAACACTGAACAAACAGGTGGGGCAAAGGTGGTGGTCACACACATAATGGGACAAAATTCAGAAAGGATACATCTTACTGAAACTTCTTAAATTATATTTGCAAGGAGAGTTAACTCACCCACATAATTTAGCATAAAATCAAAGGCTTTCCTTGTCTCTTCTTGACCATCAAAGCCCTTCTTCTCGTTGACCTTCTTAATAAAACGAATATAGCACCTCCTATAGACACAATATTGGGCAAACAATGAGATATGTTGATAATACTAGGCAATATACAAGGAAAAGTATGTATCAAAAGGCACCAAGGAACTAGGGTATCACATGCAGCAACTCCACTCAAAAAGCATGTAAGGCGTATAAACCCAATTCACCGAGCAAGCTATCATGTCCGATTGTACATTGTAAAGTCAAAATGAAAAAGAACGCACTCACCAAAGAGGAACTTGAAGGCAGTTCAATAAGCAACGACTAAAGATTTGTTTTGTAGCATCATCATTATTAACAGCCATTTGCACCTCCACATACTGCTTCCAAAATTTTGCCTGCACCTCAATTTATTAAGTTTGGGTTAATATACATCAGGTTAGGATTCAAATGCACAATGGACAATAGAATAATATTATCCAGGAAACCTGTTACAGACAGAATCAGAGAGGAGGAAATCAGACCAGATGCTCTCAATACAAATTAACATGTTTTTCATTTCAGTGAAACTTATCGCCCAGAAAAAGCAGACAAACAGAATTTGATGATCACGGTCACTTGTTAAAGAGATATGTCAGACGAGGCAGGATATGGGTTGGTCAGAACCATTGTATATTGTAGCATGAAAAAACACCATAGGAATCTAAATTATCTACATGCTCAAACTACCACATGCCAAAGACCACAGGAAGCATGAACAGTTAAACTAGAGTCCACTGATAAAATCTCACACCCTTTTATATCATTTATTCATCACCAACCTCCCCTCCGGGTCAAGTGAGTAGCTCCAAAGACAGACTGATTTTCAGTTTTAATCAAAAGGGTCACAGATCAAGTTACATGAGTCATAGTCATGAGAAGTACTCCCTCCGTCCCCCAAAGGACCTCCCATTTCTCCTTTTCACGTGCACGTTTTGTATCACTAACATCTTTAATTACATATTAGTAAAACTTATAAAAGTTTGATTTTCGTAATGTACTCAATGAGGCAAATCAAACAAGACCTACATGACTATTTTTTTTCTTATATATTGGAAAATTTTAGATGATTTTCTTTACTTATGAATAGTGCCAAAATTACAAATGGAAAAACAGCTCGTTAAATTTGTCGTCATACTCTCTTTTCCTCTCTCTCACTCAGCGCACGATATGGCGATTAGACTATAGTGCGCTGACACCATGGCAAGAGCGCGAGCAAAGAAGAGCACTTAGAAAGGTAAAGGAAAAGGTCCATCATCTTCCCCAGTGAAGAAAACAAAATCTGTCAATGAAGTTACAGGGGTTTTTGCAATCAAGGTTCCAAGTCCAATCAAAGAAATGGAGGTTTTGGAGGAACAGGAGATTGAACGATTACTGAAGTGATCAATCCACCAACATTTGAAGAACGAGTTCAACACTCTATGGAGAAGGTTGTTCTCTCAGGATGGCTTAATGTGATGAAAAGTGGAGGGAAGGAGCCTGCAACAGCGAGGAGAAATGGAAAGTCCTTTTTGGGGGATGGGGGGAGTATGCGGCAAGCTTATCATCTTTATCTACATTTTCTGAAGGATCATACTATGCATCTGACTAATCTCAATTTAAGGTTCAGCTACCTGTACAAAGGTGCGGCAGGTGTATCAAGGAGGCCAATTAACAGATTTTCACAGCACGAATTAAGCTGCCAGACTTCACAAGGTCACCAAGACGAGCACCACAAAACTAGAATTCCGGTGAAACTACAAATACCACTCAGCACAGTCACCATTAAAGCACAGTCAAACAAGGGTGAGAATTACATTGCGCAACCCTAACTGACTTATTGCAACAAAGGCAGAGAAGCCATTTCTAAGCCATTTCTGACCAAACCATAGCACAAAGAACAAAGCAATCTGTAGTATGCAGATAAAGATAGGAGAAAAAGCACAGCTATCAGCAAAAAGTTGACCAAAGATCCTTGTTTCGTTCAAGATCCTACAATGCAAAAGAAAGCATGCAAAGATAGTGGCAAGGTATGAAATTCTTTCCAGCTTCTAAAGCATTCCCTTGCTTAATCAAATTGTTTGGTTGATGACTTCTTCAACTAGCATTACCTATCAGGTTCTCACTCTCCTCCCTCCCTAGATAAACGCTTTCAAAACTCAATGCACAACTCTTTAACTTTTTCTCCTTTGTGTATTTCTCTCCATATGATTTCTCGCTTCAGAAGGCCCCAAGCTTCCAGTTGCAGAAACACAGAATTGAGACTTTCATGGACAATTGTCCATGGAAGTGTCAGGTTCAATACCTAAATTTGGTGATGGGTAGAAGGAGTTCGTATACTTCACTTGATATCCACAGTCATAGTCTGAACCCACAGAATATGTATAAGAATCTACCGATTCTACCAATCCTAGGGATCCAAAGGATTAATCGTGGATCCAAGACAAAAATAGAAAGTTTGAGTTTGGTGGTGCGTCTAGTCAAAGGAGAAATAGGGAGGATGTGTGGTGGTCTAATTGAGAGAGAATGAGAGTGATATGGCTAATATGAGAGAGAAAAAATGGGAGTGATATGGCTAATATGAGAGAGAGAAAATGGGAGTGATCATGCAGGGCCGGGGCTAGGATCTTGGAGGCCCTGTGCACATTCTTAAAAAGGGGCCCTTAAATCTCAACTATTGTATATATAAAAAACCTCAATAAATTACAAATAGAACATCAAATTACATGATATCTATACTAGTATTTTTGAACCATATTCAATACAAAGCAAACTCATAAACTAGAAATATGATGAAATTGAAAAATACTATAACTAAATAAAAAGGCAGTGATAAGAGTCCAGATATAGAACGAGCGTTCTGATATTTTTGCAAAAGAAACTAAACCAACTCTCCTCAAATGATTCTTTGGAGGTATCATCAAATTAATAGTTCTGCAATCTATAACAAATAATAGTTAATTAGTTATATTTACATGTACAACTACAAAAGTAATTTAATTTCCAAAAGTAATGGTTTTGCAAAAAACAAGTAATAACCAAAGGTATTAAATTGAAAACTAAATAGTAAATAAGAAAAGTACTCCTACCATGCAATAGATCCATTTGGTGCTGGGCTACTGGTGTATTTAATACAAATTGCATATTAATGGTGTATTTGCTGCTGTACAATAGGCACTTTCAAATGCGAATGTTGTAGTCGGTAATTTCAAAGAACTTATCAACAGAGTAGTTGCAAGCACTACGGTTGCTTTGCTTGGCAATATATCTCTTCAGGTAAACTTCTCTTGGAAAGTGTTATTCAATTTCAAAGAATTTATTTATTGCAAAAAAGAAAGAGTAGTTGATCGGAAATTTGAATGGATTTTGCAAGGTGGAGTATTAATGGCTATTGTTGTGGGAATTTAGAAGATGAAAAGATGAGGGTGAGAGAAACATAGCAGTAAATCTCGGAAGTTGTGACTTGTGAGACTTAACTCTTCCTCAAAAAAGTGAGACTTAACTCTCCCCAAAAAAGTGTTACCGAGATTCGAACACTTGAACTCAAAAATCTTGAGTCCCTTCACTTACCACTGAACCACAGCAATCTTTCTGATTTTATTTTACAGGAATAGGTATATATTCAATTTTTCGGGGCCCTTATTTTTCTGGGGCCCTGCGCGGTCGCGCACCCCGCGCCGGCTGAGCCCCGCCCTTGGTGATATGGCTAACAGGAGAGAGAGTGAAGAAGTCAATAATGGCAAGGACGATTCAATTTCAGTGGCTGTAGTGCAGGAAGCTTCCCCGTTAGGTATCCCAAATTGCTATCTTCACTAAATTATGGTTATTCTCATTTGTTTCCCCGTAGAATTGGATTATGATACTCCGAGAAGTACTAGTGTTTCATCTTGCAGATTCGCTATTACACAAAGTAACATAAAAGAAAAAAAAGAAAAAACGCTTCAAACCAAATACAATATAAGTATGGTGCCATCTTAATTCCATTTGCAGCACCATCAAATGCCACAGCCAAACAAAAGTAAGCAGACAGCCAATAGCAACAACAACCAAACTATCAACAATGACACTATTAATAGCAAATTCATATCACATTTGTTGTCGATACAAATATTATTATAGTATTATTGTAACAAAAAAAGTACCCTTTTATCTAAAAATTTAAACAACTTTGATGAAAATAAAACTGCACCAATATTACTTACACCACAACAGAAGCATATATTGCAATAGTTATAACAGAATATGTAACACACTGGTCGTGACATGGGCAATTACAAAGCATTATATTATCTACCTATAAACCATAAATTTCCAGAAAATTATATTTACAAAATTTCACTATCACAAACTTGGCAAAATTATGATATATTATTCATAATGGTATGTTTAAAAAAAGAGAGAAAGAGCTTACAGCAGTAGGGTATATGGCCAGCAGTTGTTCATATATAGGAGCTGCTTCAGTGATTGGCAGATGCTAATAATAATAAAAAATATATTCAATAAACAATATTAATATCAAATTATATAAAAAACACTAAAGAACATGAAAATACAAAAAAAAAATTGATATATGAAAATTACCGATGCCTCATTAGCCAAAATCTCAGCAGCTTCGACATTGTAATTATTATCAATAATATCAGCCATGTTAATTTACAGCGGAATTAATAATCCTGGAATGCAAAAACAAATTCCAATTAGCAAAATCGAAGTTCTATGAAGAGGAGTATGAGAGAGAGAGAGAGAGTAAAGATTACAGAGGGGCAACTAACTGCAAAAACGGAGAGAATGAAGCTGCGACTTGTGTCCAATTTTAAACGAAAAATTGGCAAGAGAATTTGAGGGGTTAATGAGTTTGAGCCTTCAATTGAGCGAGACAATTGATGGGTCCGGACTCCGGCGAGGTGAGTGCTGTGTCGGTGTTTATGCGTTTGGGCTGTTGTTAATCTCACTTTCTTATCCCTCGTTTCAAACTCACTTGCTTTAGATAATCGAATTCTCATATGCACTTTTCGAGCCATGTTCGATTTTTCTAATTAATTATTACTAGATTTCTAAGCACGCGATACGTGCGGCAATCATTGTGATATTTCGTAATGTCGAGTAACTAGTTTTACATGCACGCAATGCATGCAGCGACAACTCATTATAATAGTTTAAGTTGACAGTTTTTTCATTAAAGGCTCTGTTTTGTTCAACTTATTAGAAGTTATTTTCAAAGAAAATAAGTTCGAGATAAGCTTCCCAAAAAAAAAAAAAAGTTCAGATAAGTTCAGATCAGTTGTTGATCTGACCTTATTATCATCTATGTAATTGACTTACACATATTGAAATTATATAAACTCATTAAAATGATCATTTCTTTATATGACTATAATGTTGTGGAAGTATATTTGCTGATTTTTTATTTTGGCAATTTTTCCTTTTGATGGAAAATTTTGATATATTCTTAAATAAATTTGTTATCTTTGTTTTTTTTTGTAAACCTTTTTAGTCTTTTCTTTTTTTAACGTGAAATTTTAAGTTATTCTAATTTTAGTTTTTAAAAATGGCAAATATTTTGATTGATTGATTACCCATTATTATTTTAAAAATTTAAACAAAATTGATGTAATTAAAAAATTAAGGGTATTATAGTCATTTAATAGGGGGACGCCATGCCTCCCCCTTCACTTATATAATAGAGATTAGTTCTTGATCTGACCTTATTATCCTCTGCGTAATTGACTTACACAAATTGAAATTATATAAACCCATTAAAATGATCATTTCTTTACATGACTATAATGTTGTGGAAGTATATTTGCTGATTTTTTTAATTTGGCAATTTTTCCTTTTGATGGAAGATTTTGATATTCTTAAATGAATTTGTTATCTTTGTTTTTTTTTTGTAAACCTTTTTAGTCTTTCCTTTTTTTTAACCTGAAATTTTAAGTTATTCTAATTTTCGTTTTTAAAAATGGCAAATATATTGATTGATTGATTACCCATTATTATTTTAAAATTTTAAACAAAATTGATGTAATTAAAAAAGTAAGGGTATTATAGTCATTTAATAAGGGGACGCCATGCCTCCCCCCTTCACTTATATAATAGAGATACACCCGTACAGAGTACCAGAGGAACAACAAATAAATGCCTTCAAGTGCCTCATCATTTGTACGAGTCCTGATGGAGGTGATAGTGTTTAGTTAAAAAGGTTACTACCACTTTTATTGTTTGTTCATTTTCTTTTTAATCAATAATTTGAGTGGTTCTCTTTATAAACCCTCCATGTGCAGAACTCCAGCAGCAAATCTCGAAGTAGAAGAACAATTACGAGCGGGAGTCAGGACGCGGAGCTTTGATGTCTTTTAATTTGGATTGCGATTCGGAGAAGATATGCGTTTCTTGTACAGAAATTTGACTAATTTGTGTTGCTCAGTCAAAGTGTTGAATTGAGGAGGAGAAAATCCAACGTTTACCTTAATATCTTAGTTAAAGGAATATGAAAATAATGAAAATGCATGAAAAATTATTATGTAACTAATTGCATATGTCAATAGTAGAATGGATTGGATAACAAAGTTGGACAACAAATTTAGCAACTCTAAAGGTAGTGATCCGGAACATGTTTCGGCAACTGACGTAGAGGATAATGATTAGTAACGTTAACATCCTAACTTAGACGTATCACATTTCATATCACTTCAATGAAAAAATAACTAAAATATACTAACATATTAAATATGTTCAACAATACAAAACAAATTGCTTATAGAAAAAATTTCTAAGTATTAAAACTATATAAACGCGCGTTAATAATTTTTCAAACTGATTGAAACTTATGAAACAAACTGCCAACTAATAAATTCGAATCTTTCATATGATTATGGCTATGGGCTTGACAGTGTCATCGATCCTGATGGGAAGTTAAAACAGATGTCTTGATACGTTTTTTGAAAAGACAAGTTTTTTTTTTGGATCGGCCCACTCATCATGAAACTTTTCCATTATTTTCTTGTTTTTTTTATGATTTAAAAAGGAGAAACCCTAGAACTATAGAACATACCCTAGTAATTCCCTTTCTCTTTCTCTTTCTCTTCTCGTTCTCTTTCTCGTTCTCTCAATTCAAGTTCTCATGGTTGCACCTCTACTATGCACGAAGATTCTGAAGAAACGTGTTAAGAAGTCTAAGAGGCCCCAAAGTGACCGCAAGATATCCGTTAAGGTATATGCTTTTAAATCCAATTTGAAAGTTTTTTTCAATGAAAAAATGGAAATTTTGAGAAATAAAATAGTTAAGAATAATCTAGAAAATATAAAACTAAAGAATTTGAGTTAAAAGCAGATACGTGAACGGATATTTTGAAGCATCTTGAACTTCTTAACACATTTCTTTACAATCTTCATGCCTAGTGCAGGTGCAGCCATGGAAACTGGGAAAGCAGCGCCGCAGTGGAAGGTCGAAAGGAGAAGAGAGTTAAAGAGATAATGTGGAATTAGTCTTAGGAAGCCAATAATAATAATAATAATAATAATAATAATAATAATAATAATAATAATAACGATAATAATAATAATAATAATAATAATAATAATAATAATAATAATAATATAAAAGTCTATAGAATCAATGTGAAAACGCTGATAGAAAGTATATAACTAAAATATACTAACATATTAAATACGTTCAACAGTACAAAACAAAGCTGCTTAAACAAAAAAAATCTAAGTATTAAAATTGTAACACCCCAGGGTGTGTAGGAGCCCACTAGTAGATATTGTCCTCTTTGGGCTCTAGCCCGCAAGGATTTGCTTTGGTGCACAACCGGAGTCCTACCCAAAAGGCCTCTTCTAGGTTGAGGTGTCCACCTCTATATAAAGAAGGATTCATTCTCCTCAACTTCCGATGTGGGATAGCCAAGATCTTAGGCACCTTCTCCTCTCTTTTAAAGAGCCTGTGTCCCCTTAGGCACTACAAGACACCGGAATGGGCCCTGGCTCTAATACCATCTGTAACACCCCAGGGTGTGTAGGAGCTCATTAGTAGATATTGTCCTCTTTGGGCCCTAGCCCGCAAGGATTTGCTTTGGTGTAGAACTGGAGTTCTACCCAAAAGGCCTCTTCTAGGTTGAGGTGTTACAAGAGGACAATATCTACTTTTGAGGTTAATTAAGTAATGTTAAGTGTGATTAGATAGCAGCTCGGAAGTGCGGGCTGTTACACGTACCCTCACCCCCGAACTCAATTTTTGGTTCAATGACCATCTATAGAGTCAAGACGGGAAAATCTACATTGGATAAGTCCCTAAGATGTCCCTACAGTTTTCAATATCCAATAAGGTTTATAAGTTTTCCTCTAAAAGACTAGTTGGCGACTTCAAAACGAATTTCAATAAAACCTTAACAATGGGGTAGTCAAATACGCACTCACACCGCGGTAGGCGAAAATAAAATCACACCTACGTTAAGGTAAGTGTGTTTTTTCAAGGGAAAAAGTAAGTTAAGTTTGACAAGGTGTACTTCTACTACTACCCTTAAGGCCTTAACATCGTAATTAATAGAATAAAGCAACTAACCTAAAGTCCTTGGGAGCCAAGTTTTTAGTTTCTAGTTTATTTTTTAATTTTAATTTTATCTGTTTTAATGTATGACAACTTTTCTAATAGAAGTAGTAGATCTTTTCATAGTACCTAGGTTAATGTAATTGCCTGATGAACAAATGAAGCCATTGACATCAAAAGTGCTCCAAAGTTTTTTTTAATTTGTTTATTCGTTTTCCTTTCCAACTTACCTCATAAATGGTTTATTGGAGTTATCACTTTCTTTTCAGTGTGGATCATAGTGAGAAGCCAACATTAATCTAATTCTTTTTTATTGCTTGCCTTTACATTTATTATCCCTGCCTCCGGTGGCTCAGGGCCATGGGTTTAAAGCACATATCACTTAGAGGATACTTATAACATCTTTAACGTCAGTCCAGTTTTGATGATCATGAGAATGACTTTGTAATTTATTGAAGTTCTGCCTCATTTCTCCATGAGTTCTCTGTCAAGAGAGCAACAAAATTATTCCCAAATGCACTGCACTCCAATTAGCTGGTGCCTTTTAGGATTATACTTCATGTTCCAAACTTCCAATATATAGTGTGATAATTATTGCGCTAATTCTTGACCAAACTGATGCCCAATATTTTTGGAACCGATGATTCATTTTCGCGAACTAGGGTTTCTAATTTTTAGTGCTTGATTTCTGCGAAAAATTTCCAAATTTGGATTCTTCAATTGTGCTTTAATTTCTTTGATGGAATATATATGACATTATATTTATTATTATGTGTTCTTTTCACTTTATCCTAGTTATATAACTTAATTACCCTATAATTTTGGTGAAACTACAAGCAATGATCAGTGGTGTGCTAGTTTTTTGTATTCTTGTACGCAGTTTAACTATGCTTATTGGCATCTGGTCCAAATATTCATTTCTTTTTGAGGTTTTGAACGACACTTATTGTCTTTCCTTAAGTATGAATCCTATGCATATATGACTTTTGCCCCTTTCAACTCACTCAAACACAATGAATTTATTAATTTTGATGTCATCGCTATGTTGGCAGAGTATTTATTTGACTAGGTTGTATCCATTTCTGGCAGTAAATACCAAATCATCGAAGCAAACGACAATCAGGAAGCTAGAAGAGTATATATCTATCTTTATACTCCGTCCTAGTATTAGAGTAAATTAGTTTTTCTGTTGATACTTGATTTATTTATGCATGTCCTACGGGATCATGACATGACTAGTGTGCTTTGCTTGATCGACGGCTGCTGCCTTTGCAGATGAAGCTGCACAAATAATTAAATATGGACGTTCTGTTTAGAGGAAAGCCTTGGTACTTTGGAGTCCACTCGTGCTGTTAAAGATATCAAATATGAGTTGTGACCTCTGGCACATGCATAGTAAAATGATTCTCCATTTTCTTTCTGAACTTTGTGTAAATCCTGACTCTGCTGAACCATACATTTTTTTCAATGTCAATTAACATCTATTTGTAGATTTCTGTATTTAACTTGATTACTCTTCTTCTGTGGTCATTGCTGCTGAGGTGTTTCTTCTGTGGTCATTGCTGCTGTGCTGTATTATCAATTTCTACTATTTCAGAATTACTCCTACTCCTTCCAGTAAGTAGTAAAGACCAAGCTTGCATTGTATGCTGAAGTTTCTGCATATCATTTTCTTTATGAACTTTGTCTAAATCCTGACACTGCTGAACCATGCGTTTTATTCAATGTCAATTAAGATTTATTTGTAGATTTATGTGGTTGTCTCTTCTGGTATGTTGTGTGATATAAATATAAGGTTGATTCTTTTAAGATTGGAAAACGAAATTTTGTTAAGCAATTGCCTTTTATTTGGAACTTAGATGGTGCCTTTTTCGTTAGCTTGCTTTGTCTTGTTGAATAAAATTGTATCTAAACTCATGTGTTTTCTCGTGACTACACATCTTAAGGTGGAGTATTAGAAGGCCATGGAGGCTTACAACAAGGGGCGAGATTCGATAAATGGCATGCGAAAACGGATTAGTGGTACACCACCCCTTAGTGGATCCGCTTATTTTATGTATAATGCTTATAATATAGATATCATTGGTTGGATTATTTGAATAATTTTTGTTACTAATTAGTAAGCAACTAAGGCCTACGGATGAAACTAATAATTATCAATCTTCCTAATACACTTATCAATCTATTAGGAAATAAGAATCCTAATACAATTATCATTCTATGGATGGTAATGGTATAACGAAGATCTAATCAAACTAGACTTAGGAAACTAGTAATTATCTATCTTCCTAATACAATTATCAATCTATTAGGAAATAAGAATCCTAACTTAAGAAGACTTATAAAAAAAATAATACAAAGAGAAATGTAATTGGCAAATCATGTAGGCTCGATCCACTCCCACCAGGACCACCCTATTTATAAGGCTTTGGGTCCACACTTTTTAGACCGAAGATCCAATCAAACTATACTTAGGAAACTAATAATTATCTATCTTCCTAATACAATTATCAATCTATTAGGACATAAAAATCCTAATACAATTACCAATCTATGGATGGTAATGATATAACGAAGATCTAATCAAACATTTTTTAGACCGAAGATCTAATCAAACTAGACTTAGGAAACTAATAATTATCTATCTTCCTAATACAATTATCAATCTATTAGGACATAAGAATCCTAATACAGTTATCAATCTATGGATGGTAGTGATATAACGAAGATCTAATCAAACAAGACTTAGGAAACTAATAATTATCTATCTTCCGAATACAGTTATCAATCTATTAGGAAATGAGAATCCTAACATAAGAAAACTTAGAAGAAAATAATACTAAAAGAAACGAAATTGGCAAATCTGGGTTCACACCCACTGGGAGTCACTGTTGTGACTCCATTTGAGACTTGTAACTCGTTAGTGTTGTGTCTCCTTTTTCAGATTTGTATCTTTAGATATTGGACCTATGACTTGTAATATTTTAAGATTTTATGAGTTATTTTTTAAAGTTTTGTTATGATTATGCGATGCCTCACACATGCTTCTACTACGAAGATGCTTCTTATGTTTTGTGTTGCTTTAATGATTGTGTCACCGCGCTCTACAACCAAGATAACTCCTCGATGCCTCACACATGCTTCTACTACAAAGATGCTTCTTGTGTTTTGTTTTGCTTTAGTGATTGTGTCGCTGCGCTTTACAGCCAAGATAATTCCTTGTTGCATCTTAATAGCTCCTCGAAGACACAAAATCTTGTTCCTTGTGGCAATTATGAAACGAGCATACCAAATCTAAAACCACTGTCGTCACTCTCATTAACACCTTCAAATCCTCCTCTGACTTTAGGCATCACTATTCGAACTGCTCCTTTTCATCACAATAATGACAAGTCACTTTAGAATTACGCACCTTCTTTCCCTTTTGAGTGCGTCTTGGGTTTAACATATTACACCATAACTTATTGTGTATCAAAACCACTTGATTCCATAATGGTATTAATTCCAATAAGAATGCCGTGTCATTAGGGTTTTTTCTACCATTAATTCGAACAGTTACAACCGAGAATTTCTCTTTCATTTTTACCACGCGCCGAGACACTAAAGGCTCTCTCTTGGCTTGAGGATTCTCCTCCTTCATTAACTTTTTGGACTTTAGAAAGCAAACATCAGGTTCAAATTAAATAATATTTCACATCATTTGCAACGGCTTTGTTTTCTAAATCTCTTAAACAACCTAAGATCCCCGAAACTACGCGGGATATGAATAGCAGTATGCCAACCGGAGTGACTAACAAAATCATGAAGCGCTTGAAAATAACAATGACAGTTTTTATTTCATGCATGCGTTCAGAAAGATGGAACTACAACTCTCCTACAGGAGCGAAATAGAGTAAGAAATTGCCTTATCTTCATCTCGGACCTACTAACCGTGTTGGACTATTGGACTTGCATAGGAACTTGTATATAAGCATTGAAGATGAAACATTTGAAGTTGTGGGTTCAACACTATATGTTATTGGAAGCGGAGAGGGTTACATATGGCAGACTACAATTCCTGGGACCTCGTTCTCCATTCAAGAACGACGTCTTGACATCCATTTGGATCACAAGTTTATGAATAGCCGCAACAACTATTAATAACCTTATATATGGTAGAGATCTAGCAACGGGTGCATATGTATCGAAATAATCAATACCCGGTTTTTGTGAGAAACCCTGAGCTACTAGACGGGCATTGAACTTATCAATAGTCCCATCCACTTTCATTTTCTTTTTGAAAATCCATTTACACCCAATTGGTTTACACTTAGGAGGTAAATCAGCTGGCCTGGAACCCAAGTATTATTTCCCATGATGGAATCCATCTCATCATTAATTGCCTCTTTCCAAAAAGCGGCATCTTGAGACCTCATAGCCTCATTGAATGTTAAAGGATCCTCTTCCACATTAAATATATATGGAAACTTATTCATTATAGAATTCCTTGATCCTTCAACTAAATATACATGAAAATCCGGGCCGAAAGATTTCTCTTTTCTCACCCAAACTCATGCAAGTGTTGTATCCTAATAATTAATTGAACTAACAATTAATTAAATTATAATTCAAACTCTTATTTTTTGGGATAAGGTTGTAATAATTGATCTTTTGATACCAATTTTTAAAACTATTTGCTATTTTCACTTCTTCTGAGGTTGATTGTTTTTAAATGACATTCTATTTCAAATCTCTCTCTCTCATTCTTTTGCTGAAAGTAATGAATAGAAGAAAATTAGGAGAAAATGGCAGAAATTGAGATTAATTAAACTAATAATACACATTGAATAAACCATTATGATTATAGCTTCCCTTGTAATCTCGAGGTTTTCGTGTACTTCTTTCAGAACTTGGTCTAAACCGTTTGTTCAAAAGTTGAAGCCACATAGTAACAATAATGGGTATGTAGAAGAAGAACAAGAACAATTCCTAATTGTTAAAATCTATTTGAATTTGAAGCTACAGTTTGTTCAAAAGTTGAAGCCATGAGAAGATAGTGTATCAATTACTACAATTTGAATGATATGGGGTATGAGAGAGAATGATATTTATAGGGGAATTGATGTTCCACATTTCAGAAAAATTCAAACCACTTTTCGGTAGCATGAGAAAATGGAGAATGAAAATAATATATTTAGTTCATGAAGTAATTATTTGAATTCGAATTTTGTGGCATCATTTAGTTGCTTGTTCAACTCTTGGAGATGTGGAATATTTTCAATTAATTATTTCATGAACAAAATATATTATTTTCGTTTTCCTCCACTTTATCATGCTACTAAAAAGTGGTGTGAATTTTTCTAAAATGTAGAATATCATGCCTTCTACTATAAAAAGATTCACTCTAATACAACACATTACTCAAGTTGTAGCAATTGATTCATTATTTTCTGATGGTCTCAACTTCTGAACATAATGTAGCTTCAAATCCATATTTGGAGATTTTAAAATTTAGGAATTACATCTACCGAGTTCTCAAAGTAGTCACAAAAACATCGAAATTATAAGGAAGTTGTAATCATGATGGATAATCTTATAAATGATATATTAGAAAATTTAGTAAATTTTTCAATGTGTATTATTAGTTTCACTAATCTCAATTATTCACCTTTTCTCTCATTTTTCCTTTATTTATTACTTTCAACAAAAGAAAAAGTGAGAAAGTTAAAATGCAATTAGAAAGACAATCAATATCAAAAACGTTAAAATAGCAAATAATTTTAATAATTGGATCAAAGAACCAATTATTGCAACCTTGTCCAAAAAAAAGAGTTTGAATTATTTTTAATTAATTATTAGTTCAATTAATAGATATAGCTTTGAAAGGCGAAATGAATTTGTGGCGTTGTTGAAAATAGTTATTTGTGGCCTCTGTTTTTTATAACATTCGATATGTTATTATTCAAGAGTAGATCGAGTTGTAAAGATTTTTTGGTGGCTTTGTGGTTTTCAATTTGTATTCTCTGAATCTTATTTTTATTATGTGAAGTACGAGCGAATACTTTAGGAAAGTTGTAGTTTTTTTTACTCTATTTGAAGAATCAATATGATACTATAAAGTCCGAGCTCAGTTCTTTTTGACATTATATTGTGTTAGGTAGTAAGTCGATTGTATTAAGTTATTTGTCGTGATGATATTGTTTTCTTGGGCTTATGGAGTTCAGTTGACCTCCGTATGTGCCGTTTGACATTGAAATGCTGTTACATTTAACTGGATGGTTGTCACCTCCAAATTGTTTCATTTAAATGGCGCTGGGCCGTTGTCCAAAGGGTATGGGTTCCCGAGTGACTATAAAGTTTAAGGGAGTCACATTGACGCCCAATATTGTTACGGGTCAATTATGAAGACTCGCCATTCTCTTCCTAATGGTCAAAAAGTGATACGACATAGGGATGTCGCAAGAATTTTTGACTATTAGGAAGAGAGTGTCGAGTCTTCATAAGTGACCCGTAACCAATATTGGGCATCAGTGTCACTCCCTTAAACTTTATAGTAACTCGGGAATCAATAACCTTTGGACAGCGGCCCAACGCCATTTAGATGAAATAATTTACAGGTGACAACCATCCAGTTAAATGAAACATCATTTCAATGTCAAATGGCATAAACGGAGGTCAACTGAACTCTATAAGCCCAAGAAAACAATATCAGCACGACAAATAAGGACATACAATCGGTATACTACCTAACACAATATAGTGTCAAAAAGAACTAAGCTCGCACTTTATGATATCATATATGATTTTTCAAATAGAGTAAAAAAACTACAACTTAGTATTCACTTATACTTCTCATGATCAATAAGATTCAGAAAATTGAAACCACTAAGCCTCTAATAGATCTTTACAAAGAATAATATTCCTCTTAAGATTATAGAGTTCAATTTACTTATTTTGTATTTTTTGACTCTCAAGTGGTACACCCAAATTTGCTCCATTTATCTTATGTAGAAATACTAGAATTGATCATGGGTCAGGCTTTGGGCAAAAAAAGTTGATTGTTTTAGGCAAAAGCCTCGAGTCTAGCTGGGCCAAAGCCTCGGGCCGAAATTCCATCTCAAAAACCTGCTAATTCGGGCCGGGTCAAGTGAGCATTTCGGGCCTTTTTTGGACCAAGTCGTAAGTTAGCGTAATTTTACCATATTTAGATTGCCTGTGGCCCGATTTTTGCTCAAAACTTCCTTAAATTTTCTTCTTACTCGTGAATTAATTGCCTTTGGCTTGCGCTAGTTTGTCTTACTACATGCCAAAGTGTATTGATTCAGGAGCGAGTAGAAACTTTAAGGAAGTTTTGTTTATTGTTGCGGATTCTAGGATCCTTGTTTCATAATGTGTTTAATACTGCTGTTGAATGTTTTATACGATTTCCTAATAAACGGTGTCCCTGTTCCACCAGACTGATTGCTTGGAGCTGCAGAATAAATTAGTGATTGTTAGAAATCTCAAAAAGTGTTGATATGGATGTTTTCAGAGGTACAAAAGGATATCAGGTTTTGACGAAGATATCTCCTTGGAGGAGTTACATTGTTTTCAAACCCATCTTCTCCGGTCGCCTCCATACTCTACTTTCATGCAATAAGTGAAATATAAAATGGAATTATAAAACATTAAATAGCAATTTATCTGACAGATGCCAATAATTCTCTATTGAAGACCATGAATCAAACCAAGTGGCTGCAAACATATTATTTGTAGGATAAAATATTAATTGTTTAAAGATTATTAATGTTTTATAGTCCAATTTTATATTCCAGTTATTGTATGAAAGTAGACTATGGAGGCGAACAGGATAAAATGGATTTGTGAACAATGTGACTCTTCCAAGCAGATATATTCGTCAAAACCTGATATCTTTTTTGTACCTTTGAAAGCATCCATATTATTTATTCTTGAAATTTTTAACCATTAATCATTTATTCTGCATCTCCAAATCAAGCAATCTGGTGACACAAGGGCCAAGTGTATTAGGAAACCGCTTAAAAAATCCAAGGTGCAATATTTATCACCTGAAGAGGCAAGGGTCCTAGAATCTGGAGCAATGAAAAAGAAATCCTCATAATGATGCCCAATAGGAAGCCAGGGTCACCGAATTTCGGAATAATGTCGGTGATCTAAAGCTTTTGATTAGCCCAACAATTAAAAGATGCCGCATGATTTTATGACTATTGGGGAGATAATGACAAGTCTTCTTGTCTAACCCATAACCTATGTTGGGCATAATAGTTACTCATTAAAATTTTCTTCTTACTCGTGAATCAATACCTTTTGGTTTGCACTAGTTTGTCTTAGTACATGCCAAAGTGTATTGATTCAGGAGTGAGTAGAAACTTTAAGGAATTCGTGAATCAATACTCTTTGGTCTGCGCCGTTTGTCTTAGAGGTGATCAACATGGGTCCGGCTCATCAAGAATATGAGCTAGTTCGGATGAGCATATATAGTTCAATAATTTATTTCTCACTAAGAATGTGAGCTAGTTGGGATGACAACACCAAATGAATGTTGTATTTTTTTAATGCAAAGCCACTAATTTAGTCCACGCAGGATGATGATTATTTTGAAGGTGAAGTTGATTCACCCTAACAAAATAAACAAGATGTCAGTGGATTTGGAGCTGAGGGAAGATTAACTGGAACTCCTAATCTAGAGAAGGGAAGTAGACTTGGATCCATAAAGATGGATTACTAGACTTTCAGGAGCCTTAATCTGCTATTATTTGGAATGTTTTGGGTCTTATGGTCATTGGAAGACATAGATTCTATTAGGAATATAGCGAAGTTAGAATTGGTCACAACAAGTTATAGACATCCAAAATGCAATGTACGTATGAGTGAGACGGTGAAAGAAGTGGAGAGAAAAGCGAAAGAGTTGAAGAAAAAAATTGAAGCTTTTGATTTGAAAGTGAAGATGAAATGTCGCGAAATAGTGGAAATGAGAGGGAAGCTCATGTCACGGTCTCATGGTCATGCTGCTTTTACGCTTTTAACAACTTCATTAATTTTTTTTATTTATTTGGTTCCAATCCCTAATGTTTGTATTATATTTGTAATATACCATGCAAGCAGATATTGATATTTTGACAAAGAATCTCAAAATTGAAAATGCTCAAAATATGGTGATGAAGAACGAACTGCTCAAAATCTGGTGATGAAAAGGAACTACTCAATTAATGCTTCTTTGAAATTGGAAATGCTCAAAAACTGGTGATGAAGAACCATTAAATGCAAATACATTAAGACTTGAGATTGAGCAATTCAAGACTTTAGATTGAGCAGTTCCTTCTTCATCACCAAATTTTGAGCATTTCTAATTTTGAGATTCTCTGTCAACATATCAATATTTGTTTGCATGGTATATTAAAAATATAATACAAATGTATTAGGGATTGGAACAAATTAAGTAAAAAAAATTAATGAAATTGTTAAAAGCGTAAAAGTAGCATGACCATGAGACCATGACATAAGCTTCCCTATCATTTATACTATTTCATCACATTTCATCTTTACTTCCAAATCAAAAGCTTTAACTTTTTCCTTCAACTCTTCCACTATTCTTTCCACTTCTTTCACCCTCTCAGTCACACAACACACTTTGGATTTCTATAACTTGTTCTAACCAAGTCTATTTTCACTATAGTCTTAATAGGGTCTATATCTTCCAATTACCATGAGACCCAAACATTCGAAATAATAGCAAATCAAGGCTCCTTACATTCTGGTAATTTATTTTTTGAACCCAATCTCACTCAGACCCATTTTTATGAACCCAATCCACTTAAACCACCTATTTGTAATTTATTTTTTGTTTGAACATGTAAGTTGATGGTCTTTCTCTTAACACGAGTCAGTAGCAACCACTGTGTAAGTATAAATTTTCATAAATCGTAATTTTATTTGGTCGAACGTAACTTTATTGTGGGTATGGCGCAATGTCTACTGGTTTATGCTCGGGTGCTAACACATAAGGATAGGCTTCTTATGTGTCAGCACCCAAGCATAAATCAGTGGACATTGCGCCACACCCACAATGAAGTTACATTCTACCAAATAAAATTAGAATTTATGAAAATTCATGCTTGCAGACTGATTGTTACTGACTCACCTAAATAGGAAGATCATCTTACATGTTTCAAGAAGGAACAAATTGCAAAGAGATGGTTTGAGTTGAATGAGTATCGTGGAAGTCAGGATTTTTTCTTAGCGAGAGTTGCTAGCCTATCCTTATGTGTCAGCACCAAAGCATAAACCAATAGACATTGCGCTACACCCACAATGAATTTACGTTCTACCAAATAAAATTATAATTTATGAAAATTTATGCTTACAGACTGATTGTTGCTGACTCACCTGATTAGGAAGATCGTCTTACATGTTTCAAGAAGGAACAAATTGCAAAGAGATGGTTTGAGTTGAATGAGTATCGTGGAAGTCAGGATTTTGTGATAGAACCAGTTGATATGAATGACTCTTGTGATCCTTTCTTAGATAGAGTTTCTAGCTCAGGATAAAAATGCCTTGCACCAATCCCACTCAAACCACCTCTTTGTAATTTGTTCCTTGTTGGAATATGTAAGATTTCCTCATATCTCCGTTGCTGCTTCTCCATATTCGACATGACATACCTAGGACTAATATTTTTATCACATTGGTCTTTTCCAAACATAAGTTTTTCATGAAGCCCATTACGAAAAAGTGTCAAAGCTTTGGAACGCGAATAATCAGATCAATGTTTTCAAAGATTACTACATCAATGCTCTCAAGCTTTGGGCATTTGTAAATTAGATTTTCTAAAACTTTCGAGGTTTTTGCCGATGATCGAACTTGAACACAATTCGCACTTCTGACTTATAAGTAGGGATGGCAGTGGGGTGGGTCAAGTAGGAGACTCGCCCCATCCCTGCCCAAGTGGGACGGGGATATGTCTAAGTTTGGCGGAAATGGGGGTTAAAATCGTACCCGCAATGGGTGGTGGAGTGGGTGTGGATTTTATGCTATACCCGTCCCACCCCACCCCCGCCTGCCTTGCATATTTATTATTAAAATTCTATTTAAGTATATACTTATGTGGGTATGCCGCGGGTAAGAAGCGGGTGCGGATGCCCATGCGGGTGGTGAGTGGGAATGAAGTGGATACGATGCGGGTACGAAGCGGGTGTGGGTACCCATGTGGGTGGTGGAGCGGGGATAAGTTTAAATACATATCAGCTGGGCCGGGGATGGGTCTGTAATTTTCCCTTGCAATGGGTGGTGGGGTGGGAATAGGGATGAGAATTTTATGCGGGTAATGGTGTGGAGGTACCATCCTCTTCATCCGCGCCGCCCAAATGCCATCCCTTAATTGTTGGAGGAGTACACAAAAGCTTTTACTCAATAAGAGTTAAGTGTGTTAAGCCAACACAAGAGAATAAACAAGTAGGCAATATCTATTCTGTTAAGTCAACACACGAAAGCTTGCACTCAATCGACCCCCTATGTCTAAAACAAAGATTGTTGATAATATTGAAATATGACGTGAGTGAAACATAAATTTTGTCAATATTTCGCTTCAGAATAGTGGCAAAGAATTGCTTATCCAAGTATAATTTGTGAAATTGAAGACCATTTATGCCTCTAATTTGTCGACAAAATGCTTGTTCTAAGTTTGCTTTTTGGAGGTAACAACTCAAGGATGTGTTGTGTTACATTTGGAGGCAAATTGCTAATTCTATCAGCGTTTTCCGGATGAAGCTCCTTGCTCTTTTCTACTGCTTTAACTAAACACATACTTAGTAATAATGCTTTTGTATAAAAGTTACATGACGAAACAATGAGAGAACAACATTTATAACTTGAATTGCATGGAGTTTTATGTTGTTGAAATTCATATATATCGACTACTTTTCTTGCAACTTTAGAGCCTCTGGAGTCTAGTGAGACCCATGAAATATTGGACAACGAATGCTTCTTCTGTAATTACATTATCAAGAATTGGAATTTTGAAAGGGATGACTATTAATAAAAAAAATTTGTGAGAGATCAGAAAGATATATTGAAAGCTTACAAGTGTTGTTAAGATATGGATTTAAGTTAATGTTTAGACTTCCAGGACGATGATCAAGTGTTGTTTTTGTCAATAGTTTACAGTTTCTTTGCAGATGAATATCAACTGTATTGTCTTCTCTTACTATGAGTTCCCTCTTTATTCTTTTCGGGGTTGGGTGTATTATACAAATGTCAAAGCTCAAGAAGATATTCAGATTTTTTGGTTAGGAGCATATTATGATTATAGCATTTCCCCGTCCATTTTGTCTAACCGAAACATTCCTATCATGCTTTGGAAACCCCCAACATGGTTATGGCCTCATGGTCATTCAATGTGATTCAAATTTCTCAGAATTTGCTCGACTCGGATAATGTGTCAGGATAAGTTTTTTCGAAGAGTTGTTTAGTATTGTTAATTAGGTTGATATAATTAAAGGTTGATATTATACCACATGTAAAAGATGACGTGGGAGAATTTAGTGTCATGTGGAGAAGTTCTTTCGCTAATAAGGGTAGTAGTCCTTTGGAGATTTATGTATTTTTGTTGTTTTTAGATGAAGCTAAAAACAGCCGAAAGACATAAATCTCTAAAGGACTACTATCTCTCTTAGTGAAAGAACTTCTCATGACACTGAACTCTCCCGCGTTATCTTTTACATGTGGTGTAATATTAGCCCTTAATTATATTAATCTTGTTTAAAATACTAAGCAACTACTTGAAATAACTTGTCCTGACACATTATCCGAGTCGAGCAAATTCTGAAAAATTTGAATCACATCCAATGTCCATGAGACCATAACCATAGTGAGGGTTTTTCAGAGCATTATAGGAAATTTTGGGTTAGAAAAAAATGGGCTGGAAATTGCTATAATCATCATGTACTCCTAACTGAAAAATCTAAATTTCTTCTCCAGCTTTGACGTTTGTATGGTACATCCAACGCCGAAAAGAGTAAAGAGGAAAATCATAGTAAGAGAAGATAATACAGTTGATATTCAGCTGCAAAGAAACTATAAACTCTTGACATAAAAAAAACACTTGATCATCGTCCTGGAAATATAAACATTAACTGAAATCCATATCTTAACATGCTTCAATAACTTGTAAGCTTTCATCATTTCCTTCTGATCTCTCAGATTTTTTTTCTTCTTATTAATAGTGTCCTACATTTTCAAATAACAATTCTTGATAATCACAGAAGAAGCATTCATTTTCCAAGATTTCATGGGTCTCCCTAGACTCCAGAGGCTCTAAAGTTGCAAGAAAAGTAGTCGATATATATGACTTTCAACAACATAAAATTCTATGCAATTCAAGTTATCAATGTTGTTCTTTCATTGTTTCGTCATGTAACTGTTATACAAAAGCATTATTACTAGTTACGTCTTCCGTTTCGTCATGTAACACATCCTAGAGTTGTTATCTCTGCAAGAACCAGCTAGAACAAGCTTTTTTGTCGACAAATTGGAGGTATAAATGATCTTCAATTTCACAACTTATACTGGATAAGCAACTCTTTACGATTATCCTGAAGCGAAAAATTGACAAAATTGATGTTTCACTCACGTCATATTCCAATATTATTAACAATCTTTGTTTTAGACATAGGGGGGTCGATTGATTGCAGGCTTTCGTGTGTTGGCTCAACAGAAAAGATATTGCATACTTGTTTATTCTCTTGTGTTGGCTTAACACACTTATCTCTTATTGAGTGCAAATTCCGTGTATTCCGCCAACTTATCTCTTATTGTGTTCAAGTTCGATCACCGACAAAACCTCCAAAGTATTAGAAAATCTTGTTTACAAATGCACAAAGCTTGAGAGCACTGATGTAATAATCTTTGAAAAACTTATGTTTGGAAAAGACCAATGTGATAAAAACATTAGTGCTACGTATGCCATGTCGAGTTTGGAGAAGCAACAACGGTGATATGAGGACATTTTTCAGTTGCTTGACCAAGGTTGAGACTAGTACGGCTAACAAACTTAACCTCGTAATATTCATTTATGCATCACAACAAGTAACCAAAAGAGAAATGTGAGTAAAGCAATCCAATTGAATTACCGTCAAGAGTTTAATGTCGCGAGCCTCAAATGATTACTCAAATACACGCTGCTCAAATACATCTTCCTGGAATCACACAACAATTAACTAAGTTTATTCCTCAATGCACCTGGTAAATATTTATGCATGAGAAGTGATTGCATCCACATTCTTTGCAAGAATATTCAAGCACAAACTTTGCACAAACTATAAGTATTTGGAGTGTAGGCATTTGGAAGAGGAGTCTGAACCAGATGGTACTATTGGTTTCATGTGTCCAAGTATGATTTCGGCGACCATGATACGCAATCAACCAGATGCCGTGATCAACTACATGGCAAGTTCAATGAAAGCGAATAAAGATATGAGTTTCATCCTATGTCCGTATATTCAAAAGTATGTTAGTTAAACTAATCTTTACTTTGTTTTATCTTTATGAACTTGTGGTTATATGAGCATCACATTTTGTTTCATGCCTTAGGGAACATTGGATTCTTCTTGTCATTTGTCTATCTAAGAAAGCGGTATATATATTTGATTCGCTACAGAGAGAAAGAAAATTAGCTATCAAGATGCCGCTGAATACGTAAGTTCATAGTTGTTATACATGTTAATTATTTTACATGCATTTTATGATATTTTAAATAATTTATAAATGTTTATAGTAATTAATTGTTACAAAATTTCTATACTTAGTGCATATACAAGTTTCACGCACCTTGAAGGATCCAATAAAGGAACTAAATTGTCTTGGATAACTATGCCGGTAAAACTCTTATGGTTTTGTATTTGATACACATTTTATAATTCTATTTAGGATTTTATTTCAGATTCTAATATACTCCCTCCGGTCTTTATTAGTTTACCCGTATTCCTTTTTGGGATGTCCCTTATTAGTTTACCCATTTCTTTTGTTTCTATTTTTGGAATGAGACAACTAACTTTCCATCACACATACATTCAACTTTAATATAAAATAATAGTTTTTCTTTCTTTCTATGTCCCACAACATTGTTTCTCCTAAAACTTTGTGCAAAAGAAACGGGTAAACTAATAAAGACCGGAGGGAGTATATCTTAAATTTGGTGTAGTGTGCTCAACAATCGGGAGGAGAGGAATGCGGCTATTTCGCGATGAGATACATGCTTGAAATCGTCCGCATGCACTATGATTCAAATAATTTACAGGAGGTATATGTATGTCGTAAATTCGTTATTTATACTTATAGAAATTTCAAGTATATTAACTAATTTAATATATTTCTAGGATTTTCCACCAAGTCCTCAATCATACTCCATAACTGAGATCGGCGAACTCAAAGAACTTTTTGCAAAGTACTTTGTAGCGGTCGTCAAAGCAGCAAACTAACTAGTTAGTATATGTATTTGTAGGTTGAACAATATTTTGTTGATTGAACCTTGTTGGTTGCTTGATTGCAATATTGGTTGCTTGATTGAGATGTATTGGAACAGGTTTTGGTTATATATGCAAAAAATTTCCAACGATTTCGTGGGTTGTCCAAATTACAAAGGAGACTCTGTCGAATTTTCTGCTCATAATTATTAATATAATGCTCGTTTAGTTTTGAAGTTTAAGCTTTAGTATATGAAAAAAAAACAACAAAAAGTATGAAGCTGGAAAAAAACCAAAAATATGAAGCTGAAAAAAAAAACAAAAAACACTCATTTGCGTCGCACATAGCAAAACATGCGCCACAGATGAAGGTCATTTGCGTCGCATGTAATGCTATGTGCGACGCAAATGAGTGAGGATGGGTTACTACTACAAAAATGGCCAAAGAGACTACCTATAGGAGACTGGTTGGGTTCACTAACCTGTTTCTTATATATATGAAACCAGTTATTCTCAAAAACCGGTTTCTTAAGTTTAACTAGTTAATTTATTAAAATAGTTGTTAAGAGATAGGAAACCACTTTTAAGTAAAACCGGTTTCCTTGATTATTTTTTTTAAAAATAAATTCCAACATAATACTACTGCTACAAGAGGTAGATTTCCTTTTTTTTTGCTTTATTTTTTTATGTGGAAACAACCGTTAATACTTAATTAGATTAGAATACTTCTATTAAATAATTGATATTCTTTTCCTAATACTCCACTTGTGTAGAATGACGCTAAACCCTCAAACCACCCTTCTCAAGTCTCAATAATGGAATTACTTTAAATCTGTAACTGCTTACTATAACTGAATTCACTTTAAAATAGCAGATTTCGTTTTGTTGTTGACAGATTCAATGGGGATAGATTTGGTTATTTTGTATGATTTTTCGTTTTTGTTTTATATTCCAAGTACTTTGATCTTCCAATGGAGCAAATAGTGAAAATACCTCCTCCAGCATATGTGTGTGTTTGTTTTATGTATGATGTGAATTTTCAGGTTCTTTGGATTCTAATCGATTTTGTTATTTATGAGTTTGTGTATAAGAAGCTTATAAAATATGTATATCCTAGTTCAAATTATAATTATAATTATCTGAAATTATTTTGCAGCACTTTCCTAGGATTCTCAGCACTTTATTCATGATTGACGATCTAAGAGATATGTGGGTGAAATATTTAAACAGCCAAATACAACACGATGGAGATTGAAGACGACGGTCAATTTTATATTGTATATGTTATTTGATTATTTTAGAACTTTAGTTTTAGTAGATAGCATTAGCTAATATAAACTTTTCTTGTAAGACATTATTGGATGAAATTGATGCTTTGAGAGAAATTGCCTTTGGATATAAATTAAATGTAGTAAATATTTTTTTGACATGATGAATAAAGCAAGCAGGAATTTCTATTTAATAATATTATTGTTATTTATATATTGTTTTATAAAAAATGCGTATATACAAGGAGCCACACATACAGGAGCAGTTACATGATAATGTATGTATACTGTAACATTCTAATTTTTAAAAAAATCGTCTATTAATTCTAAGAAACCGGTTGTGGTCAATAACTGGTTTCAAAGGGTAAGGTAAGGGGAATGGTTTTAAATGTAAACTGGTTTCTTAACCTCTTTACATATTATATGTACGGTTACCTAAGAGACTGGTTTTACCTGTCAACTGTTCTCCCAAATAAACAAAGAGACCATGCATTATAACCGGTCTCCTAACCTAGGACACCTGTGAGATGGAGACCTGTTGTAGTCCGGTTTCCTAGGCCATTTTCAACCGGTTTCCTAGACCTGTAGTAGTTATGGCTTGTCAACACTCATTTGCGTCGCATGCATGCTATATGCGACGCAGATGAGTGTTGCTAGGCATGGCTTGGCAACACTCATTTGCGTCGCATGCATGCTATTTTGATGGCGTCAATCATCTGCGTCGCATGCTGAGCTATGTGCGATGCATATGTGTACCATTTGCATCGCTCATAGCTCCGCATGCGACGCAGATGATTGATGCAAATGACTGTTGTATGCATGGGAGAGGTATCATGTGCGTCGCATGTTGCGCTGCGTCCGACGTAAATAGCTCATCAACTGCGTCGTTTTCGGGTCTGACGCAGATCCTGTTTCCTTAATTTGCGTCGAGACCTGTACCGTCGGACCGATGTCCGGTGCATATGTAGGTCCCAGGTCCGACGCAAATTGTTAATTCTGTACTAGTGAATGAGGGCGTAACTAGTTTCCTCCATTCAGGGTCCCTTTCCTTCCTAGGCGTCCAAGAAACTAAAGGTAAGCCACCTTTAACAGAACTCGAGTCTCGAATTTGACAATTATAATTCTTCTTTTCCCTATCTATTATAATATTAATGGCAGTCGATAACGATCCTGGTCGATCCTCAACATTCTTAGCTAGTTCTTTCGCTGGCATTTCCCTTTCAACCTTAGCCTCCACATGATTCTCTCCCTCTGCCTCTGGATTAAAATGAGCAAATAATTAAAAAATCATTGGAAGTGGATGAAGAGGAAAAGGAAATTGATAAAGTAAAGGCTATATTTATCGATGGAGATGATGATATTGAGGATGGGGAAAGATGGCGGAATGCTGTTTGAGTTTGGACTAGGAGGATGAGGAATTAGATAGCTCGAGTAGAAGATTTACTATAGAGAGGAGAAGGGGAAAGGTGTAGAAGTGGTGGAGTAAAAGGATGAAATTGATTTAGATAATTTAGTTGAATTCGTTGCGAATGTTGATTTGAATGGTGAGAATGAGATGGAAGATTTAGTGAACGAGATGGATGATGATGTTGATGATGATGATGATGCTCGTGATAATGTGGTGATTATGGAGGGTAACAAGAATCTTAAGGACCGTTTTAAGAATTTTGCAACGCAAAATGCTTCATGGGTTGCTCATTTTAATCCAGAGGCAGAGGGAGAGAATCATATGGAGGCCGAAGTTGAAGAGTAAATGTCAGCGGAAAAACTAGATGAGAATGTTGAGGATTGGCCAGGACCGTTTTCGACTACTATGAAGATTATAAGAGATAGGGAAGAAAATTTGAATTGTCAAATTCAAGACTCGAGTTATGTTAAAGGTGGCTCTCCTTTAGTTTATATTATAGATCGTTTGAACTGTTTTTCCTAAGAAAATGTTGTTTGTTTTACCCATGAAAACAAATTGTTAACGAATTTCAAATTTTCAACCAAAAGAGAAAAGATGTAATAGTGCGTGCTGCACAACTATACACTGCAACTTATGATTAACTTGTGTGGGGAGAAATTTTATTCTGAATCTTTAGTTAGTGAGACCTTTAATGTTAATCTCTATTTTTTTGTTGGATAAGTTTCTCATTATTTTGATTTGTCAAAGTACTACAATAACAATAACAATAACAATAACAATAACAATAACAATAAAGTCCTTGGAAGCCAAGTTTCTAGTTTCTAGTTTATTTTTTAATTTTAATTTTATTTGTTTTAGGAAAATTTGCGAGAAACAACCTTTTATAAATATTTTTTTGCGGGAAACAACGTTTTAATTTTTTTTTGGCATTTTACAACCTTAATCAAAATTTGTTTTGCGAGATCAGACCTCAAGGCTATTTCCAACGTTAATTTTCGGTCACAAGCGTTGGTCAAGGCATTGAACACCTTTAAATGCGAGGATTGCACATAGAAAACGCCTTGATCAAGGCCTGTGACCGAAAATTAACGACGGAAAATAGCCTTGTGGTCTGATCTTGCAAAACAAATTTCGATTGAGGTTGTAAAATGCCAAAAAAAATTTAAAAGGTTGTTTCTTGCAAAAAAGTGTTTATAAAAGGTTGTATCTCGTAAATTTTCCTTTGTTTTAATGTATGTCAACTTTTCTAATAGGAGTAATAGATCTTTACATAATACCTAGGTTGAAGGTTAATGATAGCCTTAATTAGATTTTGTTGCTGGAATACAAATTAGGGAAGAGTTCTTCCAACTTCTTTAAATACCGTAATATAATCCCCGAAAGTATTTTTTTAACAAGTTTTCACTGCCATTTTATCTTGAACTTCTCCTAACTAAAGATGGATTTTCATGGGTTAAAAAGGAAAAAACTCTAATTACTTTGGAAAAAGCATGGAACTCCACAAACAACCCGTATTTATAGAACTGATGCCAATATTTTTTGTGATGAAATTTGTTAGAATTTTAGATTTTTCTTTGAACAAGTCAAAAGCTTTGTGCATTGTTTAGCAACTTCTATAGTAAAAAATAATTGGCATCAGATCTATAAATACGAGTTTTTTATGGAGTTCCATGCTTCTTGCAAAGTGATTAGAGTTCTTTCCTCTTTAACCCATGAAAATCTATCTTTCGTTAGGAGAAATTCAAGCAAAAATGACAGTAAAAACTTGTTAAAAAAATACTTTCGGGGATTATGTTGCGGTATTTAAAGAAGTTGGAAGGACACTTCCCCAATTTGTATTCCAGCAACAAAATCTAATTAAGACTAACATTCAACTTCAACCTAGGTATTATGTAAAGATCTACTAGTCCTATTAGAAAAGTTGTCATACATTAAAACAAATAAAATAAACTAGAAACTAGAAACTTGGCTTCCAAGGACTTTAGGTTAGTTGTTTTATTCTAATAATAATAATAATAATAATAATAATAATAATAATAATAATAATAATAATAATAATAATAATAATAATAATAATAGTAATAATAATAACAACAACAATAGATTGTGTACATACGATTTGTTGATGTGTTTCCATGGATGCACCTGTACTAGTCATGAAGATTGTAAAGAAACGTAAACGGATATCTTGCGGATTTAAAAGCAGATAAAGCAGATACCTTAACGGATATCTTGCGGTCACTTTGGGGCCTCTTAAACTTCTTAACACGTTTCTTCATAATCTTATTGCATAGTAGAGGTGCAGCTATGAGAACTTGAACTGAGAGAACGAGAAAGAGAGAGAACGAGAACGAGAATGAGAATGAGAACAATAACAATAACAATAACAATAACAATAATAAGAATAAGAATAAGAATAAGAATAAGAATAAGAATAAGAATAAGAATAAGAATAAGAATAAGAATAAGAATAAGAATAAGAATAAGAATAAGAATAAGAATAAGAATAAGAATAAGAATAAGAATAAGAATAAGAATAAGAATAAGAATAAGAATAAGAATAACAATAACAATAACAATAACAATAACAATAACAATAACAATAACAATAACAATAACAATAATGGTTGCAATTATACTGGCTTTTTTTTGTATTTTTTTTGTAGATGTCAAAAATGCTTTCTTACATGGTGATCTGCAGGAAACTGTTTATATGCACCAACCTCCTGGTTTTGTTCACAAAAGGTATCCTCATCATGTTTGTCGTCTGCGTAAGGCATTATATGGTCTCAAACAGGCCCCACGTGCTTGGTACCAGCGTTTTGCTCATTTTATGTTTCAGATGGGTTTTGTTATTGCTCAGAGTGATAACTCCCTTTTCACTTTCCGGCATGGTACTGATATGGCCTATCTCCTTCTATATGTTGATGATATTATTCTTTGTACTTCTTCTGATGCTTTGAAGGACCATATTATTACTTGTCTCAAAACATAATTTCCTTTCTCTGATTTGGGACCTCTTAGTTATTTTTTGGGTATTTCTGTCACTCATAGTTCTTCTTATATGCTCCTATATCAGAGGAAGTATGCACATGAAATTTTAGAGCGTGCAGGAGTGGGGTCTTGTAAGCTTCGTTGCCACACCCGTTGACACTAACTCAAAGCTCGGCCGTATTCGGGTCCTCCCCTGATGATCCCGACACAATACCGCAGTCTTGCTGGTGGACTACAGTATCTTACATTTACTCGCCCTGACATTGCCTATGCAGTTCAGCAGGTTTGCCTTTTTATGCATGATGAAGAGAACTAGTTGATTGAAAAGGAGTTGGCTCCGGATTGAATTCTTCCCCATGTGAATTCGAAACCTTGGATTGATTTCGTGACTAGCTTTTGGCGATTATAGGTGCAATCGTAGCTTCCTTCGGTTCTGGAGGTTGCTTTCCCACGGCAAACCTCTCGATTCGGGAGCCTGTACCAAAGGCATCACCTTCTGATTTCATAATCCAAAATGGAAATTGGCTATGGAGATTCCGTGCGGTCAGAAATTTATACGGACACGCAGGGGTTCGATAGGAAAGTCGTTTCAATCCAATCCATTCTTGGGGTCAAATAAAGTTCACCACCGGTATCCCATGAGCCATTTGAAAATATTTTATGGATTAGTAAATGCGCATTATGAAGTTTTCTAGAGTTAAAAGAATTTGATTTCTCGATCCTATTGCTACCGATTTCCAACAAGTAATGAATTGGATCCGCTCCGATTCGAGAAAAAATGGGATTTTTGGCTAGAGAAAGGTTATGTGACATGGGCGCTCACCCCAACTCGGGCAGTGATGATGCCAAATGTGAATCCTTAGTGTCAATTCCTCGACCAAAGCAGACGAAGCAAAGAAAACGAAGGAAGAAGGTTGCTATACTGCTCATGACGGTGGCTCCATACGGTATCAACAAAATCCCATGAGAAGAAAAGAAAAAAGTGAAACTAAATTTTCGCCCCGTATGGAGTAGATCAGCTCAAGGGGAAGGCAAGGGTTGATGGCAAGTAAGAAGGTAATTTACCCCAAGCCAGAGAACAGCAGGAAAGACTGTTATGGTAAGAGTTCGAGCCTATCACCGACGAAAATACCTTGCAGAACTTGCGAGGACAGTAGAGGCACGAGAACATTGGAGTTGCTTTTCGTTACTTTAATTTATAATATTTCTCTGGGAGAGATAGGCTAAGGATAAAAAAGAGGGTCTATTCCATTCGCATCGAGAAAGAAATGGTTGAATACATCTCTCAAGTCACTACCTAATGTCAACTCTTTCAGTCCTTTTCCTAGCATAGAAGCACAGATTGATGATTCCATCATACATGATTGAGTTGTGAAAACTTCTGGATAGGTATCCTACATCGGAACCGAATTTCTTCTGATTCTCGCAGCTAAATGCCCAATTCGGGCAAGGATATAGGATATTAAATTTAAGGCTGGCATCGCGCCGTAACCCCAACACCCCAACACCCCAAGAGGGATTGGATTTGAGAGTTTGGGATAGCCACCCTGAAGATGAACAAAAGTTGAAAACAGGTGCTTTGTTAGAACATTTAAATAGAAAACTGAATCTCCCATGGGTTTGTGGAGGTGATTTTCACTTGATGTCCACGTCTAATTCGTGAATTTCTAATGATCGCCGTGTTCTGCATGCTGGATCTTCTACTATTCTATTTCTTTCCGAAAGCGTGCCAATCCCTATGTTATGCGGAGCTGAGGTAGAGCTCTTTTTTCGTAGTAATAGTGGGCGGGTCTCATGAGATCTATGCCGGCCGCAAAAATCAAACGAAGGTCGAAGGACCATTCGATTGATTAAGGGGCATAGCGGCGCCCTCGACTGGCGGCATTTCCCGACCTAGCAGCAAACAGGCGGGCCGTTTAAGAGTTAACAGTCAGTCCTATCTTAAATAAAGTACTATCATTTAGAAAGCATTCTTAATTAATGCTTTTCCTAATCTCTTGCACGCTAGTTCCTTTCGATTGCAGCAAGTTCCAAACCCCCCGTGACCCCCCTTTGCTTCCCCCCTTGACCCCCTAAGGGGGAACCGAAGGAACAATTGTTGACTGCCCCTTGCCCTCTTTCTCTGCCTTTTTGGAGTACGAGAAAGGGGCGGGGGACAGAAATCAAGCAACCGGACGGTCCCTCTTTCTCGCGTAAAAGCGATCAGAATTCAAACACGCCGCGTTTTACTGGGAAGGAACGATTCGCCACGCGAAAGCTTGAGTTTTGTTCACAGGTAAAGGTGATTGATGTCATACCAGCAACCCTTCTTCCAACAAAGGATATTCCGCCAGCGGGTTATGGGAGCATCATTATAATGCATTAAAACGCATCTTGTGATATATTCAGGGAACCATTGATCATGGCTTACATTTATATCCTACTACACAAATTCGCTTGATCACTTATACTGACGCTGATTGGGGTGGGTGTCCTGACACTCGCCGTTTGACTTCAAGATATTGTTGTTTTCTTGGTGATAACCTAATTTCCTGGCAGTCTAAACGTCAGCCTACTTTATCCAGATCAAGTGCAGAGGCTAAATACAAGGGTGTTGTAAATGTTGTTGCGGAAGCCTGTTGGCTTCGTAACCTTCTTTTGGAGCTACATTGTCCTCTCCGGCAGGCTACTATTGTTTATTGTGATAATGTCCGTGCTATTTACCTCTCTCGGAACCCCGTTCAGCACCAGCGTGTACCAAACATGTTGAGATGGATATTCATTTTGTTCGGGAAAAGGTTGTGTTGGGCCATATTCGGGTTTTACATGTTCCTATACGGTATCAGTTTGCAGACATTTTCACTAAGGGACTTCCGTGACATTTATTTCTGGAATTGAAATTTAGTCTTAGTGTTCGCCCTTCTCCCGCTATGACTGCGGGGGTGTGATAGAATACAATATTCTGTAGGATATATTTTGTTCTTGGAATACTAATCTGGATAGGTTTCCTAATGTGACTAGGACTATCCTTAGGTTGTATAATATAAATATTGATCAATGGAAAGAGATCTGATGGAGGACTTTAATTAAATCTAGCATGGTATCACAACTTCAAGATTAGATTACTCTCTACAAATTCTTTTTTCTTTTCCTAGGGCCGTACCTACTAGCTTCCGTCACCCTCACCTAGCTGTTGCCGCCTTAATCACCACCGTGCCCCTACCTCGTCGTTCATTATCACGAAAGAAGATCAGCCCCAACCATCTCCCCAACCCTCCTCAAACGAATTCCACCTCGCTCTCTCTGTTAACAACATCAAAAATTTCATACCAATTCTTGATCGTGAGAAGGTGCACTATTCCAATTGGGTTGAGTTGTTTGAGTGTCATGCCCATGATTATAATGTTTTGGATCACGTCGATCCTTCCACCCCCCTTTCCATCAAATACCTATCACATATAACATTTATGGAATAAACTGACAAGCAAGCTTTCAACGATATTACCGATCTCCTATAATCTTCTTGAGTCGTGGTGATAAAGACATAATAAATGGGATAAATTGAATGGAATTTTCTGAAATTTTAAATAACAAAACCAAAAGCGTCGTAGACCGTTTTTTTATTCCCCCAGCGCGGGCGCGCATTTAATTTGACTACCCTATTGTTAAGGTTTTATTGAAAATTGTTTTAAAAGAAGTCACCAACAATTCTTTTTAGGAAGAATCATAAACCTAATTGGATATGGGTGTAGGCGTGTTTTTTATTTCGCCTACGCGGTGTGAGGGCGTATTAGATTTGACTACCCCACTGTAAAGGTTTTATTGAAAATTGTTTTGAAAGAAGTCACCAACAATTCTTTTTAAGAAGAATCATAAACCTAATTGGATATAGGAAAATCATAGGGACAAATTATCCAATGTAAATTTCCCCGTCATGACTCCATCGATGGTCAAAATGAACCAAAGATTGAGTTCGGGGGTGAGGGTACGAATATAGTCATAATGAACCACATTCACCCATTGCTGGCCTCTACTAAATATCGATTCATAACAAATTTTATGCCAAAAAAATAATCATATAATATTTTTATACACCCTAAAAATATTTAGTCTAAATTGGTTCAGAAAACACATAAAAAGACTAATTTTTATTGACAAGTTATTATGCAATCAATATTACAAGGAACCTAACAGGTTGTCCAAATTAATCTCATTAATATTAGAACATTTATTTAGGTCTTTGATTAGCAAAAATAACATGTGGGTGATAAAACATTAAAACAGGACAATCATATAATATGAATAGAGTGATCAGGCAAGCATATAATAATGTATGAAAATAAATAAAAATAAGAAAAGAAAATATTGCAGGGAGTTAGTATAATATACAATACTTACAATCGCATGAATTTTTTAACAATCTACATCACGAATAGAATATTAGTAACTTCAATAAAATAATAAAAATAAATAAAGAAAGAAATAAAGATAGTTAATTTAGTTGACCCTCAGATATTATACCACCGTCCGGGGTTGTTGATTTGTACGGATCTCGGATCAAACTATTGTACGAGTCCTTAAAAAAAAATTATGTCTTCCGTTTTATGTTGGGCGTGGGATGAGGATTGATGATCAGTACTAATGATTTAGGGTAGCTGCAGATTTGTGATTCTTAGATGATGATGTGGCGAGATTAAGTTGGTAGGTGATGATGATGAGTGTTAGATGATGAATAACGTGGCTAATGATTAGTGAAGATATGTGTTATGAGGTTCTGTGTAAGGTGAGCAGTAGAGTATTAGGCGTTGATGATTTGTGAGAGATGGTGTAGGAGATTTGTATCGAATTTTGTGTGCCGAGTGTTTTTGTTAGTCGAAGGATTTTTTTAGAGAGCGATTGTGAGATGAGTGAGCCGTGTAATTTGTTTTATGCCGTGGAGAGTTAGTCGTCAATTGTGAGATGGAGAGGATGATATATATAGGTTAGGGTAGTTGACTTGCAATAGGTTTTTGAAAACAATTGAGTCTCTAAAAAGATTTTTATAAAATAGTTAGATAAAAATATTTGAAAACTCTTTGGAAAAAGATGATTTTTTATAAAAAGATATTTTTATTATCAAAACTAATCAATAAAATTAATTATTTCTATTAATTAATTTGGGCTAGAAAAGGGGTTTCATAAATTGGGCTTTCATAAAAACTATTTTAAAAGGTTTTCAAAGATGGGTTAATAAAAGAGTTAAAAAATGGTTTTAGGCTTAAAACATTTTATTTTAGACTCGTTCTTTATTCTTTCCTCGATCCGGACCAATTAGAGCGGGGTATTGGTCATCATAGGGTACTAAATGGGGAGACACGATTATGTGTCTACAGAAGCCCCCACTTTGACTGGAATTCAGGAATCCGAAAGTCAAAGTATACGGTGTCGGGACGGAGAACGATTCTAAACGCTCTGCGGTTTAGAACTGCTCTATATACGCCGGTCTCTGCAAAACAAAGTTAGTATACAGGACAATAACTACAAGCAATCTGATTACCTGCAGGAGAAGATGTTAGTATATAGGTGCAAACAACTCAGATGAGCACATAATGATGCAATAATGCAAACTTAGACTCTCTAAGGATGCATGAGACGCAATGCAAGGATTTAGGTTATGCAAAGCTAAGGGTTGACACGTCATGCAAGGTCAGGGTTATACAAGACTAGAATGTATGAAATGCAATGCAAGGTCAGGGTTATACAAGACTAGAATGTATGAAATGCAATGCAAGGTCAGGGTTTTGCACGACCAGAAGATGTGTAGAATGAAAGAATGAGCAGGACTGAATAGAAATGCATAGAATGGTTTTCGAAAATCGTTTTTAGTAAATGATTGGGGTCCGCAAACGAGGTCCGCGGATTACAACTCTTCGGGAGTTTGATTTGAATCAGAGGAACCACCACACATAGGAAGCCCCCACTTTGGGTGAACTTGCCTTGAATTAGGCATTATGAGCCTTGTACTTGATCTGATATTGCAATGTAGTTGATCTGATATTGAAATGTAGTTGCTATGTCTTAAACATTAAAAGTTTTCATTAAAGATTGCATTGGGGATTCTTCTTTGGGAAATTGATATGGGCAAAGTCAAATATCGCCAGAGACCATGGAATTGTCGGAGAGTCCTTCGGGGAAAAGGAGAGCTTGGATTGAAAAATAAAAAGATTTAAATTTGTGACTCAAATGAATGTAGGTAGGAAAAGGTTTTGATGAGGCTAGGTGTAGACTCGAGTCTATGTCGGGATCTAGAAAGAGTATGCTCCTAAATTCTAGAAAGTCAAATCATTAGACCATGACTAAAAATTTTTTATTGAAGCGGTCGGACCTCGAGATGAGGATTCCTACGTATCCTTGCGGAATCAGACCATTCGTAGTTCTAGATATGATTATTATTTTATATATATATATATATATATATATATATATATATATATATATATATATATATATATATATATATATATATATATATATATATATATATATATATATATATATATATATTTTTATTTGTGCCCTAACTTTTGCCTAGGCCGCCCTTTCGGGTTTTCAACCTAGCGGGCTTGGACATACCTTGGAGAAGGAGTTAGGATTAATGAAAGGATTATGAATTTGGATTATATGGATTAAAGGTTTGATGAATCGAATGGATTTGAATGAGGGGTATAACTCGTGCGCAAGCCCCCTAACTTGACTTTTATTTGCCTTTGGCTCTTTCTTTTTGAATCTTTTCTTTTTGTCCTGTGCGTTTTTGCTTTTTTTTTTTCATTTTTTTGCACTTTGAATTTTTTCACTATTTTATTTTGCCTGGCATTGATTTTTTTCGTAGTGAGGCTTGCACACAAGTTTGGTTTAGGGTACTTGAAGGCTTGAACGATGTTCGTGGAGCTTTGATGTTGAAGTGATTGTTTGGTTTATGATGGTTTAAGGATGATGGCTCATGGAAGGTGATGGAGGTAGAGGGAAAAACTCCTGATCCACAGTAAGTCCATTTTTTTCATTTTCCTCTTTTTTTTTTTTAAAAAAAATTTCAGATCTTTTTTATTATTATTAGTCAAGTTTATTAGGTGATTTAAGTTTCATCATTTAATTAGAAGCATAAATAAAATGATGGAAGGCCAATGAAAATGAAAATGAAATTCTTTTATTAATTAGAAATAAATAGAACAAGGCTTATTAGAAATAAAAACCTAAATGCCATAGACTAGACAAGAAAGGAAATGAAGGAGCTAGGGGAGGGACTCTCCGACTCAACCTAGAAAACTAGCGTTAAATGACTATGCCTCCTACACTGTTGAGATTATTCCCAAGGGGTTGCTTGTTATTGACTTTTGCTGCCGGCGGGATCGGAAGTCTGCCACTTTCAACCATGTCTTGCAGAGTATTCCTTAAGGCCCAACACGTAGATGTTGGGTGTCCATTCCCTCGGTGGTACTTACAATAGGCATTAGGGTTCCACTTCTCGTGTCTATTTTCAAGTGCAGGGTCTGGAGTGGGACCGATAGGCTGTATTGCTCCTCTTGCATCAAGCCTAGTGAAGGCTTCTTCTAGAGTCATGCCCAATGGAGTGAATGTTCGTTGAGGCTTTTGATAACCTCCTTTTTCAGTAGTTAGGGCATTGACATTAGAGCTAGAAGGGTTGTTACTACTCTTCTTGAAAGAGTTGTTGTTGTTAGAACCCTTGTTCTTGTTGGCCTGTACCTCTTCTTCAATCAGCAAGCCTACCTTATTGAGCTTCGTGAAAGACTCTATGGGTTGGAACTTAATATGGTCCCCATACTTGGGCTGCAGGTTACGGATCACCAATCGGACTTGATCCTCTTGGGATGGCCTGTTAGTCATTTGTGCAACTTTTTCCCTCCATCTGTTAAGGAAGGTGACAAAGTCTTCGTTGGAATTCTGCTTAGTTAATTCCAACTCACGAAGGCCAATGGGAAGTTGAGTATTATAGATGTATTGCTTGTGGAACTCTTCTGTGATGTAGTCCTAATCGTTCAGCTTAGCTTTGTTCAATGATCTGAACCACTTGGATGGATGTGCATCCAAGGTTAAAGGAAAGACATAAGCAAACAGGTCCTTGTTCATGCCCTTGAGAGCCATAGAGATGGAGAAAGCTCTCAAGTGGTCATCTGGGTTTTCGACCCCCTTGAATTTTGGGAGGTCACCCAATGTTACCTTTTTAGGGAGTTTGTCCCTCAGTTCAGGATCAATGATGTCATGGCCATGAGCCTGACCCTCAAGCGCAGGAATTGACTGGATCAATTGCTCGAGTTTTTCAAACCGCAAATTTGTGTTGGTTTTGAATGGTGGTGGAGTGTCGCCTTGCACGTCCTCTTCAGTTAGCTTCTCCCTTAGCGCCTTGATCTCTTTGCCTTGTTCCTCAAGACGAGAGTTCATCAGTGTGAGTTGAGCCATAATGGCACTGAGCTGTTCATTAGTGTCCCCCATTTCAGATGACGATTCGAAAGAGTCGGAGGATTTGTCTGAAAAAGTGAGGATGCGCTTGACGAGTCTGGGAGTTGGTCGACCTTGTTGCCTCTCTGTTGGAAGTTCCCAAGTTATAATCTCACGACCTGTCCTGAACAGAAGTCGGATGGACCTCGTAAATTTTAAAGAAATAATGTTTTCGAAATGATGAATGGAGATGAGAAAATGGGAAATGAGAGATGAGGAATGAAAATGGAAATGGGGAATGAAAATAGAAAATGAAAATGGAAACTAATTATGGTTATGGTGGCGATATGTGCCTAGCTATATGCAGATGCAAATGTGGACTGGACTGGACTATGCAAACAGACTGAATGATTGCCTAGGCCGCCCTAACTCCTAACTTTTGCCTAGGCCGCCCTTTCGGGTTTTCAACCTAGCGGGCGTGGACATACCTTGGAGAAGGAGTTAGGATTAATGAAAGGATTATGAATTTGGATTATATGGATTAAAGGTTTGATGAATCGAAGGGATTTGAATGAGGGGTATAACTTGTGCGCAAGCCCCCTAACTTGACTTTTATTTGCCTTTGGCTCTTTCTTTTTGAATCTTTTCTTTTTGTCCTGTGCGTTTTTGCTTTTTTTTTTTCATTTTTTTGCACTTTGAATTTTTTCACTATTTTATTTTGCCTGGCATTGATTTTTTTCGTACTGAGGCTTGCACACAAGTTTGGTTTAGGGTACTGGAAGGCTTGAAGGATGTTCGTGGAGCTTTGATGTTGAAGTGATTGTTTGGTTTATGATGGTTTAAGGATGATGGCTCATGGAAGGTAATGGAGGTAGAGGGAATAACTCCTGATCCAAAGTATGTCCATTTTTTTTCATTTTCCTCTTTTTTTTTTTTTAATTTCAGATCTTTTTTATTATTATTAGTCAAGTTCATTAGGTGATTTAAGTTTCATCATTGAATTGGAAGCATAAATAAAATCATGGAAGGCCAATGAAAATGAAAATGAAATTCTTTTATTAATTAGAAATAAATAGAACAAGGCTTATTAGAAATAAAAACCTAAATGCCATAGACTCGACAAGAAAGGAAATGAAGGAGCTAGGGGAGGGACTCTCCGACTCAACCTAGAAAACTAGAGTTAAATGACTAAGCCTCCTGCACTGTTGAGATTATTCCGAAGGGGTTGCTGTTGTTATTGACTTTTGCTGTCGGCGGGATCGGAAGTCTGCCACTTTCAACCATGTCTTGCAGAGTATTCCTTAAGGCCCAACACGTAGATGTTGTTGGGTGTCCATTCCCTCGGTGGTACTTACAATAGGCATTAGGGTTCCACTTCTTGTGTCTATTTTCAGGTGCAGGGTCTGGAGTGGGACCGATAGGCTGTATTGCTCCTCTTGCATGAAGCCTAGTGAAGCCTTCTTCTAGAGTCATGCCCAATGGAGTGAATGTTCATTGAGGCTTTTGATAACCTCCCTTTTCAGTAGTTAGGGCATTGACATTAGAGCTAGAAGGGTTGTTACTACTCTTCTTGAAAGAGTTGTTGTTGTTAGAACCCTTGTTCTTGTTGGCCTGTACCTTTTCTTCAATTAGCAGGCCTACCTTATAGAGCTTCGTGAAAGACTCTATGGGTTGGAACTTAATATGGTCCCCATACTTGGGCTGCAGGTTACGGATCACCAATCGGACTTGATCCTCTTGGGATGGCCTGTTAGTCATTTGCGCAGCTTTTTCCCTCCATCTGTTAAGGAAGGTGACAAAGTCTTTGTTGGAATTCTGCTTAGTTAATTCCAACTCACGAAGGCCAATGGGAAGCTGAGTATTGTAGATGTATTACTTGTGGAACTCTTCTCTAATGTAGTCCCAATCGTTCAGCTTAGCTTTGTTCAATGATCTGAACCACTTGGATGGATGTGCATCCAAGGTTAAAGGAAAGACATAAGTAAACAGGTCCTTGCTCATGCCCTTGAGAGCCATAGAGATGGAGAAAGCTCTCAAGTGGTCATCTGGGTTTTCGACCCCCTTGAATTTTGGGAGGTCATCCAATGTTACCTTTTTAGGGAGTTTGTCCCTCAGTTCAGGATCAATGATGTCATGGCCATGAGCCTGACCCTCAAGCGCAGGAATTGACTGGATCAATTGCTCGAGTTTTTCAAACCGCAAATTTGTGTTGGTTTTGAATGGTGGTGGAGTGTCGCCTTGCACGTCCTCTTCAGTTAGCTTCTCCCTCAGCGCCTTGATCTCTTTGTCTTGTTCCTCAAGACGAGAGTTCATCAGTGTGAGTTGAGCCATAATGGCACTGAGCTGTTCATTAGTGTCCCCCATTTCAGATGACGATTCGAAAGAGTCGGAGGATTCGTCTGAAAAAGTGATGATGCGTTTGACGAGTCTGAGAGTAGGTCGACCTTGTTGCCTCTCTGTTGGACGTTCCCAAGTTATAATCTCACGACCTGTCCTGAACAGAAATCGGATGGACCTCGTAAATTTTAAGAAATAATGTTTTCGAAATGATGAATGGAGATGAGAAAATGGGAAATGAGAGATGAGGAATGAAAATGGAAATGGGGAATGAAAATAGAAAATGAAAATGGAAACTAATTATGGTTATGGTGGCGATATGGGCCTAGCTATATGCAGATGCAAATGTGGACTGGACTGGACTATGCAAACAGACTGAATGATTGTATGCTAGCTTCGCTAGACTTAGGGGATGAACTTTTATAGTCTGAAGACTGACTTTTATAGTCCGTAGAGTGACTAGGGTTTGCATATAATGCGAACTAGACCTAGGGAAAGTTTTTAGTCCTAAGACTGAGCTTTTATAGTCCGTAGACTGGCTTTATAGTCCTAATACTGAGCTTTTATAGTCCGTAGACTGACTAGGGTTTACATGTAATGCAAACTGGACCTAGGGAAACTTTATAATCCTAAGAATGAGTTTTTATAGTCCGTAGACTGACTTTATAGTCCTAAGACTGAGCTTTTATAGTCCGTAGACGGACTAGGGTTTACATATAATGCAAACTAGACCTAGGGAAATTTTATAGTCCTAAGACTGAGCTTTTATAGTCCGTAGACTGACTTTATAGTCCAAAGACTGAGCTTTTATAGTCCGTAGACTAACTTTATAGTCCTAAGACTGAGCTTTTATAGTCTGAAGACTGACTTTATAGTCCGTAGACTGACTTTATAGTCCTAAGACTGAGCTTTTTTAGTCCGTAGACTGACTAGGGAATGAATTGGGCCTAAATGGACCTAAGATTTGGATTGGACTAGACTTAGACTTAGATTGGAATTGATTTGGGATAGACTTGGACTACACTTCACATAAAGATGCAGATGGGCCTAGATTTTAAAATGAACTAGACTTATATAGGCCTAAGATCGACTCTAATGCTAGTGAATTTATGGACTGAAATGCACATGGGCCTAAAATGAATGCAAGTGAATTGGATTGAATTTGGTTGATTGGATTGAAGGTGTTTATACTGGGCTTAGAATTTTCGAAATTCGTTTTTGAAAGGAACCCCTTATTTTTATCTTTTGTTAGGAAAAGATGATGGATTAATTTTGAAAAATATTTTTTTGAAATGTCGTGGTATTATGATGATTAGTAAATGTTTTCGAACAAGGTAGAATAGAAGAGGGTGTAGGATTGATCTTGAAAAATGTAAGTGTTTGAAGTTGATGAATATGGAAAGGTAAGATTGACAGGGATGACAGGGATGAAATGGAGAGTATGGATGCAATGAGACTCCTAAATGCCTAAGAACTCTAGTTATGCATGAAGTGTATGAACGATGGACTATGCAATGCAAATGAATTCTAGTGTGAATGCAGTCTTAATGGATATGAAATTCTATTGACTTTACAATCCTACACTTGATAGACTTCTAATGACGTTAGAATTCTAGGTTCGACGAACTTTCAAGGAAGCTAGACTCCTAATATGCATGAAACTCTAGTGGATCTATACTCCTAAAATGGACGGAATTCTGATGGATTTGGACTCCTAAAATGGACGGAATTCTGATGGATTTGGACTCCTAATATGGGCAGAACTCTAATGAATTCAGAACTCCTAAGACGAGCGAATTCTAATGGATTTAGACTCCTAAGATGGACAAAGTTCTAATGGTTTTAGACTCCTATTATGCATGAATTTTCTATGGACTATAGACTTCTAAGATGGGAAGAATTCTAACGAACCTAGAATTCTTAAATGGGTGAACCTAGACAGGGTTAAGACTCCTAACATGGATAGAGTTAGATGAGGTGAAGATCTCTAAATGGAGTGAAACTGGATGAATCTAGACATATGGGTCAGATAAACTTCTAGTGCAACTAGCATTCCTAAGCGGATGAGACTTTTACACAAGATGGACACTAAAGGGAATCCTAAATGATGTGCACATAAAGGATGGATAACATACATGGAAGGATAGGATAGAGAAAAAGGATGAATTTTCGAAAAAAGATATGTGATTGGAAAAAAGATGGAGATTTTTTTTTGAAAAAAAGGTGGAGATAGAATTTTTGAAGTAGATAGGAGATCGAAGACGGGATGGAATTTTGAAAAAGATAGGAGAATAATTTTTGAAGAAAAGATGAGGATGAATTTTCAAAAAAGATGGGAGATCTACAATCTGGGAAAAGATGAAGATAAAAATTTTGAAATAGATAGGAAAAAGGTGGATAGATTTTTTTTTTGATAGGTTTTTTTTTAAAATAAAAAAGGAGATATTTTTTTTGATGATGAAGAAGGATTGTTGGAGACGAAAAGGAATCACAAAAGAATCCTATTCAACCTAGGACCTAGATATTGGTAAGAAAAAGGGCAAGACATGTGTTAGGCCATGTACATCCCACGTAAGACAATGGCTGCCACGTGAAGCTAAGGGCGACCAGCAGACTTAGATATAGCACGCAGGAAATGAAAAAGAAAATCCACGCTGAACGTAAGGAAAAGGAAGCATCAGACGCAAACACCAGCGCTGGACGCGGGCAGTAAGCGCTGGACGCGGGAAGTAAGAATGCTGAGCGCGGATAGGTTGCGCCAGACGCGGTAAACTGCGCTAAGCGCGTCAAGCTCAACATCTCATCTTTTGCTATTTCGATCACGTAACTTCGATTGACGATTTATTTTGAAAATTACGCAACACATAGCAATTAAAGGCACGCAACGCACAAATATGCACAAATAGTATAATATGCAAAGTTCTCAACCTAAAAGTCCAGTTCTACGTTTCAACTATTGGTCAGGTTTAGGATAAGGCTGAAAGGGTCCATGACTAAGAGATTGATCCCACGCTTCATACCCCTGCTTAAAGAGGTGGCCACGTGTAAGACGCACTCCAGTCTCAAGTCAGGAACAAGAGAACAATGCCATGGTTGGGTAGGTTTGCTTATGACTAAGATCCAACACTATCGCTCAGGAAGCTTTTTGGAAGGACAAAGCGCAAACCACCCAGGGGTGACCTCACACATAGAACATGTGTTAATGAGGCAAGGTAGATTGTCCTTATGGTGGCTGAACAATAGCCATGCATATGCAAAACTGTATATTATTCAAAGGCATAAAAATTTGAATGAATCGTATTTTTCAAGTTTCACCCACTCATTTAAAAAAAATTATTTTTTTAAAATCCTCCCAGTGAAGTCGCCAAATCGTAGGCGTGTTTTTATTTCGCCTACGCGGTGTGAGCGCGTATTAGATTTGACTACCCCACTGTAAAGGTTTAATTGAAAATTATTTTGAAAGAAGTCGCCAACAATTCTTTTTAGGAAGAATCATAAACCTAATTGGATATAGGAAAATCATAGGGACAAATTATCCAATGTAGATTTCCCCGTCATGACTCCATAGATGGTCAAAATGAAACAAAGATTGAGTTCGGGGGTGAGGGTACGAATATAGTCACAATGAACCACATTCGCCCATTGTTGGCCTCTACTAAATATCGATTCATAACAAATTTTATGCCAAAAAAATAATCATATAATATTTTTATACAGCTTAAAAATATTTAGTCTAAATTGGTTCAGGAAACACATAAAAAGACTATTTTTTAGTGACAAGTTATTATGCAATCAATATTACAAGGAACCTAACAGGTTGTCCAAATTAATCTGATTAATATTAGAACATTTATTTAGGTCTTTGATTAGCAAAAATAACAGGTGGGTGATAAAACATTAAAACAGGACAATCATATAATATGAACAGAGTGATCAGGCAAGCATATAATAATGTATGAAAATAAATAAAAATAAGAAAAAAATATTGCAGGGAGTTAGTGTAATATACAATACTTACAATCGCATGAATTTGTTAACAATCTACATCACGAATAGAATATTAGTAACTTCAATAAAATAATAAAAATAAATAAAGAAAGAAATAAAGATAGTTAATTTATTTGACCCTCAGAAATTATACCATCGTCTGGGGTCGTTGATTTGTATGGATCATGGATCAAACTATCGTACGAGTCGTTAAAAAATATTATGTCTTCCGTTTTATGTTGGGCGTGGGATGGGGATTGATGATCAGTACTAGGTGATGATGATGAGTGTTAGATGATGAATAACGTGGCTAATGATTAGTGAATATATGTGTTATGAGGTTCTGTGTTGATGATTTGTGAAGATGGTGTAGGAGGTTTGTATCGAATTTTGTGTGCCGAGTGTTTTTGTTAGTCGAAGGATTTTTTTAGAGAGCGATTGTGAGATGAGTGAGCCGTGTAATTTGTTTTATGCCGTGGAGAGTTAGTCGTCAATTGTGAGATGGAGAGGATGATATATATATGTTTGGGTACTTGAGTTGCAATAGGTTTTTGAAAATAATTGAGTCTCTAAAAAGATTTTTATAAAATAGTTTGATAAAAATATATGAAAACACTTTGAAAAAAGATGATTTTTTATAAAAAGATATTTTTATTATCAAAACTAATCAATAAAATTAATTATTTCTATTAATTAATTTGGGCTAGAAAAGGGGTTTTATAAATTGGGCTTTCATAAAAACTATATTAAAAGGTTTTCAAAGATGGGTTAATAAAAGAGTTAGAAAATGGTTTTGGGCTTAAAATATTTTATTTTAGACTCGTTCTTTATTCTTTCCTCGATCCGGACCAATTAGAGCGGGGTATTGGTCATCATAGGGTACTAAATGGGGAGACACGATTATGTGTCTACAATGGGAAAACCATAGGGACAACTTATCCAATGTAGATTTCCCCGTCCTGACTCCATAGATGGTCAAAATTAACCAAATATTGAGTTCGGGGGTGAGGATACGAATATGGTCATAATGAACCACATTCGCCCAGAGTTGGCCTATACTAAATATCGATTCATTACAAATTTTATGCCCAAGAATAACCAAATAATATTTTAAGCACCCTAAAAATAAATTAGTCTAGCTTGGTTCAGGAAACACATAAAAGACTATTTTCAGTGACAAGTTATTATGCAATCAATTTACAAGGAACCTAGCAGGTTGTCCAAATTAATCTGATTAATATTAGAACAGTTCTTTAGGTCTTGTTTAGCAAAATAACATGTGGGTGATAAAAGCAATAAATCAGGAAAACATATGATATGCATAGAATGATCAGGCAAACATATGATATACAAAGGCAAGAACAATAATAATATGAACATAAAATAAAGTATAGAAAAGGGATTAGAATATACAAAGGCACGATTTTTATATTAAAGATCTACATCATGAAAGAAACAGTTAGTAACTTCAATATAAAAATAGGAATTTATTCAAGGACCCTCAAGATTATACCTATGCAGCTTAGATTGAAGAGCGCAACGATCTTTAGACGGAGCAATCGTGGAACCAGGAACGCAGTATGATCAGGAATTGAAATTGATTTGAAAGGATTGAAGTGTTTGAGATTCGTAATAGTATTCGTAAGTGTTCGTGAGGATTTTGTGTTCGTAATATAATAATGAAAATCCCTCGTTGATTCGGGAAATCGACCCGTATTTATAAACAAAAGGTAGCGTGCGCCTCACGCACGTCCTGCGCCAGGCACAGGCCTACGTGGCAAGCATAATGCCACGCGTCAGGCGCACATTAGTGTGCCTGACGCAGCCAGCCCAATTAGATATAAACATGTGTAAACGCATTTTTGAAAAGATAGAAAAGAAAGTTTGCGTCTTACACAGGACTTGCGTCAGACGCATGACTCTGTTTGAGTCACAAATCCACGTGTCAGGCGCTTATTAGCGCGCCTGACGCGATCTGGCCAATGTGCTGGACGCACGTGGCGCGCTGAGCGCAGCCGCCGCGTCTGGCGCATATTCCAGTATATTCGTTTTTTTATTCTACGCGTGCTTGTAAGATGCTATTTTTATCCCTAAAAATCCGGAGATTGAATTTTACGGGATGAAAATCTAATTTATGCTCTAAAGATAATAATAAAAGCATTTATGAAAATATTTATTAAAACAACAAATATTCAATTGGGCTTTTAAAATGGACTTAAAACAATTCATGGGCTTAAAATACAATTAATCATCATGAACAATTAATTGGGCTTTAGAATATGATTTCAAAACACAAATTTGGATTGATTCTTTAGATTGCTCTTCTATGGGTCGCGTCAACTAATACCGCGATATTTTCATCATTGGATCCTTAAATGGGGAGACACGATTATGTGTCTACAGAAGCCCCCACTTTGACTGAGGTTCAGGAAACCGATAGTCAAAGTATACGGTGTCGGGACGGAGAACGATTCTAAACGCTCTGCAGTTTAGAACTGATCTATATACATCGATCTCTGCAAAACAAAGTCAGTATGTAGGACAATAACTACAAGCAATCTGATTACCTGCAGAAAAAGATGTTAGCAGATAGGTGCAAACAACTCAGATAAAGCACATAATGATGCAAATAATGCAAACTTAAACTCTCTAAGGATGCATGAGATGCAATGCAAGGATTAAGGTTATGCAAAGCTAAGGGAGATGACACGGCATGCAAGGTCAGGGTTATGCAAGACTAGGATGTATGAAATGCAAGGTCAGGGTTTTGCAAGAATGCAATGCAAGATCAAGATTTTACAAGGATAAAAGACGTGTATAATGATAGAATGATTTTCGAAAATTGCTTTTAGTAAATGATCAGGGTCCGTAAACGAGGTCCGTGGATTACAACTTTTCGGGAGTTTGCTTTGAATCGGAGGAACCACCACACATAGGAAGCCCCCACTTTGGGTGAGCTTGCCTTGAATTAGGCATCTTGAGCCTTGATTTGAAATGTATTTGATCTTTTCTTGAGCGTTGAAAGTTGTCATTGGGGATTCTTCTTTGGGAAGTGATTTAGGCAAAGTAAAATATCGCCAGAGACCAAGGAATTGTCGGAGAGTCCTTCAGGGAAAAGGAGAGCTTGGATTGAAAAATAAAAAGGTTTGAATTTATGACTTACATAAATGTAAGTGGGAAAAGGCTTTAACGAGGCTAGGTTCAGACTCAAGTCTATGTCGGGATCTAGAAAGAATATGCTCCTGAACTCTAGAAAATCAAATCATTAGACCATGACTAATTTTATTTTATTGAAGCGGTCGGACCTCGAGATGAGGATTCCTACGTATCCTTGCGGAATCAGACCATTCGTAGTTCTGATTTTTTTTTTTTTTGTTATTATATTATCTTTTTGTGCCCTAAATTTTGCCTAGGTCGTCCTTTCGGGTTTTCAAACTAGCGGGCTTGGACATACCTTGAATAAGGAGTTAGGGTTGATGAAAGGTTGAAAGGTTTAAGGCTTGATGAATGTTTAATTGGTTTGGAATAGGGTAAGAATCATGGATTTGGATTATATGAGTTAAAGGTTTGAGGGATTGCAGGATTTGAATGAGGGGTAGAACTTGTGTGCAAGCTCCCTAGCTTGACTTTATATTTCCTTGCCTTTGGCTCTTTCTGTTTTGCTTTTTTTTTTCTTTTTATCCTGTGCGTTTTCTTTTGCTTTTGCATTTTTTTCGCACTTTGATCCATTTTCACTTTTCTTGTTTTTGCCTGGCATTGATGTAGTAAGGCTTGCACACAAGTTATTGGTTTAGGTTATTGAAAGGCTCGAAGGTTATTTGTGGAGCATTGATTTTGAAAGGTTATTTGGTTAATGGAGATGATGGTCTATAGATGATGGAGGGAGAGGGGAATAACTCCTGATCCAAAGCATGTCCTTTTTTTTCATTTTTCTTTTTTTTTTTTCATTTCAAATCTCTTTTATTATTATTATTATTAGTCAAGTTCGTTAGGTGATTTAAGTTTCATCATTAAATTAGAAGCATACATAAAATGATGGAAGACCGATGAAAATGAAAATGCAATTATTTTATTAATTAGAAATAAATAGAACAAGGCTTATTAGAAACACAATCCTAAGTGACATAGACTCGACGGGAAAGGAAATGAAGGAGCTAGGGGAGGGTCTCTCCGACTCAACCTAGAAAACTAGCGTTAAATGACCATGCCTCGGCGTTATTTAGCACTGCCCAAGGGGTTGCCACTATTGCTGACTTTTGCTGCAGGCGGAATTAGTAATATACCGTCTTCAACCATATCCTGCAGATGATGCTTCAAAGTCCAACAGTGTGATGTCATATGCGCATTTCCTTGATGGTACTTGCAGTAGGCATTAGGATTCCATCTACTGGATCTCTTCTCAGGAGCAGGGTCCGGAGTAGGGCCAAGAGGCTGAAGCGCTCCCTTTGTATGAAGCCTAGTGAAGGCTTCTTCTAGAGACATGCCTAAAGGAGTGAATGTCCATTGAAGTCCTTGATAACCTCTCTTGTCAGTAGTTAGGGCATTGATGTCGTTGCTCTTAGAGGTAGAAGGGTTGTTATTACTCTTCTTAAAAGAGTTGTTGTTGTTGGAACTTTTGTTCTTATTGGCTTGTACCTCTTCTTCGATCAGCAGGCCCACCTTATAGAGCTTCGTGAAAGACTCTATGGGTTGGAATTTAATATGATCCCCATACTTGGGCTGCAAGTTACGGATCACCAGATGTACCTGATCCTCTTGAGATGGCCTGTTAGTCATTTGTGCAGCTTTTTCCCTCCATATGTTAAGGAAGGTGACAAAATCTTCGTTGGAGTTCTGTTTAGTTAACTCCAACTCACGCATGTCAATAGGAAGCTGAGTATTATATATATATATATATATATATATATATATATATATATATATATATATATATATATATATATATATATATATATATATATATATTGTTTGTGGAACTCCTCTCAGATGTAGTCCCAATCATTCAGCTTTGTTTTGTTTAGCGATCTGAACCACTTGGATGGATGTGCATCCAAGGTTAAGGGAAAAAACATAAGCAAACAGGTCCTTGCTCATGCCCTTGAGAGCCATAGAAATGGAAAAAGCTCTCAGATGATCATTTGGGTCTTCGACCCCCTTGAATTTTGGGAGGTCACCCAATGTTACCTTTTAAGGGAGCTTGTCCCTCAGTTCAGGATCAATGATGTCATGGCCATGAGCCTGACTCTCGAGTGCAGGAATTGACTGGATCAATTGCTCGAGTTTTTCAAACCTCAAATCCGTGTTGGTCTTGATTGGTGGTGGAGTGTCGCCTTGTTCATCTTCTTTAGTTAGCTTCTCCCTCAGTGCCTTAATCTCTTTGTCTTGTTCCTCAAGACGAGAGTTCATCAGTGTGAGTTGAGCCATAATGGAACTGAGTTGTTCATTAGTGTCCCCCATTTCAGATGACGATTTGGAAGAGTCGGAGGATTCGTCTGAAAAGGTGAGGATGCGCTTGACGAGTCTGGGAGTAGGTTGACCTTGTTGCCTCTATGTTGGGCGTTCCCAAGTTATAATCTCACGACCTGTCCTGAACATAAATCGAATGAACCTCGTAAATTTTTAGAAATGATGCTTTTGAAATGAGAAATGGGAATGAGGGATGGAGAAATGGAAACGAGAGATGAGAAATGAGGATGAAAGTGGAAATGAAAATGAAAAATCGAAGTGGAAATGGAAATGGGAAATGATTAGAAATGGGTATGATTATGGTTATGATGGCGACATGGGCCTAACTATATGCATATGCAAATGTGGACTTGACTGGACTATGCAAGCAGACTGGACTAGGCTTTGCAAATAGACTAGACTCAAAAGGATTGCCTATGCTAGCTTCGCTAGACTTAGGAAGGAATTGGCTTCGCCAGATGATTTGGGGTTGCTATATATGTAAGATAGGAGTAGCTTCGCTAAACTTGGACGGTGCCTTTATGGTCTTAGGGATGACTAGCTTGCTTCACTAGGTCAATGGGTGCCGTTATGGTCTTAAGGGTGACTAGCTTCGCTAGGTCAAAGGGGTGCCGTTATGGTCTTACGGGTGACTAGCTTAGCTAAGTCAAAGGGGTGCCGTTATGGTCTTAAGGGTGACTAGCTTAGCTAAGTCAAGGGGTGCCGTTATGGTCTTAAGGGTGACTAGCTTAGCTAAGTCAAGGGGTGCCGTTATGGTCTTAAGGGTGACTAGCTTAGCTAAGTCAAGGGGTGCCGTTATGGTCTTAAGGGTGACTAGCTTCGCTAGACTTAATGGTTTGGACTTCGTCCTATATGGGTTTGAAAATAAACTGGATTAGACTAATTAGGAAATGAGCTGGGCCTTATATGGACCTAATTTTGGACTTAGTCCTATATTGGTTTGAAGTTAGACTTGGAAATGCACATGGGCTTGACATTGGAAATGGACTAGGATTGGACTTAAAATGGAATAGACTGGGATTAGACTTAGACTGGGCTTGACATAGACTAGGGCTCACATAAAGATGCAAATGAGACTAGATTTGACTTGAACTAGACTTATATGGGCCTAAGATGGACTCTAGTGCGAGCGGGCCTAATATGAATGCATGGACTCAAATTTAGAAGGACCTAACATGAATGCATGGACTCAAATTTAAAAGGACCTAACATGAATGCAAACTGGACTCTAATGCATGTGGGCCTAGAATGAATGCAAGTGAATTGGATTGATTTGATTGAAGGTGTTTGGAATAGGCTTAGAATTTTTTGAAATTCATTTTCGAAAGGAACCCCTTGTTTTTATCTTTTATTAAGAAAAGATGATGGATTAATTTTGAATTTTTTTTTTTTTGAATGTCATATATGATAGTGATTAGTAAATGCTTTTTGAAAAAGGTAGAATAGACATGGGTGTAGGATTGATTTTGAAAAATAAAAGTTTTTGAAATTGATTGAATATGGTAAGGTAAGATTGATAGGGAAAATATGTTGAATAGGGAGGAAATGGGAAGAGGAAGACATGCATTGTAACACCCCGACCCATACGGAGTCGAGTATATCGTCACCAATGCGCATCTAGGGCCAACAACTGTCATCAATAACCAACACAAGTTCTTCCGGCGCATTTTGTCCTCACTCATGCGCACCCCGAGAAACTTCCCAGGAGGTCACCCATCCCAAGACTACTCCCAGCCAAGCACGCTTAACTGTGGAGTAACTAAGGAAATAAGCTCCCTAAAAGAAAGATGCATCTTGTTGGAATGAGTAGCCTGCTAAATCCCTTTAAAGCAATCATGAGGGGTATTACATGCATGATGACTCTAACCAGGCCCGTTGGAGAGGGAGTGCAAGAAGCCCCATTGCACAGGGCCCCGAAATATAAGAGGGCCCCAAAAACAAAGCGTTAATTTTTTTTTAAAATGGTGACGTTACCTTCCTCTTTATTCAGGAAGTCAGTCATTATTGTGTCTCAATGCTCACGCCTTCATTCTTGATTCTTCCATCTTCTTCCCGATTAATTTCGACTTATAAAATTACCAAAAATAAATAATTATTTCAATTCCCATAAATCTTCCCATTGATTATGCTCAGATAGTCAGATTATCAATGGAAAATTACAACTGTCTTGTCTCTAACTCTACTATGACCAGTTTTCTAGATGCATTTTTTAGGACAGATTCGACCTTGCATGAAAAGACCCTTTTTTGAATTAGGTGAGACTCCTAAAATGACCATTTTTTTTACGCGAATGCAGACAGACAAATATAGGGCCGAACATAGGATCGACCACCACAACGAATAAATCGAAGAAAAGCATGCGATGCACAGACTGCGTGCCGCGCGCGCCGCTTTGCGCGCGGCGTACGATCGTGCGTGCAGTGCGGAGTGGTGCGCCAGGCGCAACTTAATGCGCTTGGCGCACTACTCCATCGACATGTTTTTCGGGGATTTAGGCGAAGTTTTGGTCGATTGATGATTTTGTTTAGACACAATTTTCAGGAACAACGCATAATAATGACAAATTGACAGGATAATAACAGGCAAGAATTGCAATCACATGCACATGTCATATAACATGAATGCAAAAGTTCCAACTTAAAGTCCAGTTCTATATTTGAAACTATTGGTCAGGTTTAGGTTAAGTCTGAAAAGGGTCCATGACTAAGAGATTGATCCCACGCTTCGTATCCATGCTTAAAGAGATGGCCACGTGTAAGACGCACTACAGTTCTCGAGTCAGGAACAAGAGAACAATGTCATGGTTGGGTAGGTTTGCTTATGACTAAGATCCAACACTATCGTTCAGGTTTCAAGTTTTTAAAAAAGGAAAAATTGATTCTAATAATCCAACCTTTGGACCGTTCGCTCAAAATAATCCAACCTTTTGATTATTATATAATAATCCAACATTTTATCCCAATCCGCTCATAATGCACCGTGACCTATTGAAACAGGTGGATGACCAGGAAAATGGGTTAATTGCACACGTGTCTTGCTCTGATTCGTTGTGATTTAATTAACTTTTTTTTTTGTTTTTTTTACCATTTTCCTCTTTTTCTTCTATGATTACTCTCTCCCCCTTCCTCCCATACCTCACCAAAAATCCCCACCCTCGCCAAGAACCCCCCCCCACCCCTCGCCAAGAACCCCCGCCTCCTCCACCCCCTCGGGACCACCCCTCTCCCCGCCCAGTCCTCCCGCAAACAATTCCATCACTCTCTCTCCTTCCACTCCACGCCCCTTTTCTCCTCTCTTCCACCACCTTCATCCCCTCATATCACCCCCAACGAACAACCCCCATCCCCTTGTGAACAACCCCTCCCCCACCCCCACCCCTTGCGAATTAACTTCCCCTACCCCCGATGAAATCGTGTTGTTGATGATGGGTTTTAGATGGTGGTGATGAATTGATGATGGTTTTGAATTTTTTTTTGTTTTGTCAAACCCGAAATTGGTTGTTCGCGGGGGATGAGGGTGGGGAAGGGATTGTTCACGGGGGTGGGAGTGGGGAAGGGGTTGTTCGCAAATGGGTGGGGTGGGGGAGGCGGGGTTGTGCGCAAAGGGGGGGTGGGGGTTGTTCGCAAAGGGGTAGGGGTGGGGGCAGAGGTTGTTCGCGGGGGGGGTGGGGGGTTGTTCGCGAGTGGGGATCGTGAGCGGGGAGTGGGGGTGGGGTGAGGATCGTGAGCGGGGGGGGGGGTGGGGGTGGGGTGGGGATCGTGAGCGGGGTGGGGGGTGGGGATCGTGAGCAAGGGTGGGGGTGGGTGGGGATCTTGAGCAGGGGGTGGGGTGGGGGTGGGGTGGTTCTTCATGAGCGGTGAGGGAGGGGAGGGAGGGAGGGAGGGAGAAACAAAGGGAGGGAGATTAAAGGAGAAAATAATAAAAAAAATTTAACCATTCCAACAGGTTACCGGTCTCACGGTGCATTATGAGCGGATTGGGTTAAAAGGTTGGATTATTAAATAATAATCAAAAGGTTGGATTATTTTGAGCGAACGGCCCAAAGGTTGGATTATTAGAATCAATTTTTCCTTTAAAAAATCGTATTTTTTTTCAAGTTTTTCAAGTTTTTTTCAAGTTTTTTTTTAAAAAAAAAAAATCCTATTTTCCAAGTTTTTCAAGTTTCACCCACTCATTTAAAAAAAAATCTGTTTTTTTTTTAAAAAAATATCCTCCCCAGTGAAGTCGTCAAATTGTAGGCGTGTTTTTATTTCACTTACGCGGTGTGAGCGCGCATATAATTTGACTACCTTATTGTTAAGGTTTTATTGAAAATTGTTTTGAAAGAAGTCTCCAACAATTCTTTTTAGGAAGAATCATAAATCGAATTGGATATGGAAAAATCATAGGGACAAATTATCCAATGTAGATTTCCCCGTCCTGACTCCATAGATGGTCAAAATGAACCAAAGATTGAGTTCGGGGGTGAGGATACGAATATGGTCATAATGAACCACATTCGCCTAGAGTTGGCCTCTACTAAATATCGATTCATTACAAATTTTATGCCCAAGAATAACCAAATAATATTTTAAGCACCCTAAAAATAAATTAGTCTAGATTGGTTCAAGAAACACATAAAAGACTATTTTTTAGTGACAAGTTATTATGCAATCAATTTACACGGAACCTAGCAGGTTGTCCAAATTAATCTGATTAATATTAGAACAGTTCTTTAGGTCTTGTTTAGCAAAATAATACGTGGGTGATAAAAGTAATAAATCAGGCAAACATATAATATGCATAGAATGATCAGGAAAGCATATAATATACAAAGGCAAGAACAATAATAATATGAATATATAACAAAGTATAGAAAAGGGATTAGAATTCACAAAGGCATAATTTTTATATTAACGATTTACATCATGGAAGAAACATTTAGTAACTTCAATATAAAAATAGGAATTTATTCAACGACCCTCAGGATTATACCTATGCAGCTTAGATTGAAGAGCGCAACGATCTTTAGGCGGAGCAATCGTGGAACCAGGAATGCATTATGATCAGAATTGAAATTGATTTGAAAGGATTGAAGTGTTTGAGATTTGTAATAGTATTCGTAAGTGTTCGTGAAGATTTTGTGCCCGTAATATAATAATGCAAAGCCCTCGTTGATTCGGGAAATCAGCCCGTATTTATAGACAAAAGGGAGCGTGCGCCTCACGCACGTCCTGCGCCAGGCGCAGGCCTTTGTGGCAGGCGCAATGCCACGCGTCAGACGCACATTGGTGTGCCTAACGTAGCCAGCCCAATCAGATTTAAACATGTGTAAACGTGTTTTTGAAAAGATAGAAAATAAAGTTTGCGTCTTACACAGGACTTACGTCAGATGTAGGACTCTGTGTGAGTCACAAATCCACGTGTCAGGTGCTCATTGGCGCGCCTGACGCGATCTGGTCAATGTGCTGGACGCATGTGGCGCGCTGAGCGCAGCTGCCGCGTCCGGCGCATATTCCAGTATATTCGTTTTTTAATTCTACGCGTGATTTTAAGATGCTATTTTTATCCCTTAAAATCCGGAGATTGAATTTTACGGGATGAAAATCTAATTTATGCTCTAAAGATAATAATAAAAGCATTTATGAAATATTAAAACAACAAATATTCAATTGGGCTTTTTAAATGGACTTAAAACATTTCAGGGGCTTAAAATACAATTAATCATCATGAACAATTAATTGGGCTTTAGAATATCATTTCAAAACACAATTTTGGATTGATTCTTTAGATTGCTCTTCAGTGGGTCGTGTCAACTAATACCGCGGTATGTTTCATCATTGGATCCTTAAATGGGGAGACACGATTATGTGTCTACAGCCGTCTATCTTGAGAACCAGTTCAACAACCTTCATCTCTCACAATTTTCTGATATCTCATCTTATTGTCAGTAATCAAAAACTCTCAAAGATGAATTAGCCAATGTTGATCATGCCGTTTCTGAGCAAAAGCTAGTCTTGCGCCTTGTTAATGGCCTTCTGAACACCGATTTTGATGTAGTAGCAACCATGATTCAATAATCTGAGCCCCTCCCTACTTTGGAAACAGCAAGACCGCGTCTTCTTCTTGAAGAAACGCGCCGCTCGAGTGATAACACGCCACAAAATTATGCCTTCGTTGCTCCAAGCAACGCCAGCCAACCGCTAGCCACCTCCTCGCCGTCGCAGCAGAATACGCAGTCAACCGGGGGCCACCGCAGTGGTTCCGATGGGGGGTGGCCGTGGCAGAGTTCGTGGTGACCGCGGCAGGGGAATGGGTCGAGGGAATCAAACCCAGTAGCAGCCGAGTTATAACAAATCCCAGTAGTAGTAGGCTACTAATCCCCCTAACTGGGCTAGTCCAGTTGCAGCCAGGCCCAATGCATAACAGTGGGTTAATCCCACCTGGGCCCAGGCCCCGTTTCCGTATCCCAGTAGGTCTAGCATGCCCAGTACTGCCAGCCCGCCCAGCCAGAGTATGGCCCGCTAGCCCAGCGTCCCCTCTTGCAGGACCAACAGGCCTTCCTAGCTAGTTATTCGGATTTTGGCCCACTGATGACGCCAATGGAATTAGGCAACTCGTTTGCCATTATGACTTCGCCGCAAGAGAACACTTGGTACATGGATTCCAGTGCGACGGCCCATATGACTAATTTTTCAAGTACTCTTATGCCCCTTTTTAATTTGAGCACCAATAATCATATTTTAGTTGGTAATGGTCATCGCATTCCTATTCTTGGTTATGGTCAGTCAACTCTAGCCTCCCCACATCCACCCTTAACTCTCCGTGACGTCCTATTTGCTCCACAAATCATAAAAACTCTTATTTCTATTCGTAAATTCACCACTGATTAGATTAATGTAAACTCCCTCAAAACGAGCACGAGTAATAGGGGAGTAGAAATCAACACCCTTAAAGAGAGAATCAATCTCAAAGGTGGTCTGAGCAGTGGACGAAAGGGTCCTCTTTGCCCTCTCACAGGAAGTTCTCAACCTCCTAAGAGCCCTTGGGTTACTACTGATATCCTTCTTGTGCTTCCTCTTGAACTCCTAAACAAAGTGGTTCACCATTCTGTTGTCAAAGTCCTCACCACCAAGATGGGTGTCTCCGGTAGTGGCCTTCACTTCAAAGATACCCTCCTCAATAGTAAGAAGAGACACATCCAAGGTACCACCTCCAAGATCCAAGATAAGCACATTCTTTTCACCGACACTGGTGGCCTTGTTGTCCAGACCATAGGCAATAGCAGCCGCAGTTGGCTCGTTGATAATACGCATCACATTCAAGCCAGAAATAACACCAGCATCCTTGGTAGCCTGACGATGAGAGTCATTGAAGTAGGCGGGAACGGTAATAACAACATTCTTAACAGTCGAACCAAGGTAAGCCTCGGCAATCTCCTTCATCTTGGTAAGGACCATGGAGGAAATCTCCTCAGCTGCAAACTGCTTCTCCTCACCTTTGTAGTTAACTACAATCATAGGCTTCTCCCTAGGTTAGGGAATAACCTTGAATGACCAAAGCTTGATATCGGCTTGAACCGACGCATCACTGAACCTCCTACCAATCAACCTCTTGGCATCAAAGACAGTGTTAATGGGGTTCATGGCAACTTGATTCTTAGCAGCATCACCAATCAACCTCTCAGAATCGGTGAAAGCGACATAAGACGGTGTCGTTCTGTTACCTTGGTCATTAGCAATAATTTCAACACGGTTGTGTTGCCATACTCCGACACAGGAGTAAGTGGTCCCGAGATCGATTCCGATGGCTGAACCTTCTCCTTTTCCTGGCATTATTTCGCAGTGGTTGAATATGGAAGAGAGGAGAGAGAAAGTTTAGGGAGTTTGAGTGTAGCAGCGAAGAGAGAGAGGAGAGAGAAAGTTTGGCGACTCCACTGGGGAGGATTTTTAAAAAATAATTTATTTTAAATAAGTGGGTGAAACTCGAAAAATACGATTCATACTCTTTTTATGCTAGAGAATGACATTACAGTTTTGCATATGCATGGCTATTATTTAAGCCACCATAAGGACAATCTACCTTGCCTCATCAGCACATGTTCTATGTGTGAGGTCACCCCCGGTGGGTTTGCGCTTTGTCCTTCCAGAAAGCTTCCTGAGCCATAGTGTTGGATCTTAGTCATAAGCAAGCCTACCCAACCATGGCATTGTTCTCTTGTTCATGACTTGAGAAATGGAGTGCGACCTTAGACCTGTCTAAATTTGAGTTCATGCATTCACTAGCATTAGAGTCGACCTTAGGCCCATATAAGTCTAGTTGATGTCAAAATCTAGGCCCATTTGCATCTTTATGTGAAATCTAGTCCAAGTCTAGTCCTAGTCCATTCCAATCTAAGTCTCATCCTAATCCAATTCAAAGCATAGGTCCATTTAGGCCCAATTCATTCCCTAGGTCTAGTTTGCATTTTTATGTAAACCTTAGTTAAGTCTTCGGACTATAAAAGTTCCCTAGGCCTAGTTTGCATTTCTATGTGAACCCTAGTTAAGTCTTCGGACTATAAAAGTTCCCTAGATCTAGTTTGCGTTTCTATCTAAACCCTAGTTAAGTCTTCGGACTATAAAAGTTCCCTAGGTCTAGTTTGCATTTCTATGTAAACCCCAGTTAAGTCTTCGGACTATAAAAGTTCCTTAGGTCTCGTTTGCATTCCTATGTGAACCCTAGTTAAGTATTCGGACTATAAAAGTTCCCTAGGTCTAGTTTGCAATTCTATGTAAACCCTAGTTAAGTATGCGGACTATAAAAATTCCCTAGGTGTAGTTTGCATTTCTATGTAAACCGTAGTTAAGTCTTCGGATTATAAAAGTTCCCTAGGTCTATTTTGCATTTCTATGTAAGCCCTAGTTAAGTCTTCGGACTATAAAAGTTCATTCTCTAGGTCTAGTTTTCATTTCTATGTGAACCCTAGTAAAGTCTTTGGACTATAAAAGCCCAATTCTAGGTCTAGTGTACATCTCTATGTAAGCCCTAGTTAAGTCCTCGGACTATAAAAGATCAGTTCATACCCTTAGGCCTAGCCTGCTTGCTCTCTTGTAAGTTCAAAGTCTAGTCCAGTCCAGTCCAGTCCATATCTGCATATGCGTATAGTTAGGCCCATGTCAGCATCATGTTCAAGCCCATACTAGTTCAAAAATCCATAATCATTTCTAATCCTCCATTTCAAATACATTTTCCATTTCCATTCCCTATTTCCATTTCCATTCCCTATTTCCATTTCCATTTCTCATCTCCCATTTCCCATTTCTCCAGCCCTCATTTCCATTTCTCATTTCAAAATTCATTTCTTAAAATTTACGAGGTTCGTTCGATTCTGTTCATGACCGATCAAGAGATTACAACTTAGGAGCGCCTAATTGAGGAACAAGAAGATCACCACCCCGACTTCATTTAGAGTCACAAAGATTACTTTTGACCGCCTTCACAATAGAGGTGCGATCACTTCCATAGGGTCTACCGCCTTCACATTAGAGGTGCGATGCCTTCCATAGGGTCTACGCCGAACCCTGCACCTAAAAGAAAATTCAGAAGGTGCAACCTATATTTCTACTACGAATTCCAACAGAATAATGAACATGTGACATCTAGTGTCAAATACCATCAAGTACACTGTGAAACATGATTGATGACAATAGACTTCTAATACTTGCTACAACGAGAATCAGCATCACCGGCAACACTTTTTTGTGCAGTGCATCAACAATTGAATAGGCTTAGTTATTTATTTTCAAATTTCTAGGATGAGTCAGAGAGTCCTTACCCTAATCCATTCATGTCTTTTCCCATCGAGTCTATGTCCTTATAGGACTTCATTTATCATAGCCTTTCCATTTTCATTTTATATTTTTTTTCTATTTTCATTGGCCTTTCACCATCATATATGCTTCTAATTCAATGATGAAACTTAAATCACCTAATGATCTTGACTAATTAAAGAAAAAAAAAATCTGAAAATAAAAAACGAGGACATACATTAGATCAGGAGTTATTCCCCTCTCCCTTCCATTACCTTTCATAAACCATCCTCATTCAACCAAGAAAAAAAATAAAAAAATCCATTAATCCATCATCTCCATTAGCCAAATAATCTCATCAAAATCAAAGCTCCATAAAATAGCCTTCATGCCTCCAATATCCTAAACCAAAAACTTGTGTGCAAGACCACTACAAAAAAGAAAAGTAAATATCAATGCCAGGCAAAACAAAAAAAAAAGTGAATAAATTCAAAGTTCGAAAAAAAAGAGCAAAAGCAAAAAGAAAATGCACAGGACAAAAAAGAAAAAGTCAAAGGCAAAGAAATAAAAAGTCAAGCTAGGGGGCTTGTACATAAGTTCTATCCCTCATTCAAATCCTTTCAATCCATCAAATCCTTAATCCATATAATTCAAATCCATGATCCTACCTTAGCTCAGCCAATTAATACATCATCAAAACCTCAAGTCTTAAACCTTTCAACCCTTCATATTCGACCCTAACTCCTTCTTCAAGGTATGTCCAATCCCGCTATGTTAAAACCCGAAAGGGCGGCCTAGGCAAAAGTTAGGGCACAAAAAAAAAATTCAATCAGATCCAGGACTACGAATGGTCTAATTCCGCAAGAATACGTAGAAATCTTCATCTCGAGGTCCGACCGCTTCAATCAATAAAATTAATCAAGGTATAATGATTTGACTTTCTAGAATTCAGGAGCATAATCTTTCTAGATCCCGACATAGACTCGAGTCTGAACCTAGCCTCGTTAAAGCCTTTCCCACCTACATTTATTTAAGTCACAAAGTTAAACTTTTTATTTTTCAATCCAAACTCTCCTTATCCCTGAAGGACTCTGTGATAATTCCATGGTCTCTGGCAATATCTGACTTTGCCTAAATCAACATCCCAAAGAAGAATCCCCAGTGAAGTCGCCAAATTATTGGCGACTTCAAAACATTTTCCAATAAAACCTTAACAATGGGGTAGTCAAATACGCACTCACACCGTGTAGGCGAAAAAATTACACACCTACAATTTTTCCCAAATCTAGCATGGTATCAGAGCATTAGGTTTTACCTTAAGCTTCCACAAAATTTGTCTTTGGGACGTGAATTTACCCCACCAATCTTCCGCCATAATTTTTCTACTTCTACCACATAATTCCATTGTTTCCCACCAGTGGATCTTGATTTGTTTTGTCTTCTTGTTGTTACCACCAACATCATCCACGTGTGGTATTTTTCATTCAACAAACCAAAACACACAAATCCAACTTTTCTTCTCTTAATTTTCTCGTTGCATCATGCCTGCCGATAACCCGGAACTATCCAGCCCAAAACAAACTACACCAACCCAACTCGAATATCATCCCGCTTTCTCCGTTAACAATATTAAAAATTGCATACCTTTGATTCTTGATCGTAAGAAAGTCTAATATTCTAATTGGGTGGAGTTGTTTGAATGTCACGCTCATGCGTTTAATGTCTTAAATCACATGGATCCACAGACACCTCGCGCCACTACAATATCTATATACATGTGGAAACGTCTTGATTCCATTGTCAAACAATGGATTTATGGCACACTATCTTCCGATTTATTACAAACTATTCTTTCCCATGGAGACACTGCGCAGCAAATTTGGGACAAATTGAAATCTCTTTTTCAAGATAACAAACACACTAGGGTTGTCTATCTTGAAAACCAATTTAATGCTCTCCACCTGCCTAATTTTTCTAATGTTTCATCATATTGCACACAATTAAAGAACTTAAAAGATCAACTGGCCAATCTTAATCAACCGATTTCAGAGAAAAAATAGGTTCTTCGGCTTGTTTCAGGTCTTAATGGCACTGATTTTGATGTTGTGGCTACGATGATTCAACAAACGGAACCTTTACCTTCGTTTGAATCCGCACGCTCCCGTTTATTGCTTGAAGAATCTAGAAGTGCTGAAGATTTGGGTTCTCAAAATTCCCGCTTTGTGGCACAAACTGCCACCGCACCACCACTGCAGCCTCATTCGACTGGTCAGCGCGGCGGTGGTGGTCGTGGCCGCGGCAGGGGCAAAAACCGAGGTTGGGACAGAGGCAATACCTCCCAACAGCAGCCTGCCCAGGCTTCTCACGGATCGATCTAGCCACAACAACAGTGGGCAGGCCCAAATCCGCATCCTTATAGGTCTGCTCCAGCGCCTTGGACTCACAGCTGGGCTTCTGGCCCATCACCCTATCCTCAGCACGCTGTTGGTCTGCGCCCCGTGCACCCAGCTGCGCCGCACACATACCCAGCTACGCCGCACGCATATGGCCCTCCTCCAGCCCAGCGCCTGTCTCCCTAAGCCCACCAGGCTACTTATGCCCCATATCCAGAATATGGACCCCTTATGACTACCACCGAATTGGGCAACACTTTTGCAACGACGACTCTTCCTCAGGACAATTCTTGGTATATGGATTCTGGTGCTACGGCTCATATGACTAACTCATCAGGTACTCTTATGCCCCTATTTAATTTAAGCACTCCCAATCATATTTTAGTTAGTAATGGTCATCGCATTCTTGTTTATGGTTATAGTCAATCCTCCTTCCCGAATCCTCACCAACCCTTAGCCCTCTGTGATGTCTTATTTACCCCACAAATCATTTTACCACTGATAATTATCCCTCCATTGAATTTGATCCTTATGGTTTTTCTGTGAAGGACCTTCGTACGGGGAATATCATTGCGAGGTGCAATAGTTCGGGGGAGCTATATATACAGTCACCAACCCTACACCATCTACATGTCTAGCAACCGCCGTCACGGCCACATCATCAACTACCTGGCATAGTCGCCTTGGACATCCAAGATCTCAAGTTTTAAGCTTTCTTAGGTCTCGAGATTTAACAAATTGTAATAAGGAGCCTCACTCCAATTTTTGCAATTCTTGTCAAGTAGGAAAGTATCTTCGTTTACCGTTTCATGAATCTAATTGTACTACTCATTCTGCTTTTGATATTATTCATGCTGATTTATGGACCTCTCCTATTCGTAGCTCTCAAGGTAATAAATATTATTTAGTGCTATTGGATGATTTTACTCATTTTATATGGACTATTCCTCTCAAATTCAAATCCGAAGTCTATCAAAACTTCCTTCATTTTCGTCAATATGTCCAAACACAATTTGAACGCCCCATTAAAGATTTCCAATGTGATCATGGTAGGGAATTTGATAATAGCCCTTTTAAATTATTTTGTGTCAAACATGGAATAATTTTTCACATCTCTTGTCCTCATACATCCTCTAAAATGGCAAAGCTGAACGCATGATCAAAACTCTTAATAATATGTCTCGCACCCTGTTATGTCATGCCTCTGTTCCTCTACAATATTGGGTAGAATCTCTTGAAATGGCCACCTATCTTGTCAATCTCTTGCCTACTAAGACACTAAATAATATTTCTCCTGCCGAAGTATTATTTTACATAACCCCCTCTTATGAAGATATTCAGGTTTTTGGGTGTCTGTGCTTTCCTAACTTGACAGCTACTACTCCTCACAAATTAGCTCCTCGCTCTACTCCATGTATTTTTCATGGCTATCCATCAAATCATCGGGGATATAAATGTCTAGAGATTGCCACCAATAAAATAATTATTTCTCGTCATGTCACTTTTGATGAGAATACTTTCCACTTTATTAATTTGCGAAAATTTCGGCCTGCTGAGTATGACTTTCTGGATGATTGTGGCCCAAGTCCTTTACTCTTACCTTTGTGGAACTCTCCTCCCCATACTGCTGGCCCAGAGTCAAGCCCACCTCCCATTCCAGCCCAAATTACCTCTACAGACCCGCGAGCTTCCCAGCATTTGGGCCTCCAGCCCAACATCTCTCCCTCATCACCCACCTTCCCCCACGCGCCCGCATCACGCCCAGCCCCCCCTCGCACACCTGCCCGCGTGAGGACCCAGGCCCAACAGCTAGGACAGGCGCGCTACAGCCCACCTCCCCTTCGTGGCCTCCCTCCTATTCGGCCCACTTGTGCCCCTCCTTCCCCACAACACATGCACACAAGGTTCAAATCAGGAATTTCCAAGCCAAATCCTAAATATGGCCGTCATACAATTGCCCCTCCTATGCCTTTACATCATTCCCCAATTCCTAAATCTCACAAAATAGCCTTAACTAATCCGAATCAGAATGCGGCGATGCATGATGAATATAGTGCTTTAATTAATACAGGGACATGGGAATTAGTACCTAGACCTATGTGGGTGAATATTGTTAATTGCATGTGGATTTATACACACAAAGAAAATGATAAAGGTGACCTTCAAAGGCACAAAGCTCGTCTTGTTTGTGATGGCATGTCTTAGGAGGTTGGTGTCGATTGTGATGAAAATTTTAGTCTAGTTGTTCGTCCAGCTATTATTCGTACAGTGTTGGGGTTAGCTATGGCGCGTAACTGGTCTATTCATCAGCTTGATGTCAAAAATGCTTTTTTACATGATGACCTACAGGAGACAGTGTATATGCATCAACCCCCCTGTTTTGTTGATAAAAGATTTCCTAATTATGTTTGTCGCCTTCGCAAGGCTCTCTATGGTTTCAAACAAGCTCCCCAAGCTTGGACTCACAGCGTTTTGCACATTTTCTTCTTCAGATGGGATTTGTTGTTGCTCAGAGTGACAACTCTTTATTCACTTTTCGTTAAAGTAACGATATGGCTTATCTTCTTCTATATGTTGATGATATTATTTTATGCACATCTTTTGATGGCTTGCGGGATCGTATCATTGCTCACTTGAAATATGAATTTCCAATGTCTGATTTGGGGCCACTCAGTTATTTTTAGGCATTATTTCAGTTACTCGCACACCTTCCACATGCTCCTTTCTCAGAAAAAGTATGCACGTGAAATATTGGAGCACGCAGGTATTGGGACGTGTAAGCCTGCAACGACTCCTATTGACACTAACTCTAAGCTTCGTGTAGACTCAGGTCCTTCTGTGGCCGATCCGACTCATTATCGTAGTTTAGCAGGTGCTCTACAATACCTCACTTTTACTCGTCCAGATATTGCTTATGCAGTACAGCAGGTATGCCTTTTTATGCATGATCCCCGAGAGACTCATTAGAATGCATTGAAGCACATCCTGCGTTATATTCAGGGAACCATTGATCATGGCTTACATTTATATCCTACTACTCAGTTACGATTGATCACTTATACTGATGCTGATTGGGGCGGGTGTCATGACAATCGCCCTTCTACTTCTAGTTATTGTTGTTTTCTCGGCAATAACTTGATTTCTTGGACGTGTAAGCGTCAGCCTACTCTTTCTAGATCAAGTGCTGATGCAGAATATCGAAGCGTCGCAAATGTTGCCGCGGAAGCTTGTTGGTTACGTAATCTTCTTTTGGAGTTACATTGTCCTGTCCGACAGGCTACTATTCTTTATTGTGATAATGTTAGTGCTATTTATCTATCTCGCAACACAGAACAACATCAACGCACCAAACATGTTGAGATGGATATTCATTTTGTTAGAAAAAAGGTTGCGTTGGGTCAGGTACGTGTGTTGCATGTTCCTACTCGATATCAGTTTGCAGACATTTTCACTAAAGGTCTTCTGCGGTAGTTATTTTTGGAGTATAAGTCCAGTCTCAACGTTCACCCTCCTCCCGCTCCGACTATGGGGGTGTGATAGAATAATAATATAGTTAGGATATATTATATTCTTAGAATTCTAATATGGATAGGTTTCCTAATCATAATAGGACTATCCTAGGATGTATAATTATTAATATTGATCAATGGTAATCACTCCAATTGATGATGAAATGGATGATTTAAGTATCGTTAACAATAATAGTAATAATAATAATAATAATAATAATAATAATAATAATAATAACAATAATAATAATAATAACAATAATAACAATAATAACAACAATAATAATAACAATAATAATTACAATAATAACAATAATAATAATAACAATAATAATAACAATAGTAACAATAATAATGATAATAATAATAATAATAATAATTATTATTATTATTATTATTATTATTATAATTATAATAATAATAATAATAAATTATAATAATAATAATAATAATAATAATAAAAATTATAATTATTATTATAATAATTGACTAAATACAGAAAAAATAATAAAAAAATTGAAAAATGTAGACACATAATCGTGTCTCCCCATTTAAGGGTGCGATGATGAAATATACCGCGATTTTAGTTGGTGCGACCCGACGGAAGAGTAGTCCGAAGAGCCAACCCAAAATAAATTTAAAGTGTATTTAGAAGTCTTGTTTCAAAAGCCCAATTAATTTAACATGATAATTAATTGTATTTTGAGCCCCTAAAAATATTTTGAGTCCATTAAAAATATTTTAAGCCCAAAAGCCCGATTGTTTATTAATAATTTTTAATAATTATTTTCATCAAATAAAATGAAACAAGATTTTAAATCCGTAATATTAAATTTTCGGATTTCAATGGATAAAATAATTCTTCAAAAAAAAAAACGCGTTTAGCAAGAAAGCCTGGCAACGTGTGCTGGACACAGGTGGTGCGCCTAGCGCACCACGTGTGCTCAACACATAGGTTGCGATGTGTCAGGCGCGCCAATCTGCGCATGACACGTGGATCTGCGTGTCACACATAGTCCTGCGTCGAGCGCACTACTCCGTGTGACACAGAGGTTGTCTTTCTTATCTTTTTCAAAAGCACGTACCACGTGTAGGCATTTTATTGGTCATGCCGTGTCAGGCGCGCCAATGTACGCCTGACACGTGTGATTGTGCGTCACACAGCCTCATGTGCCTGGCGCAGCTGGTGCGTGAAGTGCAATTTCGCTTTCCCTATAAATACTCCTTGATTTCCCGAATCAAAGGATGATTTTTTCATTATTATTTTGTCATACACTTTATTTTCGGCATACGCTCGTGCTCTAAATTCGTATTTCCACATACTTTCAAACACACTAAACACATCAAATACACATACGTTTTTGTTTACATCGTTCTTTTTGGCTTCAAGATTGCTCCTACTGAAGGTTGTTACGCTCTTAGGCCTAAACCCCATAGGTATACCCCTGAGGACCCTTGAATAATTCTTTTATTATTATTTTATTGAAGTTACTAACATTCTATTCGTGATGTAGATTGTTAACGTATCCCGCGACTGTAACTATTGTATATTATTCTAACTCCTTGCAGTGTTTTCTTTTCTTATTTTTATTTCTTTTTCGTGAAAAATATTTATATGTCTGATTGCAATATATTTATCACCTTGTATATTATTGTTAATCAAGACCTAAATAAATGTTCTAACTAAATCAGATAATATGGACAACTTGCTAGGAACCCAGTAATCTTGATTGGTTAATAACATGTCACTAAAAAAGTAGTCTTTTATGTGTTTCATGAACCAACCTAGACCAATCTTTTTTAGGGTTCTTAAAATATTATGTGGTTATTCTTTCTCATAAACTTTGTATTGAATCGATATATAGTAGCGAGCATCAATGAGCGAACATGGTTCATTATGACCATATTCGTAGCCTCACCCCCGAACTCAATTTTTGGTTCATTGACCATCTATGGAGTCAAGACGGGGAACTCTACATTGGATAAGTCCCGCAGTTGTCCATTCAGTTTCCCAAATATCCAATTAGGTTTATGAATCTTCCTTTAAAGACTTGTTGCCGACGTCGAAAACGTATTTAATAAAACCTTAACAATGGGGTAGTCAAATACGCGCTCACACCACGTAAGCGAAATAAAATTACTCCTACAATTTGGCGAATCCGCTGGGGAGGATTTTTAAAAAAATTAATTTTTTAAAATGAGTGGGTGAAACTCGAAAAATACGATTCATTCTCTTTTTATGCCTTAGAATAACATAATGTTTTGCATATGCATGGCTATTGTTTCAGCCACCATAAGGACAATCTACCTTGCCTCATTCGCGCATGTTCTATGCGGGAGGTCACCCCCGGGGGGTTTACGCTTTGTCCTTCCAAAAGGCTTCCTGGGCGATAGTGTTGGATCTTAGTCATAAGCAAACCTGCCAAACCATGGCATTGTTCTCTTGTTCATAACTTGAGAATTGGAGTGTGTCTTTCACGTGGCCACCTCTTTAAGCAGGGGTACGACGCGTGGGATCAATCTCTTAGTCATGGGCCCTTTTTCAGCCTTAACCTAAACCTGACAATAGTTGAATGTAGAACTGGACTTTAGGTTGAGAATTCTTGCATCCATGTTACTTGACATTTGCCTATGATTGCAATTTTCGCCTGTTGCTAATTGATATGCCTTGCAACTAAACTCGCGTCTAAAAAATCGATTAAAACACACGTCGAAAAGATCGTAACTAGTCCGGACATCCGCCAAATTGCCAAAATGCATGTCGGGGAGCAGTGCGCCAAACCCATTTACTTGCGCTTGGCGCACAACTCTTGCGCCGGACGCATAGCTCGTGCGCCGCACGCACTCTTTTGCGTGGTGCGCAGCCTATTCGTCTCATGTTCATTGCTGATTTGGCTATTGTTTCAAGTATAAAAAAAATCTGTCAATTCGCCATTTTGTCTTGGTCTGTCAAAATTGTTGTCGTCATAGTATGTCAGTCATAGGGTCCCGAAATCATGTAGAATTAGCTACAACATCGCCTAAATTGCCAAAAAATATGTCTGGGAATAGTGCACCAGACGCATGAGCATGCACCTGACGCACTTATCCTGCGCCAGACGCACAAATCCGCACTGCGCGCACCTTTGCTGCTTGGCGCGCTTTCTGTGCGTCTCATGTTCTTTACCATTTTAGTCAATGTGGTGGCCGATTCCGCATTTTTTCCGTCTTCATTCATATAGAGTTGTTGACCGTTCAACGCGTCTTTTGCTCTAAAATTAAATTTCACCTAATTACAAAAAAAAATCAGTCCTTTTCCTTATTTTGAGTCTCCCTACTATTAGGTCTCATTTAGGTGAACGGTCATACTTAACATCTTATTTTTATTTCCTTTTCTTTTTGGAGAAAGTCGGATATTCCTATCCTCCCAAACTTCTCCCATATATTTTTTTATATATAAAATTTAATTTATAAAAACTTTTTCTCACTTTTTTTCACAAAAAATTCCTCATCTTTTTCAAAAATTCATCATCTCCATGTATATTATATCATCTTCTCCTGTACATCATTTAGGATTCTGCTTAGTGTCCATCTTGTTGTAAAACTCTCATCCTCTTAGAAATTCTAACTGCATCAGAAGTCCATTTAGCATATATGTCTAGGCTCATCCAGTTTCACTCCATTTAGAGTTCTTAACTTCGTCTAACTCTATTCATGTTAGGAGTCTTAACCCCGTCTAGGTTCACCCATCTAAGAAGTCTATAGGGTCGTTAGAGTTCTTACCATCTTAGGAGTCTAAAATTCATATAAGTTCATGCATAATGGGAGTCTAAATCTGTTAGGAGTCTTAATCTCGTCTAAGTCTAGGGTCATTAGAGTTCTTACCATCTTAGGAATCTAGAATCCATAGAAATCCATGCATAGTAGGAGTCTACATCCATCAGAATTTCGTCTGTTTTAGGAGTCAAGTTCCACTAGAGTCTCATGCATATTAGGGGTCTAGCATCATTAAAAGTTCATCAAAATCTACAATTCTAAGGTCATTAGAAGTCTAGGATTCTAAAAGTCGTAGCATTTCTTATCAATTAGGACTACATTCATACTAGAATCCTTTTGCGTTGCATAATCTACCATTCATACACTGCATGCATAACTAAAGTTCATAGACGTCTCATTGCATCCATACTCCCCAGTTCATCTCATGCATTCTGCATTTAGTAGTCCTGAACTGCAAGCGATCTGATTCCCTCTTTTGGGATATGTAGGTAGCCTTTACAGGTTCGAACACATAGATTGAGTCATGCATACATACATTAGGTCTAGGTGCATCTAATCCAAAAAAAAAATCATCATGCATTTAGGATATTCAGATTCGTTCCTAGAAGCTCAACTTTTTTAACAAACATACATTCTTTCATTCAATTTCTTTCTCTCCACCATCACTCCATTTCTAATCTCCTGTTGGACGATCCATTGTAGGAAATAAGCAGCATGTCAAGTACACTTCAAGAACAGATTGATGAGTTGAAGAGTATAATAGTAGATCTTGTAACACGTGTCATCAGACTAGAGGCAAACCACACTGACCTTCAAGAGAGTCGCAGTGCAGATTACAAGATACTAGATGGTTTTGGTGCAATAACGACTGAACAACAAAGGATCAATGAGCTGCATGACATCACACAACACAGTCCACTGATAAATCCTTCCATCAAATCAGTCTCTGAAAACTCGCCTCTTTCCACGGGAGGCAAAAGAATTATTATCACCTAACACCCAAGCATCTATGAAAATAAAGAAAACCCGTGCTCGAATAGAAATACATTTCAGGCGTACGCCGACTCTTACCAGGCCTAAAAGAAAACCTAAGAGGGAGTTCACACCCTTAGATATGAGCTATGATGTTGTATTTGAGTAACTTCATTCTAGAAATTTGCTCTACCCTATAGGTGTAATATCTCGAAAATTTACACTTACCTAAACTAAATAATTATAATTAGTGGTTACTTTTTTTTCCCTTAGTTATAGGGTGTGACTAAAAATTTGTTATTCTACATCTAAGTAAGATAAAAGATATTTAATTTCATTAGATAATTATATGTTGTATTAATAACAAGAGTTACAAATAATTACATTAAAATAATAAATTATAGGAACAGTGACTTGAGTTTCCTTCCTCCATCTCAATTTTTCCCTCACAAAAACTCAACCATAGATTTATAATTCAGATGTATATTTCTTGCACACAAAAACTCAACTTCAAAAAATATTCGTTACCCAAACCAAATCTCCCAAAAATCCAATTTTTCATCAATTTCATCAACACAATTCAGCAAAAATTGGAGCTCAACCATGGTTATAAATAGCCATGTTTATTCCCTCAAACCACCACTCACTCATCACAAACCACTTCACTCATAAACTCCCTGGAATTACCCCTACCCTCGCCGGAAATCGTCACCCAAGGAGCCACCTCAAGCCACTGTTTTCGCACTCTCTCTCTCTTCCCTGTTTTCGGATTACCCAACTCACACCACCACCTTCCACCGACGACCACCTTGCGCCACCCACCACACCGCCGCCTACCCAGAACCGCGGCAACCCCAGCACACTCTCTCGTCCCCTCGCTCGCATTCTTTTTCTCTCTCCTTTTCTCTCTCTCACGTGTTTTCCCTCCTCGTTGCGCCGTCGAGCTGCAGCACCGCCACATACGTGCCTACTGCCGCCTTACCTCCTGCCTCGCCTCGCCGTCAATCGCCGGAGCTCCGAAACTTTTTGCTCCAGCCCTCCCTGTCGTGCTTCATCAGTTGAAGCAGTAGGTGTGTATAAACATACCACTCTAATTTTTGGTTGGGGTTTAGATTTAATGGTTTGATGAATTAATTGGGCTGACTTTACTAAATCAGTAAATAGAATAGACTACTTGAGATGGTTAATCAATTATGTTGAGGTTCATGTTCTTATGTAACTAATAACTCAAACATAATAAAACGTATTATAAATTGGATTACCATGAGACCTAGCCATGACTAATAAATGATTATCTATGTGATAATACTTGATAGTATAATTCATATTTATTTATAATTCTAATATATCAACTAAAGAATAATTTAAATTAAGTATAGTTTACTTGTTAAATTTACGTTAAAGTAGGAGACACTTATATATTGTTTAGATTACAAGAATGAAATGGTTATAAGATGAAGTCCATAATTAAAAATTATTAAGCCTGAATCATGAACCATAAGATTAATGGCCATCGTTTTATAAAATGACGAATATGGTCAAAGGGACCCTATGACTAATATAGTGAAGTTTTGAATTAAAGGTTAACAAAATCGTAACATGCATGTGCGTAATGTTCAATTTATAAAATACGAACTGGTTACAATAAGATGTCCATAGTCACAAATAATGAACTACGACTTAGGTACTAAGTCATTAAGTAGAAAGAGTACCTATGACTTTTATTAACCATAAAAGACCTCAATATATTGAACTCCTAAGTACCTTCTAAAATGGGCACATGATGGAAATGGATCAAGAAACTCAAGATTTAGAATAAAATATTAATAAGTCTTTTATTAATCTCTTAATTATTAGATTAAAAAGGAAGAGATATTACAAGCCCCCCGACTATCAAGGTTGTAAAGTAATATTTGAGGTAACGTCTACTGCTAACACCCGCACTCCCCTTCCAACTGTGTTTTATGATGCTTTTATATAATGTTCATACTATGCTATTTATGGCGTGCGGGATATGAAATATTTTATTATGCAAATGATGTTTGGAAATGATTTGATACATGAGAAGTACGATGATTTGATGACGTTATGCAATGACTCCGATATGATTTCTGAAAAGTACTCAAAAGAAACGAAATATGATAAATGAAAGTGAAAGATGGTGAATGGCAGTACTATGTTCTCTGGGCTGTGCACGTGTCGTTCTGTTATCTAGCGGCAATGCCACCTTCTGATGGGGGACAAGGTCCTCGGTGGCACCCGCATGATGGCGGACAATGTCCTCGGTGGCTTTGCCTGGCATTATAAGCCACCTTCTGATGGGGGATGAATATCCTTGGTGGCTTTGCCTTATGTTACTATTGGCATTATATGCCACCTTCTGATGGGGGATGAATATCCTCAGCTTCTGTTATGATCTATGGCATTATATGCCACCTTATGATGGGGGACTTATGTCCTCGGTGGCTATGCCTTTTGTTGTACTCGCCAAGTAACCAAAGAAAGTTTTCTGATAATGAAATGTGATAATGGAGATTATAATAATGAATGACTTTTAAACTCCTGATTTGAAGTGTATGTTTATGAAATGGTTTTACAATATTCTCTTCTCCATGTTTGCAAATAAAATGAATTGAAATGAATTTACGATGTTAGAGTAGTATGTTACTGAGCCTCAGCTCATGACGTTTTTTTTTTCTGTTTTAGGTATGCATATGCTGATGGGATGGCGTAGTAGTGAGGAATAGTTTACTTTAATTCATGAGAGTATGACGGTTATGTAATCCAAGTTTATGGACTCTAAATTACGTAACTTTAGTTATGCTTAAGTTAACTATATGTTTCTAGAATTACTATAACTGTTATAAAAGGTTTAGTTTTATGAAAGAATGTTTGCCTTGTACTTTCCCGAACGAAAAGTACGGCAGTGACGCACCGACTAAGCTAGGATGGTCTTCCGCTGCTAATCCTTCTAATTAATTAACCTAATAATGATGCTTAGAAGTCGGGGCGTTACAATAGGACCCACTCCAGATCCTGAGGAAGACAAAAGAGGGCCGAATTGGGACAAAAACGCCTATTGTAAGTACCATGGAGGAAATGGACATAGAACTAACGATTGTTATCGGTTAAAACACCTTATCCAAGACATGCTAGAAGATGAAAAGCTTCCAGTTCTCTCGAACAAGACCCTAAATAAGATAGATGTCGCTCTAGTAGTGAAAGAAATTAACATGGGTACAAAGGGTTATTTAAAACCCCGACGGGCAAAAAGGTCCTTCACCCCACTAAAAATAACCTATACTCAAATTTTTCACCAACTCCGGACTAAAAGGAGCGATTTCCCCAATTGGACCCTTAGAAGACCCACCCAAAGAGGAAAGAAATCCGATATGGGATAAAGACTCCTATTGCGAATACCACAGGGGGAGAGGTCACCATACTGAAAGGTGTATGGGCCTTCAGGCAATTATCCAAGATATGATCGATGACAAAAGACTTCAATTGCTATCAGATCCAGACTACAAAGACATAGCCCCAACCCCAATAGCATATATTCACTAAAATATTTGGACTCACTTAGGTCCAATCAGTATAAAAAATATACACCTCCTCTCTTTTCATTTAGAAAGAGATCTCATGAAAACCGAAGCGACGAAGTTGTCTCGTTACGCGACATAGGAATTTAAACTTAAGATTTTGTTTTCTGTTTCATTTCTCTTATTTTTTCCGATCGATATAGGATTTTCCTTTTTATTGCATGTACTCATAATTTTCAATTAATAAATGAGTATTTATTTATTCTTTAACCTTGCATTAATGAGCATCAATGGAAATCATGATTGTCGCCTTAAAAGAAAATGAATTTGTAATTCTCATGACTATTCTAATAAAGGCAATGAACAAACTGGCATATATAAAAGAGGCATTCCTCCCTTTCCCCGCAACTATCTCTCCAATCCTTATCATTCATAAACTCCCTCTCCCTTTAACCTACCTCATGGGAAGTACACTTGACAACATTTCATGTAAAGGGCAAGTAAAAAAAAAAGAGCAACAACAAAAATCAAAGCAAAAAAAATGAATGATACAAAAGTGCAAAATGTGAAAAAAAGAAAAGAAGAAGAAGCGTTGCAAATCCATCAATAACTTTCAACCCAAAACTCCAACCAAAAGGCCTTGACCTTCATAACCAAAAACCATTACAAGCCAAATCATACCTCTGTAATAAACCTTCTCAGACAACCCATAACCACATTGCACTCCAATAAGCCATAAAAGATAAACCGCTAGGTCGAAAACCCAAGAGGGGAACTAAGGCAAAAGTCAGGGCATCTTCTCATTCATCAGCCTGAACTACGAATGGTCTGATTATGCTAAATATACGTAGGAAACCTCACTCTGAGGTCCGGCCGTTTTAAACCAAACCAAACTAAACCTACATCATTATCCATCCCTTCCAAAGACCTCTTCAAAATTAATGCCTAATTCATTGCAAATGGCTTCAAGCAAAACGCCTGGCCACCAATTAAAATTGTTAAGAGCTACGACTGACCTGATTCCATCATGGATACGTAGGCAATCTCTTTTGAGACCCGGCCATTTAATCCAAAACATATTTTTAAGGCTCGCCTAGGCCCATGAGAAGAGCGCGATCTCCCAAATCATGAATTTTCAATGCTTATCCCTACCCTTTGAACTAGACTGGGATTTGAACCTGCATCATTAACCTACCTATTGCCTGAGTCAATTCATTATGACTCCGTCTTTTTTCTTATTCTTATCCCTTTCCGTTTTCTGAACTACATTATCGTTCTAAGCCAACCAGAAAAGCATAGGTTGAGTGTTGAAAGGTTATGCTAAGGTTGGCTTAGAACTTGAAAGGTTATGCTAAGATCACACTTAGTGGAAGTTTCGACCAAAGATTCCGTATAATGTAGGACGAGATATCTTCAAAATCAAGCAATCAAGTTGGATACTTCATCAATTCTATCTTACTGGGGGGTTCATCACTGGTCCACACAGAAAAACATAGGCTTCGATCCATGTCCAAACCTATTGTGTTAAGGAGTTCATGATCAAACTCGCATGAAATCTTAGGTTTTAAACCCGCATTGATACAAGATCAAACTGTTTTATGGGATCACTTAAACCTTTGGCATACAAAACTCAAAGCATATACAACTCAAGCGCTACGAAAACTCGTTCTATAACGTATTTTAAATCCAACATAATCTATTAACAAAATAGATCATCCTTGGGGGCTTTTCATCTCCCCTCTTTCATAAGCTCCATGTGTACCTTGATAAGGACTTCATTACGAGTCCATACAAAAGATTGTGGGGCTCCAGACCCATATGAAATCCTAACTGTTTTATGGGCTCACTTAGGCCCGTAACAACTATAACACTTTGAATCAAGCATAACCTACACAGATCATCCTTGGGGGCTTCCCATCTCTCCTATTTCAAAAACAATTTTCTAAACGAAAAAATAAAGCTTAGAGGAACAACAAAGCATCATATCATATGCATTAGCATCATATCATCTGCGTTAGCATCATATCTCTACATTAGCGTCATATCTCTACATTAGTGTCATATCATCTGCATTAGTGTCATACCTCTGCATTAGTGTCATATCTCTACATTTTGCATTACATATCTGCATCGTCCAAACACAGTGTCAAGCATTGTATCCTTCGTCCTTAGCCATAGGATCCCAACATCAATCGTTGAGTCACACACACACACACGTATGCACACACGATAACACCTTTACGTCTAGAGTATTGGAGGTCACTCTTTATAGGTCAAATCATTTCCTACCCATACACTAGCACCCACATCACGAGATATGAGCATGTCCCATAATTATTTGTCTGCATATCTGTGTATTCTTTGCATTTACAAGTATCCAACATTGAACAACTCTATACGAGTTATATTTCGCCAAGGTGTGCGGATATAAATTATTCAAGAGGCAACAAGTACTCTGGAGTATTAACAACGGTTATTCCAGCGCTAGGTCCGCGGACCATTACGAACCGAGGCAACGAAAAACAAGCGTTAATATGGTTCGTGTTTCTGAAGACAACAACAGCAGCCAAACATAACGCTAGTCTTCAGACATATAGCATAGCCCTAGAGCGGGATGCAGCTCTACATTAGCACAGCCCTGGAGCGGGATGCAGCTCTACATTAGCACATCCCTGGAGCGGGATGCAGCTCTGCCCCGATGTGAGCCGGACTAGAATTGCTCATGATACCTTTTCACATATATCATTTCATTTTTGCAAATTTGTTTCACGTATGTCTGTTCCTGAAAAGTTTTACTTGTTTTGCAGGTACCGGCTAAAAGAGTGATTTTGGATTGCAGAGCATCTACAATCATTCTCCGTCCCGACATATAATCGTGGGGGATTTTGTAGACACATAATCGTGTCTCCCCATTTAAGGGTCCGAAGGTGAAACATACCGCGGTTTTAGTTGGCGCGACCCGACGGAAGAGCAGTCCGAAGAGCCAACCCAAAATAAATTTAAAGTGTATTTAGAAGTCTTGTTTTAAAAGCCCAATTAATTATTCATGATAATTAATTGTATTTTGAGCCCATAAAAATATTCTGAGTCCATTTAAAATATTTTAAGCCCAAAAGCCCAATTGTTTATTTATTATTTTGAATAAATATTTTCATAAAATAAAAAGAAATCAGATTTTTAATCCGTAATATTAAATTTTCGGATTTCAAGGGATAAAATAAATCTTAAAAAAACGCGTGGCAACGTGTGCTGGACACAGGTGGTGCGCGTAGCGCACCACGTGCGCTCAGCACAGAGGTTGCGACGATGTGTCAGGCACGCCAATCTACGCCTGACACGTGGATCTGTGTGTCACACAGAGTCCTGCGTCGAGCGCACAACTCCGTGTGACACGCAGGTTGTCTTTCTTATATTTTTCAAAAGCGTGTACCACGTGTACGCATTTTATTGGTCATCCCGCGTCAGGCGCGCCAATGTGCGCCTGACACGTTTGATTATGCGTCACACAGCTGCGCCTGGCACAGCTGGCGCGTGAAGCGCAATTTCGATTTCTCTATAAATACTCCTTGATTTCCCGAATCAAAGGATGGTTTTTTCATTATTATTTTCTCATACACTTTATTTTCCGCATACGCTTGTGCTCTAAATTCGTATTTCCACATACTTTTAAACACACTAAACACATCAAACACACTTACGTTCTTGTTTACATCGTTCTTTTTGGCTTCAAGATTGCTCCTCCTGAAGGTCGTTACGCTCTTAGGCCTAAACCCCTTAGGTATACTCCTGAGGACCCTTGAATAATTCTTTAATTATTATTTTATTGTAGTTACTAACATTCGATTCATGATGTAGATTGTTAACGTATTCCGCGACTGTAAGTATTGTATATTAGACTAACTCCCTGCAGTGTTTTCTTTTCTTCTTTTTATTTCTTTTTCTTGAATAATATTTATATGTCTGATTGCAATATATTTATCACCTTGTATATTATTGTTAATCAAGACCTAAATAAATGTTCTAGCTAAATCAGATAATATGGACATTCTGCTAGGAACCCAGTAATCTTCATTGTTTAATAACATGTCACTACAAAAGTTCTCTTTTATGTGTTTCATGAACCAACCTAGACCAATCTTTTTTAGGGTGCTTAAAACATTATGTGGTTATTCTTTCACATAAACTTTGTAATCAATCGATATTTAGTAGAGGCCATCAATGGGCAAACATGGTTCATTATGACCATATTCGTACCCTCACCCCCGAACTCAATTTTTGGTTCATTGACCATCTATGGAGTCAAGACGAGGAAATCTACATTGGATAAGTCCCTCAGCTGTCCCTTCAGTTTCCCAAATATCCAATTAGGTTTATGAGTCTTCCTTTAAAGACTTGTTGTCAACTTCGAAAACGTATTTAATAAAACCTTAACAATGGGGTAGTCACAGACGTGTTCACACCACGTAGGCCAAATAAAATCACGCCTACAATAAATAATTCAGACATTAAACTTTGGAATTATATTACTTTGACAAATCAAAAAAACGATAATAATAATAATAATAATAATAATAATAATAATAATAATAATAATAATAATAATAATAATAATAATAATAATAATAATAATAATAATAATAATAATAATAATAGTAATAATAGTTATGATAAATTATTATAATTATTATTATAATAATTAACTAAATGCTGCAAAAATAATCAAAAAACAAATGATAAATAATTCAGACATTAAACTTTGGAATTATACTACTTTGACAAATCAAAATAATGTGAAACTTATCCAACAAAAATTAGAGATTAACATTAAAGGTCTCACTAACAAAAGATTCAGAAATAATTTTTCCCCTACACAAGTTAATCATAAGTTGCATTGTCTAGTTGTGCAGCACGCACTATTATACCTTCTCTATTTTGGTTGAAAATTTGAAATTCATTGACAATTTGTTTTCATGGGTATAACATACAACATTTTCTTAGGATAAACTGTTGAAACGATCTATAACAAACTCTATAAACAACCCATATTTATAGCTCTGATGCCTAACTTTGTGATGAAATTTGTTTAAATTTTGGATTTTTCTTTGACCGGGTCAAAATTCTATAAAATCATTGTTTAGCTACTAAATGGTATAAATGTTCTCATTGAAAATCATAGTAACAAGATACACTTACAAGATACCAACATAAATACCTGCATGCCTACATAGATAAATCATCCTAAGTAACGTTAACATCCATAAAGTTAGTTAATTAAATCATCCGAAGTAACAAAACATCCTAAGTTATACGAAAAATCCTAAGTAACAAATCATCCTAATTAACGTTTTCTACTGCTTAAACTAAAGATATACTTAGTAATAATGTGTTTTTGTATAAAAATTACACGACGAAGCGATGAGAGAACAACATTTATAACTTGAATTGCATGGAATTTTATGTTGTTGAAAGTCATATATATCGACTACTTTCCTTGCAACTTTGGAGTCTCTAGAAAACGAATGCTTCTTCTAGGATTACATTATCAAGAATTGAAATTTGGAAATGGAGGACACTATTAATATAAAAAAATTGTGAAAGATTAGAAAGATATGTTCAAAGCTTACAAGTTATTGAAGCATGGTAAGATATAGATTTAAGTTAATGTTTAAAGTTTCTAGGACGATGATCAAGTGTTGTTTTTGTGAAGAGTTTACAGTTTCTTTTCCGCTGAATATCAACTATATTGTCTTCTCTTACTCTTATTTCCCTCTTTATTCTTTAATAGAAGGGCTGCGGTTGTTGGGGTAACTGCAACCCTTCTCTTTCACCCAAAATCTCTCTACCTCACCCGCGTATTTTCATTCTCGACCCCTCTCTATTTCCCTTCTCTCTTTCTCTCTCTCCCCCTCTCTCTCCTCTCTTCCTCTCTCATTCATACCCTCGCCTCCTTAACCTCGGCTCGCCGAAACTAGTTTTTGTGCTCCTTCCCACTACCACCACTAGGGCTCGCACCAAGCAGTGAAGCAGTGTCACTCTATGCTCCTACTGTAAAGAAAGAAAGATAGATAAAAATGGCGAACGATGCAGACATGAGGGGTTAGACTGACCTTCTTCACGTCTCCATGATGATTCTCGAACAACCCGCTCCTTCTGCTCAGTTTCAGATTGATATGAAGCAAAGAGGAGAGAATTGTTACATATTGACTTGTAATGTATCTCTGGAGTATGAGAAAAGGTACGTCTTATTCTAACTCTTTTTTTGTGCTGCTTTTTTTTCGAGTTATATTTAGAAATTAGAACCCTTTTAACCCCGAAGTTGATTGTTCGAGGATGAACCTTATTTATTCCCCTTTCCTCCTTAGTTGATGATGATTGTTCGAGGAAATATTTTGGGCATTGTAGCCCCCCTTTGGGATCATGGTGCTAGTTTTGTTCAATAATTTTTGGCTGTTGTTGCTTGTTTCATGCTTAAGGTTGGTGAATTTAGTTAGTTATTGGTATTTGGGTGATTTATTGGCCTAATATGTATCTAAGCGATTGTTTTTAGGGCTTTTATTGTTTGATCCATGGTTAAATGGTTGTTTTAAAGCTTTAATTGCTTGATCTATCTATTTAATCTGTAACTTTTTCATGTTCTTTTCAATCCTGAAAACAACATTTAAACTATTGTAAGTACTAATTAATATTAGATAATAGAATTAAGCATAACATATAGCACAAAAAAAAATGTATTTACCTGCAGATTTAGCTAATTCCAACGACCTTCACCATGACAATGAACATAATGGAAAAGTGAGGTGTCTTCTTCAAGTGTTCATGGTCCTCTCTTTAACTCTTCCATTTCTTGTTGGTTTTGAACAGATTGATTTTAGAAATTGGATTCTCAGTTTTCATCTGGTGGAATTTATTTATTGTTTTGTTATGTTTTTTTAATTATATGTGATTGAGGGTGGGGAAGAGAGGGTGGCTGAGTTCAGTTAGAGCAGTGATAGCTTTATGAGACAGACAAATATTTATAATAAAGAGGTAAGAGAGGAGAAAAATATTCTAATGAGGTAGCTTGGAAAAAACAGAATTTGTAGAAGAATGTGGTATTTTCTTTTGCCTTGTTCCATATCTTAAAATTACTTTACCTGGTTCTTAACTTGTTCAAAACACGGGAGCATAAAGATGTATAAAAAAGTATTTTCTTACGAATTATAACTTTTTGTTTTTTTTAACCCGTTACCCGAAGATTATAGAGGTTATATTTTGAAGTTTAGAACTTCGCTAAAGTTCGTTCATCATAACAGCTAGCTGCTGCCTCCCACAGCTAGCTGCTGCTGCCACTGGTGCCCACAGCTAGCTGTCGCTGCCACTGGTGCCCACAGCTATATTTGCTTCGAACGGCCTAAAATGGCCTAAATTTACTTCGAACGTGCCTATATTTTGTATTTTCAATCAAAACTACAATTAAATACATGAAACAAACTATATATATGATGTTTGAGGTGTAAATTCAACCTACTCATATTCATTCATTTTCAAGTAAAATGGCCTAAAATGGCCTATATTTGCTTCTAACATGCCTATATTTTGTATTTTCAATCAAACAACTAATAAATACATGAAACCAACTATATATATGATGTTTGAGGTGTACTTATAACTTAAACTAACTTAAATATACTCATATTCATTCATTTTCATGTATAATGGCCTAAAATGACCTATATTTGGTTCTAACATGCCTATATTTTGTATTTTCAATCAAAACTACTATTAAATACATGAAACAAACAATATATATGATGTTTGAGGTGTTTATAACTTAAACTAACTTCAAACTACTCATATTCATTCATTTTCAAGTAAAATGGCCTATATTTGCTTCTAACATGCCTATATTTTGTAATTTCAATCAAAACTACTAATATATACATGAAACAAACTATATATATGATGTTTGAGGTGTTTATAACTTAAACTAACTTAAATATACTCATATTCATTCATTTTCATGTAAAATGGCCTATATTTGCTACTAACATGCCTATATTTTGTATTTTCAATCAAAACTACTATTAAATACATGAAACAAACTATATATATGATGTTTGAGGTTTTTATAACTTAAACTAACTTTAAACTACTCATATTCATTTATTTTCATGTAAAATGGTCTAAAATCGCCTATATTTGCTTCTAACATGCCTATATTTTGTATTTTCAATCAAAACTACTATTAAATACATGAAACAAACTATATATATGATGTTTGAGGTGTTTATAACTTAAACTAGATTCAACCTACTCGTATTCATTCATTTTCAAGTAAAATGGCCTAAAATGGCCTATATTTGCTTCTGACATGCCTATATTTTGTTTTTTCAATTAAAGTACTAATAAATACATGAAACAAACTATATATATGATGTTTGAGGTGTACTTATAAATTAAACTAACTTAAATATACTCAAATTCATTCATTTTTATGTATAATGGCCTAAAATGGCCTATATTTGGTTCTAACATGCCTATATTTTGTATTTTCAATCAAAACTACTATTAAATACATGAAACAAACAATATATATGATGTTTGAGGTGTTTATAACTTAAACTAACTTGAAACTACTCATATTCATTCATTTTCAAGTAAAATGACCTAAAATGGCCTATATTTGCTTCTAACATGCCTTTATTTTGTATTTTCAATCAAAAATACTAATATATACATGAAACAAACTATATATATGATGTTTGAGGTGTTTATAACTTAAACTAACTTAAATATATTCATATTCATTCATTTTCATGTAAAATGGCCTATATTTGCTGCTAACATGCCTATATTTTGTATTTTCAATTAAAACTACTATTAAATATATGAAACAAACTATATATATGATGTTTGAGGTGTTTATAACTTAAACTAACTTCAAACTACTCAAATTCATTCATTTTCATGTAAAATGACCTAAAATCGCCTATATTTGCTTCTAACATGCCTATATTTTGTATTTTCAATCAAAACTACTAATAAACACATGAAACAAACTATACACATGTTATTTGAGGTGTTTATAACTTAAACTAACTTAAATATATTCCTATTCATTCATTTTTATGTATAATGGCCTATATTTGGATCTAACATGACTATATTTTGTATTTTCAATCAAAACTACTATTAAACACATGAAACAAAGTATACACATGTTGCTTGATGTGTTTATAATTCCCTTATCTCCCCGCGAATTGTGATCCGAAAAAAGCGAATTATGGTCTATGTTCGCCTATTTTTTGCCCATTTTGGGCGAACCGCGAACTGAAAAAGCGAATTATATAGCGAACTATGTAACACTGGTTTAGAAGTATGTACCGAGATTTGCTTTGCTTTCTTGTTTGCTGGAATTTCTCCTTTTCCAGGAACAATCTTAAAATGAGTCTTCAAGAACAACTCGGGAGCGGTAGGGAGTACTCCTCCTCTACTCTTTTTGCCTGTACACATTGTTGAACAAACGCTTTATTTTTTAAAAATACCGAAAATGTCATGTAATTTAAACTAAGTAGTATATATGGAGCATTTTTACCATCTTTCTAGCATGTTGTGCCGCCGAAATAGAACCCTGAAAGTGTGACGGCTCAATTGGATTAGACAGGGAGCCACCTCTTCGGTTCTTCTTCGCCTTTTCAGATTTTTCCAGAAACTTGGGGTCTTGACTTCTCTTCTTCATGACTTCGTAGATGGTCTCCCCCAACCATTTTGGCCTTTCTTTCACTTTCTTAAGTGCCCATGAGTTCTCCAAGTACACAATGTGAGCTTCGTAAAAGCTTACATATGTACCCACAAAACAACATAGACAAACAACATCACCTGATATTACATAGAATCGAAAAAAAGGCATACATTCACCACCTAAGTGAGGTCAAACGTCCAAGAACAGTCCCAACCAGGGACTATTTAAGGTATACTCCAAATGAGTATACCTTGAACGGGCATCTAGGCACATGATGATGCAAACATATTTATTAAACAGTAACCTTAAAGCACCAAAATTTAAACTTAAAATTAAGCAATTAACCGTATAAACTAAATTTATGATTAAAATTAAAGATTTTAAAAATTAAAGCGTACCTAGAGGCGGTAGGGCAAGGAGATAGTGGCAGAGCCCTGGCACAGTCGGACGGTAGTCGGCCAGTGGTGTTTGGGCACCTACATTGACAAAGCCGAATTACGGTTTGGTGAGTACCAAAAATTAAAAAAAAAAATTAAATACGTAGGCTTTGGTTATTACTGGCGGCGAGGAGACAGAATTAAAAGCGGCGACAGTCGGACGGCCGGCGTACGGTGGTGTTGGGCCACCTATATCCCAAAAAGCCAATTATTAGGGTTTGATGAGTAAAAAAAAAAATAGAAACATGAAGCTTCAGGCATTACCGGCGGCAAGGAGAGAGATAATGGGCTGTCGCCGGTCGTTGGAGGAAGGTGGAGGTCGGACCTCGGCCTTCAATGGCTTCTTCTACTTCGCGCGTCCTCCTCTTCCTTTTGTCTCTGAAATAAAAACAAATGAAGAGGCCAACTTTATTTTGTCTCCTTTTTTTTTCTTCATCAGCGGCCATTTAACATAGTCGCCTAAATTTAAAAAATTAAAATTTAAAATAATAATATCAACAACTGTTTTAAACGGTCGCTCATTAAACAACGATTGTTTATCCGTCGATGTCCACTTTAAAAGCAGTCGGTGGCAACGACGGACTAAAACAGTCGCTGAGTACAAGAGTAACGTTCGTTATTTTAACCGTCGCAGAGAAGCAGTCGTTGATTTAGCCTTTTCTTGTAGTGGCTCTTCACAAGCTGGGGAGATCTGGATATTTCAATCGAGTCATCCAATGGATCATATATTGCAGTTGCTGCTAGGAAGCAGTGAAGCATAAGCAGACTTTATTGGGGATGTACTGAAAGCATTGCGTAGGACAGGGTTTGTGTTGTAACTTTATCTTGCTCGTTTCATGTCATTATGGCTGATAACAAGCAACTGCAAATAGGCATACTTATTTTATAAATTGGGTGCGACAACTACAGCAAGTGGCAACATGCACAGTGTAGAGAGTTAGTAACTAACTAGCAATAGTTGTGAAATTATCTGATATTCTAAGTTTACAGATCGAATTAGTAATTTTTCTATTGAAAGTAATTTTATGTAGTTGCAGCTGGCTTATTGATAAGAACACTTTAATTCATTACAATTAGCTCAACTGTGCTATATGCTAATGATTGTCTACTTGGAAAACCTTCAATCGCCAATTGACGCTTTGAGGGTCATTTACTTGTCCATTTTTTAAAGGTTGATTCACTTTCCATGTTTGGGATGGATAATGTGTTTGTTTCCAAATCTGATCTATTTTTATGCCCACAAGTGCTGCTGGTGCTACCCACAACGAAGTGCTGCTGCCCATAACGAGCTGCTGCTGCCAATAACGAGCTGCTGCTGGTGCTCTTCCTCAGTAAGAAAATTCAGGACTAAATGATATCTAATCTGTAACTTTATCTATATTTGTATTAAATACATAATTTACAATGAAAAATGATACTTCTATATATATATATTGGGGAATCATTTAGGACTAAAATATGTAAAAAAAAATTATTTTTTTTGGGTCACAAGGACTGCGGTTTTGATCATAACTGCAGTCCTTAATGGATAAAGGGATGCGGTTTCGATGAAAACCGCAACCCTTGATTATTAAGGGCTGCGGTTATTAACCGCAAATAACCGCAGCCCTGAAAAATTGTGAAGGGCTGCTACGCCAAGGGCCACTTTTGACCGCAGCCCTTGGCATTTTTTCCTAGTGATGATTGTCGTGGTCAGTCTCATTTTCGAGCACATTTAACATACATACATGAATGTTTGATGTTTATGATGTTTAAATACAATTGTTTGTAGCCTGTTGTGAATGAAGTTATAATCCTTATAAACACACAAGCTCCGATGAATCATATTATGGAACTCGTACCACAAGCTCTCATTGATTTGATTAAGGCCATTGAACATAACAATGTAATTTAGCTAAGGAGCAATTTTATATATGAGAAGATGAATTGTCACCTCGTGTAACATGCTTCGTGCACTATCAAACACAAATTTTTAGCTAAAGCATAAAAGATTACAAGTCAAAAGCTCAAGCATACCATATTCACCATCTGCATACATAATCATCTAAAATTCTAAAAAGTAGTGCATAGTTTAATAGTTGGATCTCATATAAGTCCAAGATCATTAAACATTACAACTAACAAAGTTCAGAAACATAAGTTCAATAATATTAAAGAAAAGGATATTAGAAGCATAAGTTAGGCTTTAGGGTTTACAATCCATGATATTAGAAGTATGTTACAACCAGGGTGGGGGGATGGGGATGAGTACAAGAAGCAACCAGGATGGGTTTAGGATTTAGGGTTTAACAAGTTTCATTCCTCTAATACTTCTATCAGTTTAACATGTTTAAGATCCTTCCATAAAACCATATTTTCGTCTAGAACCCTAGATGCATTGACATATACTCGGGCTCCTATTGCCCCCTTGAGAAAGAGTCCATGTATAGCAGTTGGGAAGCCATCCGCAAATATAACTTAGTTACCCTTGATGGATGTCAATGTATTTGGGAAAATCATTTTAGGCCCGTTAGGCCGCAGGACAAGCGCTACCCGTATAAAAGGGCATGTAACGGTAACAAGTCAAGCCCGCAGAAAAAGCAATGGTTTTACGATTTTAGGTATGTCGGTCATATATTCAAGACTTGGCCCAGCTCAGGCCCAACTCATGACATAAAAAAACCTTGTTATCTCGCTCTCTCTTATCTTTTATTACTATATATATTATATATGTCTATTAAAAAAAATAAAAAAATTATAATTTGTTCATTTTATGAGAAAAATAAAAATAATAATTCAGTTTTAAATTAAATGCAACAATTCATTTCTTTCTATTTTTAGTATGTTTTTTTAATGTGAATTTACCAAATTGACCATCATTATAAAATTAAAACACTGATTAAACTACCCTAATCTAATCTAATCTAAATCAACATAAATTAATCTTCAAATGTTTCAACCATTATCCACCATATTACGACCATAGACCAACATTCAAAGATCTCTCTCTCTCATCAATAACACCACCATTATCACCACCCACCACCAAACCTTCCATATCTCCACACCACCACCTTCCCACCACCACCGACAACTTCACACCACCGCCATCTTCATCAACCTTTCACTATAGCCATGTTCATCAACCCTCCATCACCGCCATCTTTATCAACCCTCTATCACCACCATCTCCATCACCCCCATCTTCATCAACCCTCCATCACTACTCCACTACTCAATCTCTCTACTTCTCTTAATCTCTCTCTTCCTTTTGAATTTGAGTTAATTTTAGGGTTTTAATTGGGTGGTTTTTGATATCTTTTATTTAGGATTTGGTGGAGTGGTTGACGGTGGTGGGGGTTTTTTGAGACTTCGATTGGGGTTTTTCGTGGTGGCCGGTGGAGTGGTTGACGGTGGTGGGGTTTTGGGACTTCGACTTCAATTTATTACGGTGATTTTCGAGTTAAGTCTATGGTGCTCCCAGAACCGCAGACAACGCCAATTGATGTGGATTTGTTCCACAAATTTAGCTCAGACCGTATTTATATTTGGACATATGTCACACCTTGCTTCTAATGAGCATACCTCTTGTGTTTGCCAATTCTAATCTAAGTCATGCTTCTCACTTAAAATATATATTTCAATACAGATGTTATAAAAAATATACTTCCTCCGTTCCATATTAAAATGCAACTTTTTTCGTTTTTGGCAGTTTCAAATTAAAAGCAACAATTCATTTCTTTCTATTTTTAGTAGGATTTTTTAATGTGAATTTACCAAAAAATACTGTCAGGTTACCATCTTCAATATCATGTATAACAAATATCGACAGCGTATAATCAGATGGAAACTTAATATTTTTCTTACCAAAAATATTACCACGCACCAATGCAATATTTAACTTCCCATCTGTTGATATCTTTCTGCCAATTCTTTATTAGGCAATTTAATCGGCAACCAAGTTCTTGTTGCCGGGTTGCATAAAAAGAATTCGGTTGGCTTTTTGGAATTTATAGTCCTACGTACTATTAAGCTATTGCTTGACGCCAAGATACGACCTTTTTTGGCTAAAAACTCGACGGATATTTTTGGGATGCCATCATAAGGTTGATTTTCGGGTACGAAAGAAAATTGTAGATTTTCAACCTTGGTTGTTAAACATGAATCTTCATGTATGATCAAGGACTCATCGCTTTTTGAGCAAGAATCATGGCATTGTTTCACAACAAAATAGGTTTCAGACAAAAAATCTTTGCATGTTTTTGCCATAGTTGATAATCTGTACAAGGACTTTGCAGGTATCCCTGACATAATGTCGAATATTTCTCAATTAAAAGACATGGTTGATAATTTGTACTAGTGAGGGATGATTATGGCGAGGAAAGGCTAAAAACCTTAAACACGTGAGGAGGTTTTTTTGTGTGCATTGTACAGGCGAGAAGATGAAGGTCAAATTGTTGATGCAAGGGCGAAGAGTGGAAGAGTAAGAATTGAAACGAAACCTTTGGCTATGACTATGTTCATACTTGCACATTATTTCTAGCTTACCATAATTTTCACCTTCCAAACAATATCGAGACACGTAGCCATGAACGTCTGCAAATATCAAATATTTCCCCAAAATTATAAAGTTGTTTGTCCATGAATAAACTTTCGAGATGCCAAAGACATCAACAATGCCTATGCTAATCAACGAACGCCATGGACTTGGCTTTTCTTTCCCCTTGCTCTTGCCTTCTTCAAGCACCCAAATTGTTATAATCTTATCAAAGTACTTAACTAGAGAAATAGACCCGAACACACACTCCCCTATCTTACGCTCCCATCGAAACAACCGAAAAATACTCGCATCCATATTAAAATTACCTTGATCACCACGATCATGGGGTACTCGTAGCACCCTTGAAGTTTCATTCACAAAATCGTAATGAAATATATAAGGTAATGGAGTTTGCCTAAAACAATTACCATAATCCGATAAAATATACAAACCATCACTACAAAAAGCTTGATAATCAAAATTCAAGTGTCTGCTTGTTATTGTATTTTCATTCTTCATGACCCAATTACCATCCTCTAATATGTAAATATCATTGCCACTATTCCAATCTTCAATATCATGTATAACAAATATCAAAAGAGTATAATCAGATGGGAACTTAATATTTTTCTTACCAAAAATATTACCACACATCAATGCAAATATTTAACTTCCTATCTGTTTGATATCTTTCTGCCAATTCTTTATTAGGCAATTTAATAGGTATCCAAGTTCTTGTTGCCGGGTTGCATAAAAAAAATTCGGTTGGCTTTTTGGAATTTATAGTCCTACATACTATTAAGCCATTGCTTGACGCCAAGATACGATCTTTTTTGGCTAAAAACTTGAGGGATATTTTTGGGATACCATCATAAGATTGATTTTCGGGTAAGAAATAAAATTGTATATTTTTAACCTTGGTTGTTAAACATGAATTTTCTTGTATGATCAACGACTCATCGCTTTTCGAGCATGAATTATGACATTGTTTCTTAACAAAATAGGTTTCAGACAAAAAATCTTTGCTTGTTTTTGGCATAGTTGATAATATTTTTGGGATGCCATCATAAGGTTGATTTTCGGGTACGAAAGAAAATTGTAGATTTTCAACCTTGGTTGTTAAACATGAATCTTCATGTATGATCAAGGACTCATCGCTTTTTGAGCAAGAATCATGGCATTGTTTCACAACAAAATAGGTTTCAGACAAAAAATCTTTGCATGTTTTTGCCATAGTTGATAATCGACTTTGCAGGTATCCCTGACATAATGTCGAATATTTCTCCATTAAATGACATGGTTGATAATTTGTACTAGTGAGGGATGATTATGGCGAGGAAAGGCTAAAAACCTTAAACACGTGAGGAGGTTTTTTTGTGTGCAATGTACAGGTGAGAAGATGAAGGTCAAATTGTTGATGCAAGGTCGAAGAGTGGAAGAGTAAGAATTGAAACGAAACCTTTGGCTATGACTATGTTCATACTTGCAAATTATTTCTAGCTTACCAAAATTTTCACCTTCCAAACAATATCGAGACACGTAGCCATGAACGTCTGCAAATATCAAATATTTCCCCAAAATTATAAAGTTGTTTGTCCATGAATAAAGTCTCAAGATGCCAAAGACATCAACAATGCCTATGTTAATCAACGAACGCCATGGACTTGGCTTTTCTTTCCCCTTGCTCTTGCCTTCTTCAAGCACCCAAATTGTTATAATCTTATCAAAGTACTTAACTAGAGAAATAGACTCGAACACACACTCCCCTATCTTACGCTCCCAACCAAACAACCGAGAAATACTCGCATCCATATTAAAATTACCTTGATCACCACGATCATGGGGTACTCGTAGCACCCTTGAAGTTTCATTCACAACATCGTAATGAAATATATAAGGTAATGGAGCTTGCCTAAAACAATTACCATAATCCGATAAAATATACAAACCATTACTACAAAAAAGTTTGAAAATCAAAATTCAAGTGTCTGCTTGTTATTGTATTTTCATTCTTCATGACCCAATTACCATCCTCTAATATGTAAATATCATAGCCACTATTCCAATCTTCAATATCATGTATAACAAATATCAAAAGAGTATAATCAGATGGGAATTTAATATTTTATTTACCAAAAATATTACCACACATCAATGCAGATATTTAACTTCCCATCTGTTTGATATCTTTCTGCCAATTCTTTATTAGGCAATTTAATAGGTAACCAAGTTCTTGTTGCCGGGTTGCATAAAAATAATTCGGTTGGCTTTTTGGAATTTATAGTCCTACATACTATTAAGCCATTGCTTGACCCCAAGATACGATCTTTTTTGGCTAAAAACTTGATGGGTATTTTTGGGATACCCTCATAAGATTGATTTTCGGGTAAGAAATAAAATTGTAGATTTTTAACCTTGGTTGTTAAGCATGAATCATCTTGTATGATCAAGGACTCATCGCTTTTCGAGCATGAATTATGGCATTGTTTCTCAACAAAATAGGTTTCAGACAAAAAATCTTTGCATGTTTTTGCCATAGTTGATAATATGTACAAGGACTTTGCAGGTATCCCTGACATATTGTCGAATATTTCTCCATTAAATGACATGGTTGATAATTTGTACTGGTGAGGGATGATTATGGTGAGGAAAGGCTAAAAACCTTAAACACGTGAGGTGGTTTTTTTGTGTGCAATGTACAGGTGAGAAGATGAAGGTCAAATTGTTGATGCAAGGGCGAAGAGTGGAAGAGTAAGAATTGAAACGAAACCTTTGGCTATGACTATATTCATACTTGCAAATTATTTCTAGCTTACCATAATTTTCACCTTCCAAACAATATCGAGACACGTAGCCATGAACGTCTGCAAATATCAAATATTTCCACAAAATTATAAAGTTGTTTGTCCATGAATAAACTTTCAAGATGCCAAAGACATCAACAATGCCTATGCTAATCAACGAACGCCATGGACTTGACTTTTCTTTCCCCTTGCTCTTGCCTTCTTCAAGCACCCAAATTGTTATAATCTTATCAAAGTACTTAACTAGAGAAATAGACTCGAACACACACTCCCCTATCTTACGCTCCCATCCAAACAACCGAAAAATACTCGCATCCATATTAAAATTACCTTGATCACCACGATCATGGGGTACTCGTAGCACCCTTGAAGTTTCATTCACAACATCGTAATGAAATATATAAGGTAATGGAGCTTGCCTAAAACAATTACCATAATCCGATAAAATATACAAACCATCACTACAAAAAGCTTCATAATCAAAATTCAAGTGTCTGCTTGTTATTGTATTTTCATTCTTCATGACCCAATTACCATCCTCTAATATGTAAATATCATAGCCACTATTCCAATCTTCAATATCATATATAACAAATATCAAAAGAGTATAATCAGATGGGAACTTAATATTTTTCTTACCCAAAATATTACCACACATCAATGCAAATATTTAACTTCCCATCTATTTGATATCTTTCTACCAATTCTTTATTAGGCAATTTAATAGGTAACCAAGTTCTTGTTGCCGGGTTGCATAAAAATAATTCGGTTGGCTTTTTGGAATTTGTAGTCCTACATACAATTAAGCCATTGCTTGACCCCAAGATACGATCTTTATTGGCTAAAAACTTGAGGGATATTTTTGGGATACCATCATAAGATTGATTTTCGGGTAAGAAATAAAATTGTAGATTTTTAACCTTGGTTGTTCAGCATGAATCTTCTTGTATGATCAAGGACTCATCGCTTTTCGAGCATGAATTATGGCATTGTTTCTCAACAAAATAGGTTTCAGACAAAAAATCTTTGCATGTTTTTGCCATAGTTGATAATATGTACAAGGACTTTGCAGGTATCCCTGACATAATGTCGAATATTTCTCAATTAAAAGACATGGTTGATAATTTGTACTAGTGAGGGATGATTATGGCGAGGAAAGGCTAAAAACCTTAAACACGTGAGGAGGTTTTTTTGTGTCCATTGTACAGGTGAGAAGATGAAGGTCAAATTGTTGATGCAAGGGCGAAGAGTGGAAGAGTAAGAATTGAAACGAAACCTTTGGCTATGACTATGTTCATACTTGCAAATTATTTCTAGCTTACCATAATTTTCACCTTCCAAACAATATCGAGACACGTAGCCATGAACGTCTGCAAATATCAAATATTTCCCCAAAATTATAAAGTTGTTTGTCCATGAATAAACTTTCAAGATGCCAAAGACATCAACAATACCTATGCTAATCAACGAACGCCATGGACTTGGCTTTTCTTTCCCCTTGCTCTTGCCTTCTTCAAGCACCCAAATTGTTATAATCTTATCAAAGTACTTAACTAGAGAAATAGACTCGAACACACACTCCCCTATCTTACGCTCCCATCGAAACAACCGAAAAATACTCGCATCCATATTAAAATTACCTTGATCACCACGATCATGGGGTACTCGTAGCACCCTTGAAGTTTCATTCACAAAATCGTAATGAAATATATAAGGTAATGGAGTTTGCCTAAAACAATTACCATAATCCGATAAAATATACAAACCATCACTACAAAAAGCATGATAATCAAAATTCAAGTGTCTGCTTGTTATTGTATTTTCATTCTTCATGACCCAATTACCATCCTCTAATATGTAAATATCATTGCCACTATTCCAATCTTCAATATCATGTATAACAAATATCAAAAGAGTATAATCAGATGGGAACTTAATATTTTTCTTACCAAAAATATTACCACACATCAATGCAAATATTTAACTTCCTATCTGTTTGATATCTTTCTGCCAATTCTTTATTAGGCAATTTAATAGGTATCCAAGTTCTTGTTGCCGGGTTGCATAAAAAAAATTCGGTTGGCTTTTTGAAATTTATAGTCCTACATACTATTAAGCCATTGCTTGACGCCAAGATACGATCTTTTTTGGCTAAAAACTTGAGGGATATTTTTGGGATACCATCATAAGATTGATTTTCGGGTAAGAAATAAAATTGTATATTTTTAACCTTGGTTGTTACACTAGTGGAAAAAAAGGCAAGGGCTGCGATACAAGGGCTGCGGTTATCTTAAAACCGCAGCCCTTCATACTATAGGGCTGCGGTTAGCCCAAAACCGCAGCCCTTAACACTAAAGGGCTGCGGTTTTTGGGCTAACCGCAGCCCCCTTGGGCCTAATTAATCCTCACGTTTATTCTCCCAGGCCCCTGCAGCCCCATTTACTCACCCCTCTCCTCATTCTCTCTCTATCGCGTGGTCACGCAAACCCTACCCCTCTTCTTCTCCCCCACCCCGTTTCTTTCTCTTCGCCTGGCGTGCTACCTCCCCTTCAGTTCGCCGGTGCTCCACCTCCCCTCGGCGCTCGCCGTGCTGCTCTCTCACTCTTTCTCCTTCGTTCGGTGCTGTTTTCTCTCTCTTTCCTCATTGCCGTTGAACAAGATGAACTGCGCACAAACAAGGTTTCTCTCTCTCTTTTTTTGTTTTGATTAAGATTATTGTGTAGATATGTAAAGTATGAATGATATCTCTGCAAAATCTACGAAGAAAAATACCTAATTTCGAAGTGTAAAAATGGCGAAACCTCGAGTTTCAATGGAGGTCGGAAACGATGGAGTTGCTCTTATCACTCTTTCAAATCCTCCTGTTAATTCCTTGGCGATTCCGAGTTTGTTTCTCATTTTTCGTAATCGAATTTCGTTTAATTTTCAATTTCAAATGCGAATTACACTTTTTTTCTTCCCTTTTTTTTTTTTTTTGGTATTAATTGATGGATTGAAAGAGTTATATGATGAAGCTTTGAATATAAATGATGTTAAAGCTATCATTATCACCGGTAAGTTGGAAATCATTTGATATTGTGAATTGTAAATTTTCAATTTGTAAAATTGTTATGTAGTAACCGATTTGATTTTGCGATTTAAGTGAATTATCAAGTAGCCGCTCGTAATTATGTAGTATGAGTATATTGATTTACCTCAAAATGAGGATGAAGGAAGCTTTTTGACTCTCCTAGGGTTTGAGATTTTAGATTTGACAGGGGGCCTTTTATGTAATGGTGTTATCTTGTCAATCTTTTCATATTTTGTGGTGTGTTGATTATACATACCCCATCCCTTACTTTATTGTTGATGGCTAAGCTTTGTGTTAAAGCAATTTCATTATTTCTCCCGTCTTAGATGGCTATAAGCGCTATGAAAATCTTGTTTTTCTCACTTGTTTTAGGCAAATCAGATTTGATTTTGGTAGCATTGTGGTGATTGTAAGCGCTTGTTAAGAATTCTTCTTTTCTTGGATTGTGGTTTAGTTATGTGCATGGTTTATTTAATGATTCCTTGTTAATGACATGTTCTTATCTGCTTTGTCAATTTTGGTGCTGCAGGATGGTTGAGCCTATCTTTCGAAGGCGACGATGCACCCTTTGTGTTGTGCTTAGATGAATCTCTCGAAATTAATGATTGTATCTTGTCAACTTACATGCAAAGTGCACTAATAACTCATATTCTCTCGCTTAAGTAGGATCTTTTTGGTTGATGAATTAATGACACCCACACAAATTCCTTGACTTTCTTACAACGAAATATCTACTCTCTTGCCCGTTCTTTTTTCGTGGGGTTCTCTCGTAATGATTCTTGCTCGCTTGCTCGCCTTAGAGTTTTGGTTCAACAAGTAAAACTCGACTATCTTCTTTGAATTTTTAGTGTGTTTAATATTTCCGCTAAAGCTTGTCTATATCTATTATTGAATCCAATGGTTTGGTACACCGAATTATCGGCTATAACATTATTTACACAATCTCTTAGACACCAGAATGTTGTGCCACTTTTACTTGTAAATAAGTTGGCTTCCAACCTTTTGCTTCCCGATATTGGCATCACATCTCAGTTGCATTTCTCGATGCTTTGTTTCATTGATAAACGGAACACAAACCGGGTTTTTGTGGACCATTGCGTAGAACTCACCGATACCGCACACCTCTTGCCAACCCTCCCCCCACACCCCCCGCCCGGGTCCCCCCCCCCGCACACCCGGGAATATACCGGTAAATGAACATTGCATAAAGCATGGACACGTAAACATATGAGTATTTAGTAAGGGGTCTAAGGAATAGGATCGGTGAGCATCTATAAGATATCAAAAACATACTTTTTAATCCTGGGACCGATATTATAGAATACAATTTAGGTTAATTAGATATTAATCCTTGTCTAGACTATATTAGCTTATTCGATTCTCAATACGAGTTTATACATTGATTTATATTGCCGATATGTTGATAATGGATATATCTTTCTTACGTGGAAAGTTCATTTGTTAATAGCATGATACATGGTTATAATGCTTTTCGGGTGCGTTGCGATGCGAGTATACCATGGCTAATATTATTATTGGAGATGGTGTGAAGAAACCAAAGGGAGACAAAGTTAGAATTCTTTTTCCGATTATGTTTTAGAAATTAGAACCCTTTTATCCGAAGTTGATTGTTCGAGGATGAACCTTATTTATCCCCCTTTTCCCCTTAGTTGAAGATGATTGCTCGAGGAATTAGTATGGGCATTGTAGCCCCTTTGGGATCATGGTGCTGGTTTTATTGAATTGTTTTGACCTTGATTTTTGCTTCATGCATAAAGTTGGTGAATATTAGTTAGTTATTGATTTTTGTGGGATTTCTTGGCCTAATATGCATCAAAGTGGTTATTTTAGGACTTTAATTGCTTGATCCATGGATAATGAAGTGGTTATAGCTTGATATTTGTGTGATTTATTGGCCTAATAAGCAATTAAGTGAATGTTTTCATGGGTTTTTTGTCCATTGATTCATGCAAAAACATGGTGGTATAATGTAATTGTATGCATTTAGTGTCATCAAATATAATTTGACAAACTATTATAATCATCTAAGTTTGTTGATTCATTTTTAACTACATTTGGGATAAGAAGAGAACATTTTAGGCTATTTTCGACCATTATGAACCTTTTAACACATTTAGGATCATATAATGTAATTTGGCCATATATTTGGCAATAATAATTAGTTTACAAACAATTAGGCTTATATAACATCATTTATTTGTTTCTAAGTACATTTTGAGTAATTAAAGGCCCTTTTAGGACATTTTTTATTATATAGGAAAAATTTTACGCATTTAGGGTCATGTAATATAATTTGATTATACATTTGATAATAATAGTTAGTTTACAAACTATAAGAGTCATTTAACTTTATTTTTTATTATTTATTATTTATGATTAGGTTTACTTGCTTTGGATGTATGTTAGGATCATATAATGTATGTATGGTAGTTGAACTTAGATGTAATCATTTTATACCAAAAAATCAATATAAGAATCACTAAAAGAAAATCTTGACTAGTAATAATTTGGTGGTTGTTCTTTGTCAATGGTGAGAATCATGTTATAGCCTTAAAGGTCCTAATAGCTACTTTGGTGGTGGAGAAAGAGGATAATCTAAGGATGCCGGTTCCTCTTGCTCCATATCCTACACCTCCAGTACCTTTCACTCCACCACCCCGCCGTAACCCCACCCCACCCTAGCGCCCCCCGCTACCCCCCGCTCGCCCCCCCGCTACACCCCTAGCACAGCCCAAGACCCCCGCCCCCGCCCCCCCGCAAGCCTCCTCGCGCACTCCCCGCCAAGACCCCCCCCCCCCCAGCCCAAGATCCCCCCCGCTAGCCCCCCGCTAGCCCCCCACCCCCCCAACCCCCCGCTACCCCCATGCCCCCCCGCTACACCCCTAGCATGACCCAAGCACCCCCCCGCTTCCCCTCCCCGCCCCCACCCCTCGCCAAGCCCCCCGCCGCCCCCCCCATGCAACCCCCCGCTAGCCATTTGTTTAGCCATTTGTAAGCTGCCATGTACTTACAACATCAACAAATTGAAAGTTGTTCTTGTGGAGTGGGTCTGTCCAGCTTCTGCTTTGTAGTACTTGCATAGATATAGTTTCAACTCCAAATTATAGCGGTTTTGGTTTTATTTGCCAGGTTCTATCATCTCTAGAAAAGTTGCTTTTGAGGGATTCGAATGCTGATCTTGGTGGAGTTGTTGTAATGTCTTCATGGCTGTTCTTTGGTTGGTTATTTTTTGATGGTTGTGATCCTGCTCATATATTGCAATTCGAACATTCGAGGGCAACCTCGAACTAATGTAATTTAGTTATTATTTTCTCTATATTCGTGTAAAAAACATAATTTGTAATTAAAAATGATACATATATATATATATAACTGTTTGGGAACATTTAGGACAAAAAAATTCAAAAAAAAAAAAAATTTTTTTTTTTTTTTTTTTTGGTCACAAGGGCTGCGGTTTTTGAAAAACCGCAGCCCTTAGTGGGTTAAGGGCTGCGGTTAAGGGCTAAAACCGCAGCCCTTAACTCACCAAGGGTTGCGGTTTTGGCCCTTAACCGCAGCCCTTAACCCACTAAGGGCTGCGGTTTTTCCAAAAACCGCAGCCCTTAACGCGCTAAGGGCTGCGGTTAAAAACCGCAGCCCTTCCTAAATGTCAAGGGCTGCTAGTCTAATGGCTGCGGTCAAAAAACGCAGCCCTTGGGCCCTTTTTGACCGCAGCCCTTGGGCTTTTTTCCTCTAGTGTTAAACATGAATCTTCATGTATGATCAACGACTCATCGCTTTTCGAGCATGAATTATGACATTATTTCTCAACAAAATAGGTTTCAGACAAAAAATCTTTGCTTGTTTTTGCCATAGTTGATAATATGTACAAGGACTTTGCAGGTATCCCTGACATGATGTCGAATATTTCTCCATTAAATGACATGGTTGATAATTTGTACTAGTGAGGGATGATTATGGCTAGGAAAGGCTAAAAACCTTAAACACGTGAGGAGGTTTTTTTGTGTGCAATGTACAGGTGAGAAGATGAAGGTCAAATTGTTGATGCAAGGTCGAAGAGTGGAAGAGTAAGAATTGAAACGAAACCTTTGGCTATGACTATGTTCATACTTGCAAATTATTTCTAGCTTACCAAAATTTTCACCTTCCAAACAATATCGAGACACGTAGCCATGAACGTCTGCAAATATCAAATATTTCCCCAAAATTATAAAGTTGTTTGTCCATGAATAAAGTCTCAAGATGCCAAAGACAACAACAATGCCTATGCTAATCAACGAACGCCATGGACTTGGCTTTTCTTTCCCCTTGCTCTTGCCTTCTTCAAGCACCCAAATTGTTATAATCTTATCAAAGTACTTAACTAGAGAAATAGACTCGAACACACACTCCCCTATCTTACGCTCCCAACCAAACAACCGAGAAATACTCGCATCCATATTAAAATTACCTTGATCACCACGATCATGGGGTACTCGTAGCACCCTTGAAGTTTCATTCACAACATCGTAATGAAATATATAAGGTAATGGAGCTTGCCTAAAACAATTACCATAATCCGATAAAATATACAAACCATTACTACAAAAAAGCTTGATAATCAAAATTCAAGTGTCTGCTTGTTATTGTATTTTCATTCTTCATGACCCAATTACCATCCTCTAATATGTAAATATCATAGCCACTATTCCAATCTTCAATATCATGTATAACAAATATCAAAAGAGTATAATCAGATGGGAATTTAATATTTTATTTACCAAAAATATTACCACACATCAATGCAGATATTTAACTTCCCATCTGTTTGATATCTTTCTGCCAATTCTTTATTAGGCAATTTAATAGGTAACCAAGTTCTTGTTGCCGGGTTGCATAAAAATAATTCGGTTGGCTTTTTGGAATTTATAGTCCTACATACTATTAAGCCATTGCTTGACCCCAAGATACGATCTTTTTTGGCTAAAAACTTGATGGGTATTTTTGGGATACCCTCATAAGATTGATTTTCGGGTAAGAAATAAAATTGTAGATTTTTAACCTTGGTTGTTAAGCATGAATCATCTTGTATGATCAAGGACTCATCGCTTTTCGAGCATGAATTATGCCATTGTTTCTCAACAAAATAGGTTTCAGACAAAAAATCTTTGCATGTTTTTGCCATAGTTGATAATATGTACAAGGACTTTGCAGGTATCCCTGACATAATGTCGAATATTTCTCCATTAAATGACATGGTTGATAATTTGTACTGGTGAGGGATGATTATGGTGAGGAATGGCTAAAAACCTTAAACACGTGAGGTGGTTTTTTTGTGTGCAATGTACAGGTGAGAAGATGAAGGTCAAGTTGTTGATGCAAGGGCGAAGAGTGGAAGAGTAAGAATTGAAACGAAACCTTTGGCTATGACTATGTTCATACTTGCAAATTATTTGTAGCTTACCATAATTTTCACCTTCCAAATAATATCGAGACACGTAGCCATGAACGTCTGCAAATATCAAATATTTTCCCAAAATTATAAAGTTGTTTGTCCATGAATAAACTTTCAAGATGCCAAAGACATCAACAATGCCTATGCTAATCAACGAACGCCATGGACTTGACTTTTCTTTCCCCTTGCTCTTGCCTTCGATCAAGCACCCAAATTGTTATAATCTTATCAAAGTACTTAACTAGAGAAATAGACTCGAACACACACTCCCCTATCTTACGCTCCCATCCAAACAACCGAAAAATACTCGCATCCATATTAAAATTACCTTGATCACCACGATCATGGGGTACTCGTAGAACACTTGAAGTTTCATTCACAACATCGTAATGAAATATATAAGGTAATGGAACTTGCCTAAAACAATTACCATAATCCGATAAAATATACAAACCATCACTACAAAAAGCTTCATAATCAAAATTCAAGTGTCTGCTTGTTATTGTATTTTCATTCTTCATGACCCAATTACCATCCTCTAATATGTAAATATCATAGCCACTATTCCAATCTTCAATATCATATATAACAAATATCAAAAGAGTATAATCAGATGGGAACTTAATATTTTTCTTACCCAAAATATTACCACAAATCAATGCAAATATTTAACTTCCCATCTATTTGATATCTTTCTACCAATTCTTTATTAGGCAATTTAATAGGTAACCAAGTTCTTGTTGCCGGGTTGCATAAAAATAATTCGGTTGGCTTTTTGGAATTTGTAGTCCTACATACAATTAAGCCATTGCTTGACCCCAAGATACGATCTTTATTGGCTAAAAACTTGAGGGATATTTTTGGGATACCATCATAAGATTGATTTTCGGGTAAGAAATAAAATTGTAGATTTTTAACCTTGGTTGTTAAGCATGAATCTTCTTGTATGATCAAGGACTCATCGCTTTTCGAGCATGAATTATGGCATTGTTTCTCAACAAAATAGGTTTCAGACAAAAAATCTTTGCATGTTTTTGCCATAGTTGATAATATGTACAAGGACTTTGCAGGTATCCCTGACATAATGTCGAATATTTCTCAATTAAAAGGCATGGTTGATAATTTGTACTAGTGAGGGATGATTATGCCGAGGAAAGGCTAAAAACCTTAAACACGTGAGGAGGTTTTTTTGTGTCCATTGTACAGGTGAGAAGATGAAGGTCAAATTGTTGATGCAAGGGCGAAGAGTGGAAGAGTAAGAATTGAAACGAAACCTTTTGGCTATGACTATATTCATACTTGCAAATTATTTCTAGCTTACCATAATTTTCACCTTCCAAACAATATCGAGACACGTAGCCATGAACGTCTGCAAATATCAAATATTTCCCCAAAATTATAAAGTTGTTTGTCCATGAATAAACTTTCAAGATGCCAAAGACATCAACAATGCCTATGCTAATCAACGAACGCCATGGACTTGGCTTTTCTTTCCCCTTGCTCTTGCCTTCTTCAAGCACCCAAATTGTTATAATCTTATCAAAGTACTTAACTAGAGAAATAGACTCGAACACACACTCCCCTATCTTACGCTCCCATCTAAACAACCGAAAAATACTCGCATCCATATTAAAATTACCTTGATCACCACGATCATGGGGTACTCGTAGCACCCTTGAAGTTTCATTCACAAAATCGTAATGAAATATATAAGGTAATGGAGTTTGCCTAAAACAATTACCATAATCCGATAAAATATACAAACCATCACTACAAAAAGCTTGATAATCAAAATTCAAGTGTCTGCTTGTTATTGTATTTTCATTCATCATGAACCAATTACCATCCTCTAATATGTAAATATCATTGCCACTATTCCAATCATCAGTATCATGTATAACAAATATCAAAAGAGTATAATCAGATGGGAACTTAATATTTTTCTTACCAAAAATATTACCACACATCAATGCAAATATTTAACTTCCTATCTGTTTGATATCTTTCTGCCAATTCTTTATTAGGCAATTTAATAGGTATCCAAGTTCTTGTTGTCGGGTTGCATAAAAAAAATTCGGTTGGCTTTTTGGAATTTATAGTCCTACATACTATTAAGCCATTGCTTGACGCCAAGATACGATCTTTTTTGGCTAAAAACTTGAGGGATATTCTTGGGATACCATCATAAGATTGATTTTCGGGTAAGAAATAAAATTGTAGATTTTTAACCTTGGTTGTAAAACATGAATCTTCTTGTATGATCAACGACTCATCGCTTTTCGAGCATGAATTATGGCATTGTTTCTCAACAAAATAGGTTTCAGACAAAAAATCTTTGCTTGTTTTTGCCATAGTTGATAATATGTACAAGGACTTTGCAGGTATCCCTGACATGATGTCGAATATTTCTCCATTAAATGACATGGTTGATAATTTGTACTAGTGAGGGATGATTATGGCGAGGAAAGGCTAAAAACCTTAAACACGTGAGGAGGTTTTTTTGTGTGCAATGTACAGGTGAGAAGATGAAGGTCAAATTGTTGATGCAAGGGCGAAGAGTGGAAGAGTAAGAATTGAAACGAAACCTTTGGCTATGACTATGTTCATACTTGCAAATTATTTCTAGCTTACCAAAATTTTCACCTTCCAAACAATATCGAGACACGTAGCCATGAACGTCTGCAAATATCAAATATTTCCCCAAAATTATAAAGTTGTTTGTCCATGAATAAACTTTCAAGATGCCAAAGACATCAACAATGCCTATGCTAATCAACGAACGCCATGGACTTGGCTTTTCTTTCCCCTTGCTCTTGCCTTCTTCAAGCACCCAAATTGTTATAATCTTATCAAAGTACTTAACTAGAGAAATAGACTCGAACACACACTCCCCTATCTTACGCTCCCATCGAAACAACCGAAAAGTACTCGCATCCATATTAAAATTACCTTGATCACCACGATCATGGGGTACTCGTAGCACCCTTGAAGTTTCATTCACAAAATCGTAATGAAATATATAAGGTAATGGAGTTTGCCTAAAACAATTACCATAATCCGCTAAAATATACAAACCATCACTACAAAAAGCTTGATAATTAAAATTCAAGTGTCTGCTTGTTATTGTATTTTCATTCTTCATGACCCAATTACCATCCTCTAATATGTAAATATCATTGCCACTATTCCAATCTTCAATATCATATATAACAAATATCAAAAGAGTATAATCAGATGGGAACTTAATATTTTTCTTACCAAAAATATTACCACACATCAATGCAAATATTTAACTTCCCATCTATTTGATATCTTTCTACCAATTCTTTATTAGGCAATTTAATAGGTAACCAAGTTCTTGTTGCCGGGTTGCATAAAAATGATTCGGTTGGCTTTTTGGAATTTGTAGTCCTACATACTATTAAGCCATTGCTTGACCCCAAGATACGATCTTTATTGGCTAAAAACTTGAGGGATATTTTTGGGATACCATCATAAGATTGATTTTCGGGTAAGAAATAAAATTGTAGATTTTTAACCTTGGTTGTTAAGCATGAATCTTCTTGTATGATCAAGGACTCATCGCTTTTCGAGCATGAATTATGGCATTGTTTCTCAACAAAATAGGTTTCAGACAAAAAATCTTTGCATGTTTTTGCCATAGTTGATAATATGTACAAGGACTTTGCAGGTATCCCTGACATAATGTCGAATATTTCTCCATCAAATGACATGGTTAATAATTTGTACTAGTGAGGGATGATTATGGCGAGGAAAGGCTAAAAACCTTAAACACGTGAGGAGGTTTTTTTGTGTGCAATGTACAGGTGAGAAGATGAAGGTCAAATTGTTGATGCAAGGGCGAACAGTGGAAGAGTAAGAATTGAAACGAAACCTTTGGCTATGACTATATTCATACTTGCAAATTATTTCTAGCTTACCATAATTTTCACCTTCCAAACAATATCGAGACACGTAGCCATGAACGACTGCAAATATCAAATATTTCCCCAAAATTATAAAGGTGTTTGTCCATGAATAATGTTTCAAGATGCCAAAGACATCAACAATGCCTATGCTAATGAACGAACGCCATGGACTTGGCTTTTCTTTCCCCTTGCTCTTGCCTTCTTCAAGCACCCAAATTGTTATAATCTTATCAAAGTACTTAACTAGAGAAATAGACTCGAACACACACTCCCCTATCTTACGCTCCCATCCAAACAGCCGAAAAATACTCGCATCCATATTAAAATTAGCTTGATCACAACGATCTTGGGGTACTCGTAGCACCCTTGAAGTTTCATTCACAACATTGTAATGAAATATATAAGGTAATGGAGCTTGCCTAAAACAATTACCATAATTCGATAAAATATACAAACCATCACTACAAAAAGCTTGATAATCAAAATTCAAGTGTCTGCTTGTTATTGTATTTTCATTTTTCATGACCCAATTACCATCCTCTAATATGTTAATATCATAGCCACTATTCCAATCTTCAATATCATGTATAACAAATATCAAAAGAGTATAATCAGATGGGAACTTAATATTTTTCTTACCAGAAATATTATCACACATCAATGCAAATATTTAACTTCCCATCTGTTTGATATCTTTCTGCCAATTCTTTATTAGGCAATTTAATAGGTAACCAAGTTCTTGTTGTCGGGTTGCATAAAAATAATTCGGTTGGCTTTTTGGAATTTATAGTCCTACATACTATTAAGCCATTGCTTGACGCCAAGATACGATCTTTTTTGGCTAATAACTTGAGGGATATTTTTGGGATACCATCATAAGATTGATTTTCGGGTCAAAAAATCTTTGCATGTTTTTTCCATACTTGATAATATGTACAAGGACTTTGCAGGTATCCCTGACATAATGTCGAATATTTCTCAATTAAAAGACATGGTTGATAATTAGTACTAGTGAGGGATGATTATGGCGAGGAAAGGCTAAAAACCCTAAACACGTGAGGAGGTTTTTTTGTGTGCATTGTACAGGTGAGAAGATGAAGGTCAAATTGTTGATGCAAGGGCGAAGAGTGGAAGAGTAAGAATTTAAACGAAACCTTTGGCTATGACTATGTTCATACTTGCAAATTATTTCTAGCTTACCATAATTTTCACCTTCCAAACAATATCGAGACACGTAACCATGAACGTCTGCAAATATCAAATATTTTTACCCAAAATTATAAAGTTGTTTGTCCATGAATAAACTTTCAAGATGCCAAAGACATCAACAATGCCTATGCTTATCAACGAACGCCATGGACTTGGCTTTTCTTTCCCCTTGCTCTTGCCTTCTTCAAGCACCCAAATTGTTATAATCTTATCAAAGTACTTAACTAGAGAAATAGACTCGAACACACACTCCCCTATCTTACGCTCCCATCGAAACAACCGAAAAATACTCGCATCCATATTAAAATTACCTTGATCACCACGATCATGGGGTACTCGTAGCACCCTTGAAGTTTCATTCACAAAATCGTAATGAAATATATAAGGTAATGGAGTTTGCCTAAAACAATTACCATAATCCGCTAAAATATACAAACCATCACTACAAAAAGCTTGATAATTAAAATTCAAGTGTCTGCTTGTTATTGTATTTTCATTCTTCATGACCCAATTACCATCCTCTAATATGTAAATATCATTGCCACTATTCCAATCTTCAATATCATATATAACAAATATCAAAAGAGTATAATCAGATGGGAACTTAATATTTTTCTTACCAAAAATATTACCACACATCAATGCAAATATTTAACTTCCCATCTATTTGATATCTTTCTACCAATTCTTTATTAGGCAATTTAATAGGTAACCAAGTTCTTGTTGCCGGGTTGCATAAAAAATGATTCGGTTGGCTTTTTTGGAATTTGTAGTCCTACATACTATTAAGCCATTGCTTGACCCCAAGATACGATCTTTATTGGCTAAAAACTTGAGGGATATTTTTGGGATACCATCATAAGATTGATTTTCGGGTAAGAAATAAAATTGTAGATTTTTAACCTTGGTTGTTAAGCATGAATCTTCTTGTATGATCAAGGACTCATCGCTTTTCGAGCATGAATTATGGCATTGTTTCTCAACAAAATAGGTTTCAGACAAAAAATCTTTGCATGTTTTTGCCATAGTTGATAATATGTACAAGGACTTTGCAGGTATCCCTGACATAATGTCGAATATTTCTCCATCAAATGACATGGTTAATAATTTGTACTAGTGAGGGATGATTATGGCGAGGAAAGGCTAAAAACCTTAAACACGTGAGGAGGTTTTTTTGTGTGCAATGTACGGGTGAGAAGATGAAGGTCAAATTGTTGATGCAAGGGCGAAAGAGTGGAAGAGTAAGAATTGAAACGAAACCTTTGGCTATGACTATATTCATACTTGCAAATTATTTCTAGCTTACCATAATTTTCACCTTCCAAACAATATCGAGACACGTAGCCATGAACGACTGCAAATATCAAATATTTCCCCAAAATTATAAAGGTGTTTGTCCATGAATAAAGTTTCAAGATGCCAAAGACATCAACAATGCCTATGCTAATGAACGAACGCCATGGACTTGGCTTTTCTTTCCCCTTGCTCTTGCCTTCTTCAAGCACCCAAATTGTTATAATCTTATCAAAGTACTTAACTAGAGAAATAGACTCGAACACACACTCCCCTATCTTACGCTCCCATCCAAACAGCCGAAAAATACTCGCATCCATATTAAAATTAGCTTGATCACAACGATCTTGGGGTACTCGTAGCACCCTTGAAGTTTCATTCACAACATTGTAATGAAATATATAAGGTAATGGAGCTTGCCTAAAACAATTACCATAATTCGATAAAATATACAAACCATCACTACAAAAAGCTTGATAATCAAAATTCAAGTGTCCGCTTGTTATTGTATTTTCATTTCTTCATGACCCAATTACCATCCTCTAATATGTTAATATCATAGCCACTATTCCAATCTTCAATATCATGTATAACAAATATCAAAAGAGTATAATCAGATGGGAACTTAATATTTTTCTTACCAAAAATATTATCACACATCAATGCAAATATTTAACTTCCCATCTATTTGATATCTTTCTGCCAATTCTTTATTAGGCAATTTAATAGGTAACCAAGTTCTTGTTGTCGGGTTGCATAAAAATAATTCGATGGCTTTTTGGAATTTATAGTCCTACATACTATTAAGCCATTGCTTGACGCCAAGATACGATCTTTTTTGGCTAAAAACTTGAGGGATATTTTTGGGATACCATCATAAGATTGATTTTCGGGTCAAAAAATCTTTTCATGTTTTTTCCATACTTGATAATATGTACAAGGACTTTGCGGTATCCCACGACATAATGTCGAATATTTCTCAATTAAAAGACATGGTTGATAATTAGTACTAGTGAGGGATGATTATGGCGAGGAAAGGCTAAAAACCCTAAACACGTGAGGAGGTTTTTTTGTGTGCATTGTACAGGTGAGAAGATGAAGGTCAAATTGTTGATGCAAGGGCGAAGAGTGGAAGAGTAAGAATTTAAACGAAACCTTTGGCTATGACTATGTTCATACTTGCAAATTATTTCTAGCTTACCATAATTTTCACCTTCCAAACAATATCGAGACAGGTAGCCATGAACGTCTGCAAATATCAAATATTTTTACCCAAAATTATAAAGTTGTTTGTCCATGAATAAACTTTCAAGATGCCAAAGACATCAACAATGCCTATGCTAATCAACGAACGCCATGGACTTGGCTTTTCTTTCCCCTTGCTCTTGCCTTCTTCAAGCACCCAAATTGTTATCATCTTATCAAAGTACTTAACTAGAGAAATAGACTCGAACACACACTCCCCTATCTTACGCTCCCATCGAAACAACCGAAAAATACTCGCATCCATATTAAAATTACCTTGATCACCACGATCATGGGGTACTCGTAGCACCCTTGAAGTTTCATTCACAAAATCGTAATGAAATATATAAGGTAATGGAGTTTGCCTAAAACAATTACCATAATCCGCTAAAATATACAAACCATCACTACAAAAAGCTTGATAATTAAAATTCAAGTGTCTGCTTGTTATTGTATTTTCATTCTTCATGACCCAATTACCATCCTCTAATATGTAAATATCATTGCCACTATTCCAATCTTCAATATCATGTATAACAAATATCAAAAGAGTATAATCAGATGGGAACTTAATATTTTTCTTTCCAAAAATATTACCACACATCAATGCAAATATTTAACTTCCTATCTGTTTGATATATTTCTGCAAATTCTTTATTAGGCAATTTAATAGGTATCCAAGTTCTTGTTGCCGGGTTGCATAAAAAAAATTCGGTTGGCTTTTTGGAATTTATAGTCCTACATACTATTAAGCCATTGCTTGACGCCAAGATACGATCTTTTTTGGCTAAAAACTTGAGGGATATTTTTGGGATACCATCATAAGATTGATTTTCGGGTAAGAAATAAAATTGTAGATTTTTAACCTTGGTTGTTAAGCATGAATCTTCTTGTATGATCAACAACTCATCGTTTTTCGAGCATGAATTATGGCATTGTTTCTTAACAAAATAGGTTTGAGACAAAAAATCTTTGCTTGTTTTTGCCATAGTTGATAATATGTACAAGAACTTTGCAGGTATCCCTGACATGATGTCGAATATTTCTCCATTAAATGACATGGTTGATAATTTGTACTAGTGAGGGATGATTATGGCGAGGAAAGGCTAAAAACCTTAAACACGTGAGGAGGTTTTTTTGTGTGCAATGTACAGGTGAGAAGATGAAGGTCAAATTGTTGATGCAAGGGCGAAGAGTGGAAGAGTAAGAATTGAAACGAAACCTTTGGCTATGACTATGTTCATACTTGCAAATTATTTCTAGCTTACCAAAATTTTCACCTTCCAAACAATATCGAGACACGTAGCCATGAACGTCTGCAAATATCAAATATTTCCACAAAATTATAAAGTTGTTTGTCCATGAATAAACTTTCAAGATGCCAAAGACATCAACAATGCCTATGCTAATCAACGAACGCCATGGACTTGACTTTTCTTTCCCCTTGCTCTTGCCTTTTTCAAGCACCCAAATTGTTATAATCTTATCAAAGTACTTAACTAGAGAAATAGACTCGAACACACACTCCCCTATCTTACGCTCCCATCCAAACAGCCGAAAAATACTCGCATCCATATTAAAATTACCTTGATCACCACGATCATGGGGTACTCGTAGCACCCTTGAAGTTTCATTCACAACATCGTAATGAAATATATAAGGTAATGGAGCTTGCCTAAAACAATTACCATAATCCGATAAAATATACAAACCATCACTACAAAAAGCTTCATAATCAAAATTCAAGTGTCTGCTTGTTATTGTATTTTCATTCTTCATGACCCAATTACCATCCTCTAATATGTAAATATCATAGCCACTATTCCAATCTTCAATATCATGTATAACAAATATCAAAAGAGTATAATCAGATGGGATCTTAATATTTTTCTTACCAAAAATATTATCACACATCAATGCAAATATTTAACTTCCCATCTGTTTGAAATCTTTCTGCCAATTCTTTATTAGGCAATTTAATAGGTAACCAAGTTCTTGTTGTCGGGTTGCATAAAAATAATTCGGTTGGCTTTTTGGAATTTATAGTCCTACATACTATTAAGCCATTGCTTGAATCCAAGATACGATCTTTTTTGGCTAAAAACTTGAGGGATATTTTTGGGATACCATCATAAGATTGATTTTCGGGTAAGAAATAAAATTGTAGATTTTTAACCTTGGTTGTTAAGCATGAATCTTCTTGTATGATCAAGGACTCATCACTTTTCGAGCATGAATTATGGCATTGTTTCTCAACAAAATAGGTTTCAGACAAAAAATATTTGATTTGATGCCGTAGTTGATAATCTGTGCAAGGATTTTGCAGGTAACGATGACATAATGTCGAATATTTCTCCAATAAAAGCCATGGTTGTTAATTTGTACTAGTGAGGGATGATTATGACGAGGAAAGGTTAAAAACCTTAAACAGGTGAGGAGATTTTTTTTGGTGCAATGTACATGTGAGAAGATGAAGTTCAAATTGTTGATGCAAGGGCGAAGAGTGGTAGTGTAAGAATTGAAACGAAACCTTTGGCAATGACTATGTTCATACTTGCAAATTATTTCTAGCTTACCGTAATTCTCACCTTCCAAACAATATCGAAACACGTAGCCATCAACGTATGCAAATATCAAATATTTCCCCAAAATTATAAAGCTTTTTGTCCATGAAAAAACATTCTTGTTGCCAAAGACATCGGCAATGTCTATGCTAATCAACAAACGCCATGGACTAGGCTTTTTTTCCCCTTGCTCTTGCCTTCTTCAAGTACTCAAATCATTATAATCTTATCAAAGTACTTTACTAGACAAATAAGATCGAACACACACTCCCCCATCTTATGCTCCCATGCAAACAGCCGAAAAATACATGCATCCATATTAAAATTACCTTGATCATCAATCTTGGGGTACTGGTAGAACCCTTGAAGTTTCATTCACAACATCATAATGTAATATAAAAGGCAAACGAGCTAGCCTAAAATAATTACCATAATCCGATAAGATATACAAATCATCACTACAAAGAGCTTGATCATCAAAATTTAAGTGTCTTCTTGCTATTATATTTTCATTCTTCGGTACCCAATTACCATCCTCTAATATGTAAACATCATAGCCACTTAAATATTCAATATCATGTATATCAAATATCAAAAGAGTATAATCAGATGGGAACATAATATTTTTACTAAAAATAATATTACCACAAACTAATGCAATATTTAACTTCCCATCTGTTTGATATCTTTCTGCCAATTCTTTATTAGGCAATTTAATAGGCAACCAAGTTCTTGTTGCGGGGTTGAATAAAAATAATTCGGTTGGTTTTTTGGAATTTATAGTCCTACTTACTATTAAGACATTGCTTGACGCCGAGATACGACCTTTTTTAGCTAAAAATTCGAGGGATATTTTTGGGATGCCATCATAAGGTTGATTTTCGGGTAAGAATGAAAATTGTAGATTTTCAACCTTTGTTGTTAAGCATGAATCTTCTTGTATTATCAAGGACTCATCGTTTTTTGAGCATGAATTATGGCATTGTTTCTAAACAAAATTGGTTTTAGACAAAAAATCTTATTATGTTTTTGCCATAGTTGATAATCTTTGCAAGGATTTTGCAGGTAACCATGACATAATTTCGAATATTTCTCCATTAAAAGCCATGGTTGATAATTTGTACTAGTGAGGGATGATTATGGCGAGAAAAAGGCAAAAAACCATTAATAGGTGAGGAGGTTTTTCTTTGGTGCAATGCACAGGTGAGAAGGTGAAGGTTAAATCGTTGATGCAAGGGCGAAGAGTGGTAGAGTAAGAATTAAAACGAAACCTTTGGCTATGACTATATCCCTACTTGCAAATTATTTCTAGCTTACCGTAATTCTCACCTTCCAAACAATATCGACATACGTAGCCATCAACGTCTGCAAATATCAAGTATTTCCCCAAAATTATAAAGCTATTTGTTCATGAAGAAACTTGCTTGATGCCAAAGACATCGACAATGTATATGCAAATCAACAAACGCCATGGACTCAGCTTTTCTTTCCCCTTGCTCTTGCCTTTTTCAAGTACCCAAATCTTTATAATTTTAAGTACTTAACTAGACAAATAGACTCGAACACACACTCCCCTATTTTATGCACCCATCCAAACAGCCGAAAAATACACGCATCCATATTTAAATTACCTTGATCATCAATCTTGGGGTACTGGTAGAATCCTTGAAGTTTCATTCACAACATCGTAATGAAATATATAAGGCAAAGGAGCTGGCCTAAAACAATTACCATAATCCGATAAGATATAAAAACCATCACCACAAAAAACTTGATCATCAAAATTCAAGTGTCTTCTTGTTATTATATTTTCATTCTGCAGTACCCAATTACCATCCTCTAATATGTTAACATCATAGCCACTATTTCAATCTTCAATATCACGTATAACAAATATCAAAAGAGTATAATCAGATGGGAAATTAATATTTTTCTTACAAATAATATGACCACACACCAATGCAATATTTAACTTCCCATCTGTTTGATATCTTTCTGCCAATTCTTTAGTAGGTAATTTAATAGGCAACCAAGTTCTTGTTGCCGGGTTGCATAAAAATTATTCGGTTGGATTTTCGAAATTAAAAGTCCTACTTACTATTAAGCCATTGCTTGACGCCGAGGTACGACCTTTTTTGGCTAAAAACTCGAGGGATATTTTTGGGATACCATCATATGGTTGATTTTCGAGTAAGAAAGAAAATTGTAGATTTTCAACCTTTGTTGTTAAGCATGAATCTTCTTGTATTATCTAGGACTCATCGCTTTTCGAGCATGAATTATGGCATAGTTTCTCAACAAAATAGGTTTCAGACAAAAAATCTTTGCATGTTTTTGCCATAGTTGATAATCGTGCATGGATTTTGCGGGTAACCATGCCATAATGTCGAATATTTCTCTATTAAAAGCCATGGTTCATAATTTGTACTAGTGAGGGATGATTATGGCGATGAAAAGCCAAAAACCTTAAACAGGTGATGAGGTTTTTTTTGGTGCAATGTACATGTGAGAAGGTGAAGGTCAAATCGTTGATGCAAGGGCGAAGAGTGGTTGAGTAAGAATTGAAACGAAACCTTTGGCTATGAATATGTTCATACTTGCAAATTATATCTAGCTTACCGTAATTCTCACCTTCCAAACAATATCGAGACACGTAGCCATCACCGTCTGCAAATATCAAATATTTCCCCAAAATTATAAAGTTATTAGTTCATGAAGAAACTTGCTTGCTTGATGCCAAAGAAATCCACAATAATGTCTATGCAAATAAACAAACGCCATGGACTCGGCTTTTCTTTCTCCTTGCTCTTGCCTTCTTCAAGTACCCAAATCTTTATAATCTTAAGTACTTAACTAGACAAATTGACTCGAACACACACTCCTTTATCTTATGCTCACATCCAAACAGTCGAAAAATACACGCATCCATATTAAAATTACCTTGATCATCAATCTTGGGGTACTGGTAGAACCCTTGAAGTTTCATTCACAACATCGTAATGAAATATATAAGGCAAAGGAGGTTGCATAAAGTAATTACCATAATTCGATAAGATATACAACCCATCACTACAAAAAACTTGATCATCAAAATTCAAGTGTCTTCTTGTTATTATATTTTCATTCTTCAGTACCCAATTACCATCCTCTAATATGTAAACATCATAGCCATTATTCCAATCTTCAATATCATGTATAACAAATATCAAAAGAGTATAATTAGATGGGAACTTAATATTTTTCTTACAAATAATATTACCACACACCAATGCAATATTTAACTTCCTATATGTTTGATATCTTTCGGCCAATTCTTTATTAGGCAATTTAATAGGCAACCAAGTTCTTGTTGCCGTGTTGCATAAAAATAATTTGGTTGACTTTTTGGAATTTGTAGTCCTACATACTATTAAGCCATTGCTTGACGTCGAGATACGATTTTTTTTTGCTAAAAACTCGAGGGATATTTTTGGGATGCCATCATAAAGTTGATTTTCGGGTAAGAAAGAAAATTGTAGATTTTCGACCTTTGTTGTTAAGCATGAATCTTCTTGTATTTGTAGACACCAAATTTTGAACCCCCTTTTTTGTGGATAAAATTTTAAAATAACGAAAACCGTTAAGTGTTGTGGAGCACGCCCCCCCGTCAAAGGCATGTTTCATCTCGGACCGCGAGTTTCATTCAGTCGTATGGTTTTTCTTTATTCGCGTGTTAGTCATACAATTCCGGCTTAGAAATATAATTTTCCGTAAGTCGTAGTCAACAACTACAACCACCGGTTTAATAATTTATTGTATAATCATGCTCGTCTTTACTAATTTGACGAGTTTTCGTTAATTGTTTTTAGTTAGTTTTTCGAAAAATCGTAAAACGAGTCGCAATTAGGCGCCGAAATTTTAATCGTATCCCAAAACCGGTAGTAATCAGTTTTCGTGATGGTCAAGTCATTGTTCATTGGATAAAGAATAAGAATATATTCTTAACCACCAATCACATCCTTTTATCCATTAGTTAAGGAATAAGAATCATGAATAAGAATATGAATAAGAATCAAATCCAAGGTGTAAGAGCCAAGAATCAGATATTTTTTCGGAAGATTCAAGCTTTGCGCCAGGCTCATGATCATGTGCCAGATGCATGATCATGTGCCCAGCGCACAACAGCTTCGTGCGCCAGACGCAGGCTAGTGCGCCTAGCGCACGTTGCTGTGTCAAGCGCAGGCTCCTGCGCTCGCGCGCGTTGCCCGATCGGCCTCTTCCTTCACGTTTTTCGATGCATTTCTACGTATTAGGATGTGTTTAGGACAAGGTGAAATTCGGATTTTGCCTCATTAGTGTAAAAATCAAAATCAAATCTAAAGAGAATAAGAATATTGGTATTTCCAATGATTTTGATGATGTAGGAAGATTTGAGAGGATTTAGTGATGTCATTAAGGTGATGTCATTGGTGTGATGTCATTAAGATAATTTGGGATGATAAAAATCAGATTTTTGGGTGAAAAATCTGATTTTGTACCTTCTTCAAACCCTAATTCATCACCTCGTTTCCCAATAAATACCCCCTCCCCCTTTTTACTTAAAAAACAACAACTTAACTTCACAACTTCTCACAACTAAGAAATCTCAATACTACTCTCCTTCTCCTTAATTCCTCGTTCTAAGAAAAATATCATTCAAAAAAGAAAGCAAAAGTTATAATTAGTGAGTATAGAAGTTCATCAAAAGAAAAACACAAAAAGGGTTTAAATTAGTAATGAAGGGGATTTAGAAACTCACTTAGAAATTAAGTCAGTACAAGAACAAAAGTGCAATATGGAAAATGAAATAAAGTGATTAATTCAAGTTTCATAAAAAATATTTTCTTTTTATACGAAAATGTTAATTGAAAGTCATGAAATTTTAAATTTCCCTTAAAAAGATTCATTTTTATTATGTAAATAAAAATCAATAAAAATTGTCATAAAAAATCAAAATCAAAGAGGTTAATTAATCTCTAATTTTCACAAGTTTACAAATAAACATGAATTTCAAAGCCCATTCAAGAGGATGAAGATCAAGGAGCATCATGGTGAAGATCAATATTGAAGACTTGTATAGATTATAGAATTTGTACATGTAATAGTAGTTCTTTGTAAATAGTTATTACATCACTCAATTAATGAAAAAATATGGAGATGTGCATGCATACTTTTCATAAATAATTCCACAATTCTTTTGAATAAAATGAGCAACCAATGTTATATATTTTGCATGTTGGGCCCAATATATCATAGTATATGAATTAAATGCCCTAATCTCAATTAAGAGGAAATATTGCAAATCTGTATGATGATCCATCTTACATTTTTAAATTTCGCTACAAGAAATATCGCCTACAGAGGCAAGGTAGATTTGCCTCTGAAAACAAAAATGTAGCCTCTAATTGCTTTTTGAAGCATATTAGTGGTTGCCTCTGATAGTTTCGTCGCTAATGAATGGTTGCCTCTAAAAGTCCCTTTTTGAGGCAATATAATTTGTTGCCTCTAAAAGGCAATACATTTAGAGGCAACCATATATTCTTGCCTCAAAATAGAATTAGAGGCAACCATATATTCTTGCCTCAAAATATAATTAGAGGCAATCATATATTCATGCCTCAAAACAGAATTAGAGGCAACCATATATTCTTGCCTCAAAATATAATTAGAGAAAATCATATATTCTTACCTCAAAATATAATTAGAGGCAATATGAAACATTACTTCTAAAAACTACATATATTTAGGAGCAACCATATAATTTTGCCTCATAATATAATTAGAGTCAATATAACAAGTTACTTCTAAAACCACATATATTTAGGAGCAATCATATGATTTTGCCTCGAAATATAATTAGAAGCAATATAAAATTTATTTCTGAAAATAAATATATTTAGGGAAAATCATACTAATTTTAAGTCAAAATATAATCAGAGCAATGCCTTATTTTCCAAATAATGATATTCAGATGCAATTTGAGACTTGTCACGAAAGGTGTTTGGAGGCACCAAAAACAATAATCTATCATATGACTTTGTACATTTCCAAGCACGATTACCTATAAGAAGTAACCTTGATAAAATTGCAATAAGTAAACCAACAAATTTGTGAAAATCAAAGATTTATCCATTCCAATAAATATTACTAAAACAAAAGCAAATATACTGTTATAAAATCTCAAAAACTATAGTACAATATCAACCAAATAAAACATCCTACACCGTACAACAACCTTCAAGAAATATTTCTTCATCTGTCATATTTTCTTCTCTCGCTTCACGTTGCACTAAAAGCTCTTTCATTTCTGACTATGGAAAAAAACAACCCTTAAGCATTACATAAAAGGTGAGAAACACATAGTCACTATACAATTATAAATAAAAGTCAGATTGGTGTAGCGAACTGAATTACATAGGGACTGTTGGCCATTTTCAGCTAGAAAATTGAGGAGGAGAGCAGCGAGGTTAGGTTGTATGATTGGAGGTAGAGAAATAGCAATTTTTTTAGTAATAGGTCTGTTGGAGCCTAGGCGGAGTTTGTGCTCGGTGTAATATTCAAGATAAAGTGAGTGTAGTGTTGTAATTGCCTATTTGCTCCAGGTGTAAGAGTGTTGTTTTGATCTCATGATCTTTGTCTACTTGTATTCATGTGGTTAGCTTAAGTTGTAATCACATTGCTTTTGGTAATACATGAATAATTTTAATAAACTTAGTTTCTACATAAATTTTGACAGCACTTCCTCTATAATACGACTTATATTTTGATACCAATCTTGTACCTGGGATCATTTTTTTATACTGTATCCACTCACGATTATAGTCACATGAAATATGAGCTTAAAAGAACATGGAAAAAAAGAAGATAATATAGCACATAAGTGACATATCATATATAAAACAACACTACACACGACAATCAACAACCATTTCAAATAACTACACATGACAATCATTCAGTAGTCTTTCTCATGCACCAAACTAGCTTTAACAACTAAGGATAGAAAATTATTAATTACTACCCTAAGTCATATGTTTTGTAGGATAAAAAAAAAACTAATAATAGATGAGGGAGTAAACATTATTTGCTCATAATTCCCAACTTTATACCAATTTGAGAAAGATAATTATGGACTTAAGATTAGCAAAACCTTTAGATGTAATAAGGTAAAAGGGAACACATACAATTGTTGCAGTCAGCTTCAAAGTTATGTTTCTGAATAGAAACTAATATAATAAAGAGCATAATGTTTCTAGTAAATGCTTAAAATATTTAAAAAAGAAGAAGAAAGAATTACTTAATCTTAAAGTACAGAAAGTGCAGGTGGTTCCTAGGGGATTCTAATTCCCATGAGTGCCTTAAAAGCGTGGTCCTTGCCATTGCCAACTTTGGTTCCATCAATGTTCTACATTAAGACTCTATTTGGCAACACATTTAAGTCAACTTAAATGAGTAGGTGCTAAAAGTTTAAGTCACCTAAAATAAATAGTCGTGTTTGGGATAAGAGCTTACATAAAATTTAAGCTCAAAAATTGACTGAAATTGAGTTGCTATCAAATAAAGCATCTCAATTTAATGTGTTGAAATTTTCAGCTACCTTATCGGGTCAGTTCCTTTCAGCTATCTTATTAGTTTCAGCTCTATTTCAGCTTATGTTCCCAAACATGCCTAACTATAAATAGACCTTCAAGTTATGGAATATCCATCACAACAAGCCTACCTAGCCAACAACACTTCTCTTCCCTTTGAAATATCAAATGGCTGCTCAAGAAACCCAAACACTCTTCCTGTCAACCTTTATTCTTCTTTCTATTGCAGTTGTCGGCTCTGAAGCTGCACTCGATGCTCATTATTATGATCAAATATGTCCTCAGATAGAGTATATTATAGCACAAACAATTCGTAATGCTTCTATATTATACCAGTACATTTCTAATATCAACTATGATCATTAGTTCATTACACACATCATATTGATACATCAGGGTTTTCTATTTGGCTCAAGTACAGAAAGGAAGTTATCCAATCACAGTGAATGGCTAGACGCTGATAAGTGCTCACATGTTAGACATACTCATCTGACTAAAACAAATAAACATAATAATTATGGGTACGTAGATAATCAAAACAGGCACGTGTATTTCATTAGAATATTCTCACAGAAAGTTAGCCAAAGTTCTACTAGCCTAAATTCCATCTAGAATCAATTATACGTGGTAGAGTAGCAAAGAAATCTAATAAAAGAAAGAATTTTACTGAATTCAGATCAGATATACACCCAAAAAATGAAAGAAATAAACTCAAAAAAAAAAAGCATGACCATTATTTCGATTGTCTACTAGGGCTTCCCACGCAAACACTACTATTTTGTTGTATGATTTCGCAAAGAACAACCTAACCAATATAGATATCCCTAGCAATTCCAATATTCCATCACTTCGATTTTCAATGAACCATTTTTCCAATTTTTCCATCAGTATCAAGCAATAAGAAATGCAAAATAGAAATTAAGTTCATACGTTTTACCAAACTACTTTTGTCTGTCTTAAAATCCTTCATTTCTGCCAGACTAAAATGCTCCCGATACGGAAACTGGTTCATGCAGTCCATCAAACACCTTGTGTGCACTAAATTAAGCATTTCGTCGATCACCTTCGCTGCTTCTTAAATTGATCAAGATCAATCTTACATTCTCATTGTAAGCCACAATATATATAATAAGACAAATTATAATAATAAAAATGGAATGTGATTATCTTACTTTTGACGAAAAAATAAATATGTAGTTTTGATTGGAATATCGTCTTTAATTTGTCTCACATAAGCTTTCCACCGCGAAGAATCTAGTTCCATAATCGCCAAATTGATATCAAGTGATGCTGATGAATAATGATTGAGGAGAGTGAAAATTTTTGAGAGAGAAAAGGAGCGAATCAGCGAATGCATTATTTTAGGGTTTGAGAAGTTGAAATTTTAAAGGGATCCTTCTCATCTTTCTGTGCGCGTCTCTCAATGCATGTCTTTGAACATAAATATGTTTCACTATATATTAGTAAAAGTAATAATTGACACGAATCAAAAAAGACCCACATAACTATATTTTTTCTTATAAATTGAGAAAAATTGAGAACATTCTCTCTAAGTATGAATTAGTGTCAAGATTCCAGATGAGAAAGATAAAAAAACAGATGGAGTACTATTTGTAGTTAACTTCACTAAAAATGACAGGTTTTCCGCGAAAATAAGAGAATCTTTTCCTTTTCAAAATATTTATTAATCAAGTCAATTTTAAATCCTACTTTTTTTATTTGACTAAAATAGGGGAAAATTGTAAGAAAGAGCTCAAACAAGTTTAACTAATAATAAATTATATCATCTTATCGTATTTTATTTTCGATAAAATTAGATCCATTTATTTAACAAATTCTAATAAAGTCAAATAGGTATTATACCATCATAGTTTAAACAATTTCAAACAAATAAAAACGAGTCAAATAATTAAGTTATTTAAATAAGTTTGAGGTCAGATAATTTATATTAAGGTCATATAAGTTTCAGTCGAGTCTTAATCTTCAAACAAAGTTCCAGTAAGTTCTAATAAGTTCAGTTTCTCATTAATTACTATGCGACTTCTGCTTTTATTTTTTTTAGTTCGGAGCATCTAGTGATCTATATATTGCTTTAAATAGATGATAAACTTATTGTTGTTCATTATGCATTACTTAATTGTATGTGTCGAACTCTTCAAATCTTGTCCTATTCCGCTTCATCTTATTCTTATATACCAATATACCATGTTTTAGAGACTTTTGCTTACATAACATTTTGTATGACTTTTGGAGACTCCGCTAAAAACTAGAGAATTGGCATCATGATCTACTTAGTTGTTTGAGATTTAACTTTTTAGTTTACACTCGTCATAATTATACAACAATCTTCCTTTATTTTATATTTCCTTTCTCTTCTTAATTCTTTTATGATTGAAGGGATGGCCAAAAAATTATTCACTTGATTTGATAAAGAGATTTGACAATAACATTGTGTGTAACTATTTTATGGACAAGTGTACGGTGACAATTACGTTGTGTTTCATGGTCATTGTGGGCTTGTTTATTTAGCCTCTTTTAGCCATCTTGGGGACTTTTTTCTCTCTTCTTCAACAAATTCATGTATAGTAAAATCGAGGACTGTCAATTGCAAGCTATTTTTATTATAATTCTTTCGTGCAGTAGTTGATATATTCTTTTTAACAAAATAAATATATGAAATGTGCCATTACTGTCTTTGTAATAATGAATTATGTTTTTCTTTTTCTTTTTTGGTATCAATTTTGTTACATCATGATGCTACGTCATACGTAGCTAGAATTCAAAGTAATTTCAAGTCCATGGTTATTGTCATGTTAGTTTGCGTGATAGTTGTTACCATTAGGTTCGATTATTTGGCTGAGAGTTGTGAATTAGTTGCACACCTCAATTGTTCTTCCCTGTTAGATTGGCTTGTAATACCTTGTATTGCGTTTTGCTCGTGTGAGACATATACTACAACATAGTTGACTTTATGTAACATATTCTAGTAACACTTTTTAAGTGTAAATGTGTTTAATACTTCCTCTATTTAGAAATAGTTGCACCATTTCATAGTTTCACGCTTACCGATGCATGTATAAAAAAATTTATATCCTTAATTATCAATAAGTGAATATTATAAAAAGTTGGTATTAAAAAATAAACATTGAGATGAAACTAACTAGATCCCATATGATTATGTTTTTGCCAAAATATAAATCACCAAAGGCAATCAAAGTGTAAGATGTTAATAGTAAATACTGTGCAAATGGTGCAACTATTTCCTTAACGTAAGAAGTATAAATTTAACATTTTTTAAGACGATAGTTTGTTGTAACATTTATAAATCAGGCAACACTTTTAGATTGGACAACATTTTTTAGTAAATTCATTGAATTTTTTGGCAACATATTAAAGTAACAATTTGAAATATTTTTTTAAAGTGCCAAATTAGAATGTTGTACTCAAAAGAATTGAAATTTCTAAGATGGTCTTTTTTGAAACATGACCATGGAAGATGTGGGGCCACAATCAATGTGAGCCACCCACCTAAGCTTTCTTTTACCTTTTATTTTTTACTTTGAAATAATTTTAGAAAATACCAAAATCATTTCTTCTAATTTCTGAAAATATTTTAAATAATTTCGAAAAATACAAAAAAAAATCCGAAAAAATTCGGAAAAATTCGAAAATTAATTTCAGCAAAAAAAAAACGGTTTTTTCACCAGGTACCCCTGTGGTTTTTCAAAATTCATAGGCTACCCCTGCTTTTTAATAAATGCACCAGGTACCCTTACTATTTCAATAAAATGCACGAAATGCCCTTAATGACTAACGGTGTTAAATTTTCGTTAGACATTAACCCTAATTAACCTCTAATCCTAACCTTAATCCTAATCCAAACCCCTAACCCTAAACCCTAACCTCCTAACCCTGACCCTCCCCCACCACTCTAGCCCCCCCTTCCCCACCACCCCACCACCAGCCAGCCCCCTCCCCCACCCAGCAGCCCCCCCTCCCCCACCACCCCGGTCGAATTCACCTCCCCTCCCCCCGCCCAGCGGCCCCCCCACCCCCACCGAATTCCTCTCCCCCCCCCCACCCCAGCCCCCTCCCCCACCACCCCCGTCGAATTCCCCTCCCCACCACGCATCACACTTCCTTGAAATCGCTTCAATGAAACCCGTATTAGGGGATTCCAATTCCAAATCTACATTGGTACATCCCGGTGCGAGATCAACCGTAGGCACTAGGAGCTCCACCGCCGCATCTACGAGTTTGAATAAAGCGTAGACGGTAGCTCTAAGCATCGTATATCGGCGGGGGTGGGGGGAATTCGACGAAAATCGACGGGGGTGGGGGAGGGGTGGTGGAAATCGATGGGGGGTGGGGGGAGAGGTGGGGGGTCGCTGGAGAGGGGGGGGATGGGGTGGGGGAGGGAGGGGGAATTCGACGGGGGTGGTAGGGGAGGGGGGCTTGGGGTAGGGGAGAGGAGGGGGAATTCGACGGGGGGGGTGGGGGAGGGGGTTTGGGGTGGTGGGTTAGGGTTAGGGTTTAGAGGTTTAGGTTTAGGGGTTAACAATGGCAAAATGGTAAATAAAGCTAACGGAAACTTAACACCGTTAGTCATTAAGGGCATTTCGTGTATTTTATTGAAATAGTAAGGGTACTTTGGTGCATTTTTTAAAAAATAGGGGTACCCTATGAATTTTGAAAAACCACATGGGTACCTCGTGAAAAAACCGAAAAACAAATTTTGGGGATTTTTTTTTTTACCCTGATTTTCTCTCTCCTTTACCCCTTCCTCCCTCAAATCTTCCATGGATCTTTGATTCTTCTCGAATTTTCAGTAGATCTCTTACTTGGACCCTTCTCTTTCCATGAAATGTTAAGAATTCATGAAGAAATCATGAATTTGTGATGGAGAAGTTGAGAAATCAAAGTTTTAATTTCCGATTTTCGGGGAAAATTTAGGGGAAAAATTTTGGGGAATTTTTTTTCACTTTCCTCTCTTTCATATTTGTAAATCCATGAAATAGATGAATAAACATAAAATTGATGATCGTATGTACACCATAAATGCTCGAATTTCCATGGAAATTAAGGTTTAAGTTTCAAAATGAAGAAACTCAAAATCAAAATTCTAACTCATTATGAATTTAACAAAAACATGGTTTGGATTGTTGTAAGATGTGGGAAACTGCCGACTTGGGACCGATTTGTGCGTTTTTTGAGTATTGATTACCATTGTCAAACTAGATGAAGAATTTCAGAGGAGAGAGAAAAAATCGAAAGGTTGAAGATGAAGTTGGGAGAAGATGACTGAACAGATACTTTAGGTAATTACTAAATAGGGTTCCGGTAATAACCAAAACGTGACATAAACTAAAAGAAGTCTCAAAACATCCAATTCCAAAGTGTATTGAAAAATAAACATTTAAACTAAATAATACTAAGTACAAATTAATCAATATGATATAAATGTGTTAATCCAAAAAAGCCAAATAGAATTATAAAGTCACAACATGTAAGAGATAACCATGTCTTTATATGTTTGGTAATACCCAAAATAAATTTGGTAATGCCCAAACCGTATTTGGTAATTACCTAAAAGCATATGATCTAGGGTTAGTTTGGGCTTTTTCATATTAGGAGGGACAATGGGGGCCCAAAAATCAAGTCAATAGGATTCGGTGAGGTATTGGGCCTAATGGACCTTGTGGCATGATTGTCCCATCCCCATAGGATGACTTTGATGAGTAATGTGAATGGATTGTGATTGAATAGGTTTGGTAATGTCCAAAGCATGTTTGGTAATTACCTAAAATCATATGATCCGGGGTTAATTAGGGCTTTTTAGTACAAGGAGGGACAATGGGGGCCCAAAACTTAAGTCAATGGGGTTTGGTGACGTATTGGGCCTAATGGACCCAGTGGAATGATTGTTCAATCCCCATAGGATTGCTTTGATGAGTAATGGGAACACCCTCCACTTAGTAGTTTTAGTAATGCCCGACAATTGTTTGGCAATTAACAAACTCAACTTCATTGGGTTTGGTTAGGTATTGGGCTAATGGACCCAGTGGCATGATTGTCCAATCCCCAAAGGATTGCTTTGATGAGTAATGATAAAGGTTTGTGATTGGGAGAACATCCTTCACTTAGTGGGTTTGGTAATCCCCAGAACATGTTTGTGCTTTTTAGTACAAGGAGGGACAATGGGGGCCCAAAACTCAAGTCAATGGGGTTTGGTGAGGTATTGGGCCTAATGGACCCAGTGACATGATTGTCCAATCCCCATAGAATTGCTTTGATGAGTAATGGGGAATGGATTATGATTGGATAGGTTTGGTAATGCCCAAACCATGTTTGGTAATTACCTAAAAGCATATGATCTGGGGTTAATTTGCTTTTAGTACAAGGAGGGACAATGGGGGCCCAAAACTCTTGTCAATGGGGTTTGGTGTGGTATTAGGCCTAATGGACCCAGGGACATGATTGTCCAATCTCCATAGGATTGCCCAATTTGGGCTTTTTAGTACAAGGAAGGACAATAGGGGCCCAAAACTCAAGTCAATGGGGTTTGGTGAGGTATTGGGCCTAATGGACCCAGTGGCATGATTGTCCAATCCCCATAGGATTGCTTTGATGAGTAATGGGAATGGATTGTGATTGGATAGGTTCGGTAATGCCCAAAGCATGTTTGGTAATTACCTAAAACCATATGATCTGGGGTTAATTTGGGCTTTTTAGTACAAGGAGGGACAATGGGGGCCCAAAACTCAAGTCAATGGGTTTGGTGAGGTATTGGGCCGAATGGACCCAGTGACATGATTGTCCAATCCCCATAGGATTGCTTTGATGAGTAATGGGAATGGATTGTGATTGGATAGGTTTGGTAATCCCCATAACATATTTGGTAGTTAACTTAAAGCATATGATTGGGGTTAATTTGGGCTTTTTAGTACAACGAGGTAGATTTCCTTTTTTTTTTTGCTTTATTTTTTTATGTGGAAACAACAATTAATACTTAATTAGATTAGAATATTTCTATTAAATAATTGATATTCTTTTCCTAATACTCCACTTGTGTAGAATGACTCTAAACCTCTCAAACCACCCTTCTCAAGTGTCAATAATGGAATTACTTTAAATCTGTAACTACTTATTCTTGGCATCACATTTTCACCTAATTTCTTTCAAATCTCAATCTCATATTTAGAAGTTCGAATTCACACTACCCAATCGCAAGTCAATTCAAATACCAAAAACATTTCGTTCCCATGAGCAGAGAGGTTTCCCCGGGGGTTGGGGGGGTGTATCGGCTTCCAATGGCACGAGTTGAAGGAGGTGGTGGTTGCTGGTGGGTCGAGGTGAGAGACAGGGGAGTGTGAACGAGGGTAGTTGATGGTGTGCAAGCACGGTGGTGGTTGAGATCGAAGGGAGGATAAGGTGGTGTGGGGCGTTGCAGCAGGGGCGGTGCTACGCTGGTGGTTTAGCAGTGGTGGCGCGGGGCTGTTTTTCAGTTTTGACGTTCTTAGTGCAAATAATTTTTCCAATCTAGCCCTAATTTGCTTTTACTATAACTGAATTCACTTTAAAATAGCAGATTTCGTTTTGTTGTTGACAGATTCAATGGGGATAGATTTGGTTATTTTGTATGATTTTTCGTTTTTGTTTTATATTCCAAGTACTTTGATCTTCCAATGGAGCAAATAGTGAAAATACCTCCTCCAGCATAGGTGTGTGTTTGATTTATGTATGATGTGAATTTTCAGGTTCTTTGGATTCTAATCGATTTTGTTATTTATGAGTTTGTGTATAAGAAGCTTATAAAATATGTATATCCTAGTTCAAATTATAATTATAATTATCTGAAATTATTTTGCAGCACTTTCCTTGGATTCTCAGTACTTTATTCGCACGAGATGATTGACGATCTAAGAGATATGTGGGTGAAATATTTAAACAGCCAAACACAAGACGATGGAGATTGAAGACGACGGTCAATTTTATATTGTATATATTATTTGATTATTTTAGAACTTTAGTTTTAGTAGATAGCATTAGCTAATATAAACTTTTCTTGTAAGGCATTATTGGAAGAAATTGATGCTTTGAGAGAAATTATCTTTGGATATAAATTAAATGTAGTAAATATTTTTTTTGACATGATGAATAAAGCAAACAGAAATTTCTATTTAATAATATTGTTGCTATTTATATATTGTTTTATAAAAAAAGCGTATATACAAGGAGCCACAAATACAGGAGCAGTTACATGATAATGTATTTATACTATAACGTTCTAATTTTTTAAAAAATCGTCTATTAAATCTAAGAAACCGATTGTGGTCAATAACTGGTTTCAAAGGGTAAGGTAAGGAGACTGGTTTTAAATGTTAACTGGTCTCTTAACCTCTTTACATATTATATGTACGGTTACCTAAGAGACTGGTTTTACCTGTCAACTGGTCTCCCAAATAAACAAAGAGACCATGCATTATAACCGGTCTCCTAACCTAGGACACCTGTGAGATGGAGACCTGTTATAGTCCGGTTTCCTAGGCCATTTTCAACCGGTTTCCTAGGCCTTTTTTTGTAGTAGTGGCATGGCTTGGCAACACTCATCTGCGTCGCATTCATGCTATATGCGACGCAGATGAGTGTTGCTTGGCATGGCTTGACAACACTCATTTGCGTCGCATGCATGCTATTTTGATGGCGTCAATCATCTGCGTCGCATGCTGAGCTATGTGCGACGCAGATGTGTACCATTTGCATCGCTCATAGCTCCGCATGCGACGCAGATGATTGACGCAAATGACTGTTGTATGCATGGGAGAGGCATCATGTGCGTCGCATGTTGCGCTGCGTCCGACATAAATAGCTCATCAACTGCGTCGTTTTCGGGTCCGACACAGATCCTGCTTCCTTAATTTGCGTCGAGACCTGTGCCGTCGGACCGATGTCCGACGAAAATGTAGGTCCCAGGTCCGACGTAAATTGTTAATTCTGTACTAGTGAACGAAGGCGCAACTAGTTTCCTCCATTCAGGGTCCCTTTCCTTCCTAGGCTTCCAGGAAACTTAAGGTAAGCCACCTTTAAAAGAACTCGAGTCTTGAATTTGACAATTCTAATTCTTCTTTTCCCTATCTATTAAAATATTCATGGCAGTCGATAACGGTCCTGGCCGATCCTCAACATTCTTAGCTAGTTCTTTCGCTGGCAATCCCTTTCAACCTTGGCCTCCACATGATTCTCTCTTTCTGCCTCTGGATTAAAATGAGCAAATAATTAAGAAATCATTGGAAGTGGATGAAGAGGAAAAGGAAATTGATAAAGTAAAGGCTATATTTATCGATGGAGATGATGATATTGAGGATGGGGGAAAGATGGCGGAATGTTGTTCGAGTTTGGACTAGGAGGATGAGGAATTAGAGAGCACAAGTAGAAGATTTACTAGAGAGGAGAAAGGGAAAGGTGTAGAAGTGGTGGAGTAAGAGGATGAAATTGATTTGGATAATTTAGTTGAATTCGTTGCGAATGTTGATTTGAATGGTGAGAATGAGATGGAAGATTTAGTGAACGAGATGGATGATGATGTTGATGATGATGACGATGCTCGTGATAATGTGGTGATTAAGGAGGGTAACAAGAATCTAAAGGACCGTTTTAAGAATTTTGCAACGCAAAATGCTTCATGGGTTGCTCATTTTAATCCAGAGGCGGAGGGAGAGAATCATATGGAGGCCGAAGTTGAAGGGTAAATGTCAGCGGAAAAACTAGATGAGAATGTTGAGGATTGGCCAGGACCGTTTTCGACTACTATGAAGATTATAAGAGATAGGGAAGAAATTTTGAATTGTCAAATTCAAGACTCGAGTTCTGTTAAAGGTGGCTCTCCTTTAGTTTCTATTATAGATCGTTTGAACTGTTTTTCCCAAGAAAATGTTGTTTGTTTTACCCATGAAAACAAATTGTAAGCGAATTTCAAATTTCCAACCAAAAAAGAAAAGATGTAATAGTGCGTGCTGCACAACTATACACTGCAACTTATGATTAATTTGTGTGGGGAGAAATTTTGTTCTGAATCTTTAGTTAGTGAGACCTTTAATGTTAATCTCTATTTGTTTGTTGGATAAGTTTCTCATTATTTTGATTTGTCAAAGTAATACAATAACAATAACAATAACAATAACAATAACAATAAAGTCCTTGGAAGCTAAGTTTCTAGTTTCTAGTTTATTTTTTGTCAAAGTAATAACAATAACAATAACAATAAGAATAATAAGAATAAGAATAAGAATAAGATCAATAAGAATAAGAATAAGAATAAGAATAAGAATAAGAATAAGAATAAGAATAAGAATAAGAATAAGAATAAGAATAAGAATAAGAATAAGAATAAGAATAAGAATAAGAATAAGAATAAGAATAAGAATAAGAATAAGAATAAGAATAAGAATAAGAATAAGAATAAGAATAAGAATAAGAATAAGAATAAGAATAAGAATAAGAATAAGAATAAGAATAAGAATAACAATAACAATAACAATAACAATAACAATAACAATAATGGTTGCAATTATACTGGCTTTTCTTTTTTGTATTTTTTTGTAGATGTCAAAAATGCTTTCTTACATGGTGATCTGCAGGAAACTGTTTATATGCACCAACCTCATGGTTTTGTTGACAAAAGGTATCCTCATCATGTTTGTCGTCTGCGTAAGGCATTATATGGTCTCAAACAGGCCCCACGTGCTTGGTACCAGCGTTTTGCTCATTTTATGCTTCAGATGGGTTTTGTTATTGCTCAGAGTGATAACTCCCTTTTCACTTTCCGGCATGGTACTGATATGGCCTATCTCCTTCTGTATGTTGATGATATTATTCTTTGTACTTCTTCTGATGCTTTGAAGGACCATATTATTACTTGTCTCAAAACAAATTTCCTTTGTCTGATTTGGGACCTCTTAGTTATTTTTTGGGTATTTCTGTCACTCATAGTTCTTCTTATATGCTCCTATATCAGAGGAAGTATGCACATGAAATTTTAGAGCATGCAGGAATGGGGTCTTGTAAGCCTGCTGCCACACCTGTTGACACTAACTCAAAGCTCAGTTCAGATTCGGGTCCTCCAGTTGATGATCCGACACAATACCGCAGTCTTGCTGGTGCACTGCAGTATCTTACATTTACTCGCCCTGACATTGCCTATGCAGTTCAGCATATTTGCCTTTTTATGCATGATGAAGAGAATTAGTTGATTGAAAAGGAGTTGGCTCCAGATTGAATTCTTCCCCATGTGAATTCGAAACCTTGGATTGATTTCGTGACTAGCTTTTGGCGATTACAGGTGCAATCGTAGCTTCCTTAGGTTCTGGAGGTTGCTTTCTCACGGCAAACCTCTCGATTTGGGAGCCCGTACCAAAGGCATCACCTTCTGATTTCATAATCCAAAATGGAAAATTGGCTATGGAGATTCCGTGCGGTCAGAAATTTATACGGACACGCAGGGGTTCGATAGGAAAGTCATTTCCATCCAATCCATTCTTGGGGTCAAATAAAGTTCATCACCGGTATCCCATAAGCCATTTGAAAATATTTTATGGATTAGTAAATGCGCATTTTGAAGTTTTCGAGAGTTAAAAGAATTTGATTTTTCGATCCTGTTGCTACCGCTTTCCAACAAGTAATGAATTGGATTCGCTCCGATTCGAGAAGAAATGGGATTTTTGGCTAGAGAAAGGTTATGTGACATGGGCGCTCAGCCCAACTCGGGCAGTGATGATGCCAAATGTTAATCCTTGGTATTAATTCCTCGACCAAAACAGACTAAGCAAGGAAAACGAAGGAAGAAGGTTGCTATACTGCTCACGACGGTGGCTCCATACGGTATCAACAAAATCCCATGAGAAGAAACGAAAAAAGTGAAACAAAATTTTCGCCCCGTATGGAGTAGATCAGCTCAAGGGAAAGGTAAGGGTTGATGGCAAGTAAGAAGGTAATTTACCCCAAGCCGGAGAACGGAAGGAAAGACTGTTATGGTAAGAGTTCGAGCCTATCACCGACGGAAATACCTTACAGAACTTGCGAGGACAGTAGAGGCACGAGAACATTGGAGTTGCTTTTCGTTACTTTAATTTATAATATTTCTCTGGGAGAGATAGGCTAAGGATAAAAAAAAGGGTCTATTCCATTCGCATCGAGAAAGAAATGGTTGAATGCATCTCTCAAGTCACGACCTAATGTCAGCTCTTTCAGTCCTTTTCCTAGCATAGAAGCACAGACAGAGTTCGAAAAGGTCAAATCTTTGATGATTCCATCATACATGATTGAGTTGTGAAAACAAAAAAAGGTTGTTCAGCACCAACGTGTACCAAACATGTTAAGATGGATATTCATTTTGTTCGGGAAAAGGTTGTGTTGGGCCATATTCGGGTTTTACATGTTCCTACACGGTATCAGTTTACAGACATTTTCACTAAGGGACTTCCCTAACATTTATTTCTGGAATTGAAATTTAGTCTTAGTGTTCGCCCTCCTCCCGCTATGACTGCGGGGGTGTGATAGAATACAATATTCTGTAGGATATATTTTGTTCTTAGAATACTAATCTGGATAGGTTTCCTAAAGTGACTAGGACTATCCTTAGGTTGTATAATATAAATATTGATCAATGGAAAGAGATCTGATGGAGGACTTTAATTAAATCTAGCATGGTATCACAGCTTCAGGATTAGATTACTCTCAACAAATTCTGTAGGATATAATTAAATCTGATGGAGGACTTTAATTAAATCTACCTAGTTGTTGCCACCTTAATCACCACAGTGCCCCTACCTCGTCGTTCATTATCACGAAAGAAGATCAGCCCCAACCATCTCCCCAACCCTCCTCAATCGAATTCCACCCCGCTCTCTCTGTTAACAACATCAAAAATTTCATACCAATTCTTGATCGTGAGAAGGTGCACTATTCTAATTGGGTTGAGTTGTTTGAGTGCCATGCCCATGATTATAATGTTTTGGATCACGTCGATCCTTCCATCACTCGTCCAACCGAAATCACCGATGCACTGTGGAATAGACTTGACTCGGTAGTCAAGCAATGGCTTTACGGAAGGATATCTACTGATCTCTTACAAACAGTTTTGAGTCGTGGTGATAAAGCACAACAGGTATGGGATAAATTAAATGGAATTTTCCAAGATAACAAAGCCACAAGAGCCGTTGTAGGCGTGTTTTTATTTCGCCTACGCGGTGTGAGCGCGCATTTAATTTGACTACCCTGTTGTTAAGGTTTTATTGAAAATTGTTTTGAAAGAAGTCGCCAACAATTCTTTTTAGGAAGAATCATAAACCTAATTGGATATGGGAAAACCATAGGGACAAATTATCCAATGCAGATTTCCCCGTCCTGACTCCATAGATGGTCAAAATGAACCAAAGATTGAGTTCGGGGGTGAGGGTACGAATATGGTCATAATGAACCACATTCGCCCAGAGTTGGCCTCTACTCAATATCGATTCATTACAAATTTTATGCCCAAGAATAACCAAATAATATTTTAAGCACCCTAAAAATAAATTAGTCTAGATTGGTTCAGGAAACACATAAAAGACTATTTTTTAGTGACAAGTTATTATGCAATCAATTTACAAGGAACCTAGCAGGTTGTCCAAATTAATCTGATTAATATTAGAACAGTTCTTTAGGTCTTGTTTAGCAAAATAACATGTGGGTGATAAAAGTAATAAATCAGACAAACATATGATATGCATAGAATGATCAGGCAAACATATGATATACAAAGGCAAGAACAATAATAATATGAATATAAAATAAAGTATAGAAAAGGGATTAGAATGTACAAAGGCACGATTTTTATATTAAAGATCTACATCATGAAAGAAACAGTTAGTAACTTCAATATAAAAATAGGAATTTATTCAAGGACCCTCAAGATTATACCTATGCAGCTTAGATTGAAGAGCGCAACGATCTTTAAACGGAGCAATCGTGGAACCAGGAATGCAGTATGATCAGGAATTGAAATTGATTTGAAAGGATTGAAGTGTTTGAGATTCGTAATAGTATCCGTAAGTGTTCGTGAGGATTTTGTGTTCGTAATATAATAATGAAAATCCCTCGTTGATTCGGAAAATCAGCCCGTTTATAGACAAAAGGGAGCGTGCGCCTCACGCACGTCCTGCGCCAGGCGCAGGCCTACGTGGCAAGCATAATGCCACACGTCAGGCGCACATTGGTGTGCCTGACGCATCCAGCCCAATCAGATATAAACATGTGTAAACGCATTTTTGAAAAGATAGAAAAGAAAGTTTGCGTCTTACACAGGACTTGCGTCAGACGCAGGACTCTGTTTGAGTCACAAATCCTCGTGTCAGGCGCTCATTGGCACGCCTGACGCGATCTGGCCAATGTGCTGGACGAACGTGGCGCAGCCGCCGCGTCTGGCGCATATTCCAGTATATTCGTTTTTTTATTCTACGCGTGCTTTTAAGATGCTATTTTTATCCCTAAAAATCCGGAGATTGAATTTTACGGGATGAAAATCTGATTTATGCTCTAAAGATAATAATAAAAGCATTTATGAAAAATATTTATTAAAACAACAAATATTCAATTGGGCTTTTAAAATGGACTTAAAACATTTCATGGGCTTAAAATACAATTAATCATCATGAACAATTAATTAGGCTTTAGAATATGATTTCAAAACACAATTTTGGATTGATTCTTTAGATTGCTCTTCTGTGGGTCGCGTCAACTAATACCGCGGTATTTTCATCATTGGATCCTTAAATGTGGAGACACGATTATGTGTCTACAGAAGCCCCTACTTTGACTGAGGTTCAGGTTACCGATAGTCAAAGTATACGGTGTCGGGACGAAGAACGATTCTAAACGCTCTGCAGTTTAGAACTGATCTATATACATCGGTCTCTGCAAAACAAAGTCAGTATGCAGGACAATAACTACAAGCAATCTGATTACCTGCAGAAAAAGATGTTAGCAAATAGGTGTAAATAACTCAGATAAAGCACATAATGATGCAAATAATGCAAACTTAAACTCTCTAAGGATGCATGAGACGCTATGCAAGGATTAAGGTTATGCAAAGCTAAGGGAGATGACACGACATGCAAGGTCAGGGTTATGCAAGACTAGGATGTATGAAATGCTAGGTCAGGGTTTTGCAAGGCTGCAATGCAAGATCAGGATTTTGCAAGGATAAAAGATGTGTAGAATGATTAGAAATGCATAGAATGATTTTCAAAAATTGCTTTTAGTAAATGATCGGGGTCCGTAAACGAGGTCCGTGGATTACAACTTTTCGGGAGTTTGCTTTGAATTGGAGGAACAACCACACATAGGAAGCCCCCACTTTGGGTGAGCTTGCCTTGAATTAGGCATCTTGAGCCTTGATTTGAAATGTATTTGATCTTTTCTTGAGCATTGAAAGTTGTCATTGGGGATTCTTCTTTGGGAAGTGATTTAGGCAAAGTCAAATATCGCCAGAGACCATGGAATTGTCGGAGAGTCCTTCAGGGAAAAAGAGAGCTTAGATTGAAAAATAAAAAGGTTTGAATTTATGACTTACATAAATGTAAGTGGGAAAAGGTTTTAACGAGGCTAGGTTCAGACTCGAGTCTATGTCGGGATCTAGAAAGAATATGCTCCTGAACTCTAAAAAATCAAATCATTAGACCATGACTAATTTTATTTTATTGAAGCGGTCGGACCTCGAGATGAGGATTCCTAAGTATCCTTGAGGAATCAGACCATTCGTAGTTCCGATCTGTTTTTTTTGTTTGTTATTATATTATCTTTTTGTGCCCTAACTGTTGCCTAGGCCGTCCTTTCGGGTTTTCAACCTAGCGGGCTTGGACATACCTTGAATGAGGAGTTAGGGTTGATGAAAGGTTGAAAGGTTTAAGGCTTGATGAATGTTTAATTGGTTTGGAATAGGGTAAGGATCATGGATTTGGATTATATGGGTTTAAAGGTTTGATGGATTGCAGGATTTGAATGAGCGGTAGAACTTGTGTGCAAGCCCCCTAGCTTGGATTATATTTTCTTGCCTTTGGCTCTTTCTGTTTTTCTTTTTTTTTTCTTTTTTTTTTCTTTTTATCCTGTTCGTTTTCTTTTGCTTTTGCATTTTTTTCGCACTTTGATCCTTTTTCACTTTTTTTGTTTTTGCCTGGCATTGATGTAGTAAGACTTGCACACAAGTTATTGGTTTAGGTTATTGAAAGGCTCGAAGGTTATTTGTGGAGCATTGATTTTGAAAGGTTATTTGGCTAATGGAGATGATGGTCTATAGATGATGGAGGGAGAGGGGAATAACTCCTGATCCAAAGCATGTCCTTTTTTTCATTTTTCTTTTTTTTTTCATTTCAGATCTCTTTTTATTATTATTTTTTGTCAAGTTCGTTAGGTGATTTAAGTTTTATCATCAAATTAGAAGCACAAATAAAATGATGGAAGGCCGATGAATTTGAAAATGAAAATGCAGTTATTTTATTAATTAGAAATAAATAGAACAAGGCTTATTAGAAGCACAATCCTAAGTGACATAGAATCGACGGGAAAGGAAATGAAGGAGCTAGGGGAGAGTCTCTCTGACTCAACCTAGAAAACTAGCGTTAAATGATCATGCCTCGGCGTTATTTAGGCACTGCCCCAAGGGGTTGCCACTATTTCTGACTTTTGCTGCAGGCGGAATTGGCAATATACCGTCTTCAACCATATCCTGCAGATGATGCTTCCAAGTCCAGCAGTGTGATGTCATATGCCCATTTCCTTGATGGTACTTGCAGTAGGCATTAGGATTCCATCTACTGGATCTCTTCTCAGGAGCAGGGTCGGGAGTAGGGCCAAGAGGCTGAAGCGCTCCCTTTGCATGAAGCCTAGTGAAGGCTTCTTCTAGAGACATGCCTAAAGGAGTGAATGTCCTTTGAAGTCCTTGATAACCTCTCTTGTCAGTAGTTAGGGCATTGATGTCGTTGCTCTTAGAGGTAGAAGGGTTGTTATTAATCTTCTTGAAAGAGTTGTTGTTGTTGGAACTTTTGTTCTTATTGGCTTGTACCTCTTCTTCGATCAGCAGGCCCACCTTATAGAGCTTCATGAAAGACTATATGGGTTGGAATTTAATATGATCCCCATACTTGGGCTGCAAGTTACGGATCACCAGTCGGACCTGATCCTCTTGAGATGGCCTGTTAGTCATTTGTGCAGCTTTTTCCCTCCATCTGTTAAGGAAGGTGACAAAATCTTCGTTGGAGTTCTGTTTTGTTAACTCCAACTCACGCATGCCAATAGGAAGCTGAGTATTATATATATATATTGTTTGTGGAACTCCTCTTAGATGTAGTCCCAGTCATTTAGCTTGGTTTTGTTCAGCGATCAGAACCACTTGGATGGATGTGCATCCAAGGTCAAGGGAAAAACATAAGCAAACAGGTCCTTGCTCATGCCCTTGAGAGCCATAGAAATGGAAAAAGCTCTCAGATGATCATTTGAGTCTTCGACCCCCTTGAATATTGGGAGGTCACCCAATGTTACCTTTTTAGGGTGCTTGTCCCTCAGTTCAGGATCAATGATGTCATGGCCATGAGCCTGACTCTCGAGTGCAGGAATTGACTGGATCAATTGCTCGAGTTTTTCAAACCTCAAATCCGTGTTGGTCTTGATTGGTGGTGGAGTGTCGCCTTGTTCATCTTCTTTAGTTAGCTTCTCCCTCAGTGCCTTAATCTCTTTGTCTTGTTCCTCAAGACGAGAGTTCATCAGTGTGAGTTGAGCCATAATGGAACTGAGCTGTTCATTAGTGTACCCCATTTCAGATGACGATTCGGAAGAGTCGGAGGATTCGTCTGAAATGGTGAGGATGCGCTTGACGAGTCTGGGAGTAGGTTGAACTTGTTGCCTCTCTGTTGGGTGTTCCCAAGTTATAATCTCACGACCTGTCCTGAACAGAAATTGAATGAACCTCGTAAATTTTTTGAAATGATGCTTTTTGAAATGAGAAATGGGAATGAGGGATGGAGAAATGGAAACGAGAGATGAGAAATGAGGATGAAAGTGTGGTATCCGATTTTTGACTGTCTTAATTAACGGTCTGAATCCCACGAAAGTCTCTCATTGGACTTTGAGTTTTAGAGAACTTTGAAGTCGCCACCCTATTAATGTCTGAATAGGGACAGATTTATTTAATAAATCATTTTAAAATCAATTTCAAGAAATATCATTTAAAACGATGATGACTTCATATGGATAAGGCTTTTTGGAAATTGGTCTTTCATACCATGAGATAGGGTTCGGGGTTTAGATTAAGAGGTGCGAACGTCTGGAACTCGTCTCCTCTTTCGTTCTACATAACGGGCTCTTACTGAATGCGTTATTTTCCATTTTAAAGTAATCATGGCTATTCAAAAGAAAGAAAATCACATACTTTGCACATATACACATTAACCATTTTTATTTAGGACCAATATATCATTTGTACATGGTAGGTTTGAGCACTGAAGTTGCACTACGTACTAATCATTGCGGGATTGGAATCCACTCATGGATCAAAACCGTCGTAGTTCGAGCTGATGTCTCACCATAAATGGCCAATTCCACTGGGGAATGAAGAGGATGGAATAGATTATGAATAACTCACCTTTAGAATTAAATAAATCTATCTGAAATAAGGTAATCACTCCAATTAGTGATTGAAACGAGATTAAGATAATCACCATAAATAGTGATTAAATATGAAGGATTAGGATAACCAACTCAATTAGTGATTAATAAGGAAGGAAATAAGTAATCACCCTAATTAGTGATTATTCACGGAAAGATAATCACCTTGATTAATGATTAACAATGAAGGTTAGGAAATAATCACCCTAATTGATGATTATTCAAGGTTTAAGATAATCACTCTAATTAGTGATTAAATGAGAAAAATAATTGTCCTAGTTAACGATCATTACGGTTTAAGATAATCACTCTAATTAGTGATTAAATGGAAAGAATAATCGTCCTAATTAACGATTATTAAGGTTGAAGATAATCACTCTAATTAGTGATTAAATAATGATTGGAGATAATCACCCTAATTAGTGATTAAAAGAAGTTTGAGTTAACCGTTCTAATTAGCGATTAATCGAGGATTGAAATAACCACCTTAATAGTGATCATGTTTATGATTTTTGAGAAGTCTTAGAAGGTTTGCTTCCTAATTGAAGGCTTTTGGGAAATAATCTTTATTGAAGATTATAAAGTCATTTGGAGAGAAATGATCAATTTGAGATTGAATTTGGAGATTTGTGTTTGGCTAATTGGAATTTGGCCATTTAAAGCGAGACACGTGAAACGGCCTAAAATCAATTCGGAGATCATAATTACCAATCTAATTATGTCAAATTATATGATTAATCCATTTGAATATGGAGAACACATTTTTAAAATGTAAGATGGATCATCATACAATTTAACTTTGTTAGATTTACAATTTTTCCTCTTAATTGAGATTGGGTCATTTGATTTATGTACTATGATATATTGGCCCAACATGCAATATTTGTAGCATTGGTTGCTCATTTTATTAAAAAGAGTTGTGGAATTATTTATGAAAATTATGCATAAACATCTTCATGTTTTTTTTATTAATTCAGTGATGCAATAACTATAAAGAATCACTATTATTACAACAATATGTACAAAATCTATGATCTATACAAATCTTCAATCTTGGTCTTCACCATGATGCTCCTTTATCTTCACATCGTTGAATGGGCTTTGGAATTCATGTTTAATGGGCTTTGGAATTCATGTTTATTTGTGAATTTGTGAAAGTTAAAGATTAATTAACTTCTTTGATTTTGATTTTTTTATGATAATTTTTATTGATTTTTATTTACATGATAAAATGAGTCATTTTAAGAGAAACTTAAAATTTCATGATTTTTTATTCACATTTTCGTATGAAGAAAACATTTTTTTTTATGAAAGTTGAGTTAATTACATTGCTTCATTTTCCAGATTGCCTTTTTGTTCTTGTACTGACTTACAGAAATTTTAACTTTCTGAACAAAATGTTAAAATGAGAATATGATACATCTATGGATAGATTAGTGAGTTCTTTATGTTGTATCAAAATTTCACAAGTTTTTAGTGAACACTTGAATTATGGTGAATTTTATGTCAAAACTGTTCAAAACAGGACCTTTATTCAATTTGTTCTTTGAGATCCAACTTATTGAACTTATTTTCAAGTGAAATTTGGTATGAACATTATAGACATTTTGAACGACTAGACTGGAAAGTTTCACTTGAATTGGACACTTTTAAGACCTTGTTTTATTTATTTTCTTAACTGAAAGGAAAATTAATTTTCTGGAATTTAGTGATTTACATGAATGATTTTGTAAAAATGATGTAAAATTGTATAAAATTCATATGAACATGATTTTTATATTTTTGAAAATCTACTGATGTTTTCTTCAAACTTGATATTTAGTTTTATCTAAATGACTTTATTTTAAACTTTATTGATAGAACAATCCTAGGTGATACTGGACAAAATCAGTTTTACACAACAAAGTTATATGATTTTTAATTATTTACAAAAAATTCGTTCTTTAGAAATTCCAATGCCCAGTTTCTGGAAACATCTTGCACCTCATAGGAAAAATATTTAATCCTACAAACTATTCTGATAATACAGACGAAAAATGAAATGTATTACGAAATTAAAACTGATTATAATTACAGCATCACATTTTTTTATGGAGATGTTTTTACACAATTTATCTTGAATTTTTTTATGAAATCATTTTTGGTGATGAATAACAACTTGATTAAGGAAAATCACATAATCACATTGTTTCCTAAGAGTCACCCCATTAGAGGTGACTATTCTAGTTGGGGTGATTTAAGGTTGGGAACCTATTAGGACTTCCACATACCCAAATTACTCCAAAGATTAAAAAATGATAAGAAGAAAACAAGGAAGAAGTTAGTAGATGATTAAGAAGATAATCAAAAATAACAAGAACTTCAACTTTACCTTGCTAGCTCAATGTTGCACTTCCTTTTTGCAAATTTTTCTACCTTTTTTGTGATTTTCTTAATTTCTAAGTGAGTTTCTAAATCTTCTTAATTGCTAACTTAAACTTTTTTTTTGTGTTTTTTCTTCTTTTGATGAACTTCTTTTACTTACTAATTATCTTACTAACTTTTTCTTTATTTTCTTAAGTGTAATTTCTTTAGAGGAAAGGAGTACAGAAGATGAGAGAATTAGTGAAGTTAAGTTGAACTCCTTTCAACTTGGTTTTGAAGTGAAAAGGGGAGGGTATTTATAGAGAAATGAGGAATGTGAACTAGGGTTTCAAAGAGGGAGAAAATCAGATTTTTCATCCAAAAAATCTGATTTTCTTCATCCTTAATCACCTTAATGACATCACTCTAATGACCTTACCCTAATGACATCATCAAATCTCTTTGGAAACACAAATATTCTTATTCTTTTTAGATTTGCTCATTAATGAGGCAAGATCAGATATTCAGAAAATATTCTTCCTAAAACATCCTAATATGTAAAAAAAATTGCATTGAAAATCGTGCAAACGAAACTGACCAGGATGCTGCGCCTAGCGCAGGAAGCTGCGCTAGGCACAGCACCTTGCGCTAGGCGCAAGGCTCTGCATCTGGCGCAGAGCAAGCTTGTGCGCTAGGCGCACAATCATGCGTCTAGCGCATGATTGTGTGCTTGGCGCACACTTGATTCTTCCGGAAAGAATCCGGATTTCCCCCCTCTTACACATGGGATTTGATTCTTATTCTCACATCTTTTCATGATTCTTATTCTCTAACTAATGGATAAAGGACGTGTTTAGTGGATAAAGAATATATTCTAATTCTTTATCCAATGAACAATGACTTGACCATCAAGAAAACTGATTAATGCCGGTTCGCGACTCGTTTTTCATCTTTCCGAAAGACTAACTTATGACAATTAACGAAAACTCATCAAATTAATAAAGACGAGCATGATTATACTACGAATCATTTTATTAAAACGGTGGTGGTAGTTTTTGACTACGACTCACGGAAATTATACTTCTAAGCCGAAACTGTATGACTAATACGCAAAAATGGAAAATCGTGCGACGGAATGAAACTCGCGCTCCGGGGCGCGCGCTCCACGATGCATGATAATTTTGTTATTTTTATTTTTCAAAACCTTTATTTATCCGAAAAAAGGTGTTCAAAATTTGGTGTCTACAGAATGCCCCACATTGGTCGAATTTCGGAGAAAATGATGGCCAATGTTTGAAAAGACACAAAATTTTGACTTGCGACTTTAGTTATCATCAGTGCTATCTTGAAAACATGACTTGCGACTTCTGTTGCCGCTTTAAGTAGAAAATCCCAGTTAAGTTTCTAAATAAGGAGATGCGACTTTGACATCGTCTTAAATAGAAAATCCCAATTAATTTTCTAAAATTGAAAATGCGACTTTATTGTCATCTTAGATAGAAAATCCCAATTAATTTTCTAAAATTGAAAATGCGACTTTATTGCCGTCTTAGATAGAAAATCCCAATTAATTCTCTAAAATTGAAAATGCGACTTTATTGTCGTCTTAGATAGAAAATCCCAATTAAATTTCTTAAATTGAAAATGCGACTTTATTGTCGTCTTAGATAGAAAATCCCAATTAATTTTCTTAAATTTTGAAAATGCGACTTTATTGTCTTTTTTTCTTTTAGTCTTATGAATTTGTCTTTTGTTAATGTGAGAAATTCCAACAATTAACAGGTCGACTCCAGTTTTTACAGTTTTTCATGGCCTTGATGACAAACAAGTTGTCAAGTCACCATTACTTACTTTTTATGACTCCATGTGTTATCATGTCACCTTAAATTAGGACATTGTCAGGTCATGTCACCTTAGAGTGATGCATTGTTAAGTCATGTCACCTCAAAGGGTTGACCAAAGGTTATTACCCTCTAGATAAACTATGGTGGACCAAATCATCATGTGGCAAAATTTTTTATCTGTTTTTCCGAAATCTTTCAGAAAATTTATCATGCATAATGCTTATTCACTTTATTGGAAAATGATGATCACTATATAAAATAGATTGATCATGGTCATTATTTTGGATGATTATTAGGAAAGGATTGTATCAACGTTCTTGATTCATCATTGACACTGTTTTTTTTTTATGTTCGGCTTTAGTAAAAATTGCCATACCACAAATGCTTGGTCCTTAACCATTGTGAAGGATGCTCCTTATTATCCTATGGACAATACTCAAACTCATTATCCATGGCATAAATCATGGATGATCATCTTTTCCATCTATAAAAGGGGCATGGTTCTTCATTTCCAAATGCACCACTTCCACTACTTCAATCTTTTCTCTAAATTTTCCTTTCACAAAAATGGTTCTTACTTATGAAGAAGCTAATGAAATGCGGAGTCGGGAGAAAAAACAACTCTCGGGGATCACAAGAAACTTGGAGCAACCAAGACAATCCTTTTCCTCTTACCGCTCCACTAAGGTGCTTATGCCTTTGCTCTCACTTTCTATTTGTTACGACATGATTCATGCTGCTTCCAAATTTTGGGATGAAACTCGCCATGTCTTCCGCTTTGGAGACCGGGAGATTGTGCCTCTTTTTGAAGAGGTCGAAGGTTTGCTAGGCTTACCATCCAATGGACCAGTTATCACACCTTGATCTCCTACTAGGATCTCGGGAGATTTATCAACGATTTTACATCTTCCCGAAAATCTTCATGGAAACTACCTACAATATGGTGAGGTATTTCTTGTCAACTTATTATTGACTTTACAATTTGGCACTTGGCAATTTTCTAACAATGCCAACTATAGGATTGCTAGAGAAAATGCTTGCATTCTTATTATTTGGGAAGTACCCTCATTAAATGGTCTTTAAATGCATGCCATGTTCGGTGTCTTTCACTTATTCCTCAAATTGTTAGTGGGGGTCGTCTTGGACCACTTATTTTGGGGAAAATGTTCCTTGGCTTAGATGAACTCAAAAGAAACCCTCAAAGCTTTGTGAAAGGATGTCCATTAGCCCTTCATTTATGGCTATTAGAAAAATTTTCTCTCATGAAACCCCACAAGAGTCTTACTTGCAAAACTAGTCATGTCCGGGAGAGAGGTCTTCTTCCTTTCTTCTATCAACTTAGCAAAAATGGTGGGTGGGAGGATTTTTTCAACATCAAGACATAAAGTGGGTCACAAGCCACCTTGGCATTAGTGCAATTGTATATTGCAATTCTGGTCGCAGAGGTGTACAATTACCCGGGCTTTGCCAAGTCACTTTCTACCTTCCATGGAGATGTCTAAGGCAAATTGGTTGGAAGCAAGAGCACATTCCTGCCCTCCAGGTTCTTCCATCTTGTACCACTTATGAGGCTGATATGAGTGGTATTCAGAGAATGCCTACTATATGGCAGGGGACTAAAATTATATCAGCACTACCGGAACCTTTCTTTCCACTGATTGATGAAAATTACCTTCAATGGCTTCTAGCGGATATTGGTCAAGACAAAGATTCAGACGGGCCTGCCATGAAGAGGAGAAGGGTTTGAGGGAATTGTCATGTTTATTTTCTATGTTGTTTTTTTTTATTATTATTTAGTTTGTAGGAAATGAAGGCTTTATGTCTTTTATGTATGAGATGAAGTACCCCGGTTGGGATGAATAAAAGATCTGTTTGTGAGAAATTCAATGTGAACACAATTCTAAATACGTGCACACTTTAACATTAAATATGACATGCAAATCATAATTAACTAATCATATGACACATAAAAGCATAACATATAAACCTTAACAATCAAATACATGTTTTTCCATTTTTCCTTTTCCGTTTTTCTTCTTTTTCTTTTTTCGTTTTTTTTTTTTTTTTTTCGTTTTTTTTTCGTTTTTTTTTTTTTGCATATATCATATGAACATCTAAAAACTCATGGCATGCTTATTAAGAACAACCAGATAGGATACAAAACCCACAAACTGCTTGGTTACTTAATTATGACAATTACAATTACTTTGATGCCTAAGCGTAATATTTCTTCAACTGATCAAGATTAGTGAAATGGGTGAACTCATTTCCATCAAAATCCATTAGCTTCACTGCTCCAGCCGTGGTGACATGCTTGACCAGGAATGGTCCAGACCAGTTAGGCTTGAATTTTCCTCGAGGATCATGCAACGGAGCTCTATTCTTATTTAAGACTAGATCACCTTCTTGAATGTCTCTATCTCGAACCCTTTTGTTAAATGCACGAGCAATTCTCCGTTGATAGAGTTGTATGTTATGCAATGCTTGTAGTCGGCGCTTGTCTGCGAATGCAAGCTCATCATAGCGAGTTTTGTGCCACTGGTCTTCCGAGATTTCACTTTCTGATATGACCCTGAGAGATTGTATCTCCACCTCAACTGGTAGGATTGACTCCATCCCATAAACCAAAGAATACGGGGTTGTTCCTGTTGGAGTTCTGATTGATATCCTATATCCCTAGAGGGCATATGGGAGTTTGGCATGCCATTCCCTAGTCTTTTCAGTCATCTTGGCAACAATAGTCTTGATTGTCTTATTGGCTGCTTCCACCGCTTCATTTGTTTGGGGCGATAAGGTGAGGACTGATGATGCTTGATTCCATATTTTGCGAGAGTGGTCTTCAGATGACCCTCAAATTGTGATCCATTTTCAGAGATGATTTCAAAAGGTATGCCATACCGACAGATGATATTGTTAACCACAAATTTTGAGACTTGCTTTGCCCCTAGCTTTGAAAATGATGCAGCTTCAACCCACTTCTAAAAGTAATCAATTGCTACAAGAATATACTGATTCCCATTTGAAGCCTTCGGATGAATTTGTCCGATTATGTCTATGCCCCAACTTGAAAACGGCCAAGGAGAAGTCATATTATGTAATGACACAGGTGGCATATGATTGAGGTTAGCAAATGTTTGACATTGCTTGCAGGCGCGGACAAAGCTGATACAATCGCCTTCTAGAGTGCTCCAATAGAAACCTGCTCGCAAAATTTTACGAGCCAGCAATCTTCCATTCATATGGGTCCACATTCCCCTCCATGAAATTCTTCCATGATGACTTGCTTTTCGCTGTCATTTACGCAGAGTTGCAGAATACCATCAAACCCTTTGTGATACAGTCTGCCTTTTAGTATGAGAAAATGAGCAGCTAGCCTTCTGATAGCTATGCGGTCCTTCTTGCCACTTCCCTCTGGATATTGCATAGTTTCCAGAAAATTCTTGATATCCTTATACCAGACATCATCATCATCATCTTGTTGAACCAGCACGGAGATAATTTGTGCTACCGTCACTGTTGGACCCTTCCTTTCTTCAATTAAAACTGACTGGATCTTTGTACCATTTTCCCATGTTAAATTAACAGCGAGATTGGCTAAAGCATCAGTGAAACTATTTTGTTCTCGAGGAAGATGTTTGAAGCTGATATCATCAAAATAAGGGATCAATTCTTGAAGGTACTCTGTGTAGAGCTGAAGTCTCTCATCTCTAACCCTCCAAATTCGTATTGTTTGAGATATGATAAGATTAGAATCTCCATACACAGTGAGATGTCTTGCCCCTGCTACCAAGGCGGCCTTTACTCCATATATGCAAGCTTCATACTCGGCTGTATTGTTTGTTGTTGGGAAATCTAGCTTGACAACAAATGGAATATGGACTCCATCGGGATCTACTAACAAAACCCCTGCTCCATTACCTCTCCTATTAGAAGCTCCATCAAAGTACATGCACCATTGTGGATTGTTAATGAATAGTAAGTACTCATCAGGGAATGCATCATCATATTCATCTCCTGACATTAGTCCTTTTGCTAGGGCTTCATATATGGCTCTTCCTTTTACAGACTTCTGGCTGACACATTGAATATCAAACTCAGAAAGTATAGCATGCCATCTTGCCAATCTTTCACTAAGAATGGGTTTTTCAAACAGATACTTGATTGGATCCAGTCTTGAGATCAGATAGGTAGTATGAGCTTGAAGGTGATGCCTCAACTTCTTCGTGGCATAGACCAGGGAAACACATGCTTGTTCCAGAGGGGTATATGTTGTCTCATACTCAAGGAATTTCTTGCTGAGATTGTATATGACAACCTCTTTCTTTGTTCTCTCTTGATATTGGGCTAAGAGAGCTCCCATAGCCGTTTCTGTGATAGTGAGGTACATAATCAGAGGTTCTCCTGGTATAGGTGGCATTAGAACAGGTGGATTTGAAAGGTATTCTTTCATAGAATCAAAAGCTTCTTGACATTATTCATTCCACTCATGGGATACCCCTTTTTCTGAGCAGCTTAAATATAGGTTCACATCTCATAGTGAGTTGTGAGATGAACATGCTGATATATTGAATTCTGCCGAGAAATCCTCTTACTTCTTTTTCTATTTTTGGAGGAGGCAATTCCTGAATAGCCTTCACCATTTCAGAGTCCACTTTGATGCCGTCTTGACTAACAATGAATCCCAACAACTTCCCCGAAGTGAAGCCAAACACACATTTTTTAGGGTTCAGCCTTAAATTGTATTTCTTGATTCTTTCAAAGAAGGACCTTAATGCAGGAATATGCCCCTCACGATATTCACTTTTCACAATCATGTCATCTACATAAACCTCCACAATATCGTGGATGAGGTCATGAAGGATAGTGGTTGCAGCCCTTTGATTTGTGGCTCCGGCATTCTTGAGACCAAAAGGCATAACTCGGTAGCAAAATTCTATGCTTTTGCCTAAAGGTATCATCAAAGACACCGGGTATCATCAAAGACACCGGGTCAAAATCCTCTTCTCTAGAGGACTCAGAAGCGAAAAGCTTCTTAAGGACTCCATGTTCCAGACTATCCACCCAGTCATTTTCTTTTTTCATGTTTTGTTCTCGGACAAGCCAACTTTTGATTAAGTCCAAATTCCTAGCTTCATTGAAGAATATATCCAATCTCGGTAAAATCTTCTTTTCTTTCCTACTAAGCCAAGGTTTTGGAAATTCGTAGTATGGCTCAGTATCTCCTTGCAGGATGAACTGACCATTGAGGGTAGAAGAAGGTTTTTTGGTGTTTTGAGAAGTGTCGCCCAGATCATATCCTAATCCATGTCGGTTCTGCTTGTCTACTACGGGGATTGGTTGCTTGATTCTCCTACCATCATGCCCTAATCCAGCTCCTTGATTATAACCCATCTTCATCATAATCTGAAATCCTTTGGACAGAGGTTGCAGGGCAATCCCTACAGGCTCTTTGACTGCATTCGTGGTAGGGCTGAGGTGTTTGTTTTCTGGCGGTAATTGGTCATCCTTAGAAAAGGGACAAATTTCTTCTTTTTGGACCTAAAGGTAGAGAAAAAGAATTAAAAGAAAAGAAGGCTACATATTGCAGAGTGCATTGCAGAGTAAAGAAAATTTTCAAAAACAACTTTGTCATATTTTGACTAGAATGGTCCACCTTCGCAATTTTGCTTTTTATTATTCATTTTTTTTTTGTCTTTTGACTTTATTTTGATCTTTTTAAATGATTTTACTGTCCTTGGGGTTGAAAACAAAATTTTCATTCTTCCATTCCCTGCTTAATATTTGAACAAAGACAGAAAATATAGAGATTAGGGCCTGTATCCCCATTGATGCGTCAATTCAGCATTCTGAAATTGCTCCTGTGATGACTGGCATCTTGAATTCTGATCACATTGCCTGAAATACAATGGTTAATATATTTGAGTCGAAGCTGAAGGTTGCCTACATATCCCCATTGCTCCAAGTACATTTTATGGGGAATCAGACTTAGCGTAGTTCGTTATTTTAGAAAGAACTAAAGTTTTTTTTATTTAATAAAGCAGCTGCACTCATATTGAGCTACCTACGTACCCCAGGTGTTACATAGGTGGAGTGATCTCACAGTGCAAGTGTAAGTGATTATGGGAATTCAAGCTGCACGTACTTCTCTAATACTAACAAGCTGAAAGAAGATTTTTTTTTTTTTGCATATGGGCTAACCCCCTACAGGACTTTTACCGAAGATTTTTTTTTCTTCTGTGAGCTGATTAAGTAGCTTTGCGGTGGACAAGAGCTATGTTGGTGATTTGCTTGATGCGATGGCTGAGAGCATGACATTGGTTTGTACCGTGACCATGCAACTGATGATATTGGCAGTACTTGTAAAGATCTGACCCTACTGGACTTGCCCCTGGGCGTCTGGGAAGTGGATGAATCTTACCTTGTTCAACCAATTTGCGAAAGATATCGACTTGGGATTGCAGTCGTGGATGTGACGACACCTTTCTTGCAGGTACTTCTTTGTGGGTTGGACTAATGATGCCTCGGTCGACCAAGTTTTGAACTTTGTAGTAATGATCATGGCATCGATCAGTTTCATGCCCAAATTGACGACAATAAGCGCAGAGTTTGCTCATGTCTGTTCCAGGAAGGGGTAAACAGTGCACATGTGCTGAAATTTAAAGTATACCTTGCCTCCGAAGACGATCATACACCATACTCAATGGTTCATCTATCTTAGCATATACCCTTGGATTTGTGTTGGGAATTTCAAGATCTTCCCGTGGTCGTTTTTCTTGCAATTTCAGAGCATCGATGTCAAAGCCATGTTGTTCCATGTGGCTGAGGGAGGTGTACTTGATAGTAACCATGCGACGATAATAGAAATCGTTCAGGTTCCGCAGCAATATGAGCATGAATTCCCAATCAGTAATAGGGAAACGAAGTTGTGTTCGGATATGAGGGCATCTCGAACAAAAGTGCGAGAAGGTTTCTAAGGCACTCTAACGCAAAGTGACTAGCTTAAACTTCTTGACGTCAGTCTGTTTATGTTCGAGAGCCCAATTAATAAAAGCTTGGCTAGCATTTTCCCAACTAGCCCTATCTACACAATTTGAAGAATAGTACCAGTCCAGAGCTGGTCCTTCTAAACTCTTGTCAAACAGCATGGGGTAATCTTCCTCTGGTATGCCCCATGGATGCAAAGCATTCACAAATCCCACTAAGTGGACAAAAGGATCACCGTTCCCATCAAATTTTCTGAATTGGGGTAATTCACGATAGTGATCTTCATGTTAATATCCTAGAAAGAGAATCAGTGATTCGGTGTGAACTTCTCGGATAGGACCTACTACATTAAAGTCCAGATCAAAATCATCTGTCCTAGATCTCTTCTTTGAGTCATTATTATCATCTTGAGGATTGCCGACACAGGATTCTTCCGGTGCTCCAGATGACGTATTATGTGTGCCGATGCTCGGAACTCCTATTTCTTCCTCGTCATCCTCCCTATATTCTGGTTCCGTTTCTTCATCACTTTCATCTGGTGTGGCTGCTGGAACCTCATTCATCCATGAATTTTCAGGTGCTGCTAGAATACAGTGGATAGTATAACCATCCAACCTAGTGCCCTCCACTTCGTTCAGATACAATAACGATTTTCCGGCGTTGGAGATGGTCATAATTTCTGGAACACCAGAAATAATCACAGCAGCTTGATCAGTGAGAAGCTTTACCTTCTGATGTAGAGTAGAGGCTACTGCTCTATTTTCATGCAGCCATGGTCTTCCTAATAAGAAGTTAAAACAGGCTTGTATGTCAATGACCATGAATTCCACCTTCCTTGCCACAGGACCACATTCAATGAGGAGGCTGATCAAACCCAATACTTCTCTCATCATATGCTCTGACCACCTGGTTGGATGGTACCAGATCCTCTTTTGAATACCCAAGCCTTGTTAGCACGCGCAGAGGGCAAACATTGATTGCGGAGCCATTGTCGATCAACACCCTAGGTATCTCCCATCCATTACAGCGTATAGTGACGTGTAATGAATTGTTGTGGTTGATATTGTCAGGGAGATCATTGTCTATGAACATGAGAGTTCGATCTACCCCATGAATGAGCCCCACCATTTGGTCAGGTGTTATAGAAGAGCTTATAGAGGCTTCATTAAGATGTTTTACAACAGCTGCCCTATGAGGCTGGGAATGCATTAACAATTTCTAGATGGAAACATTAGCATTTACTTCTTTCATGCGCTTGATAGCTTCATCTTCCTTGTTACTTTCCTCTTTCATTGGCTCTTTGCCCTTTTCCTTCCTTCTCAATACCTCCAAAGGATTTTCGTCCTCCAAATGGGATGGTTTAAAGTGGCGGCCTGCTCTACTACGCCGGTATGCATATGCTGATGGGATGGTGGGCGGGCGCGGATGTATCGTCGTTTGGGCACCGCACCCGGCCAAAGATAAAATTTCTCCTACTCTCTTTTACACTAAAGCAGTATAATGGAAGTAGGGGTCGTTTCCACAGGGAAACAGGGACGAGTTTAATATTTAGCGTGAATTAATACCTAGATGACTCTAAGGGTCGAGCAACCTAATAAAAAGGGGGGTTTTCAAAAGAGTTATAAACAAGCTAAAATTAACTAGCAAATAAATAGAATGAGAAATCAATATGGAAAGATCTTGAATCCGATTAACATCCACTTCAATTCGTTATCGATCATTGAACCTCCACTCTAATTATTTCCATGATTATCTATTGCCGAGAACTAATCTCGCATTCTCCTTATTCTTAGTTGAATAGCACGATCAGCGTGACTATAAAACCCTAACTAAAGGATAACCTAGTCCGATCTGCGTCTAAGTTCAATCCAATAGCAGCAATAAACACAGAGAACCAATAGACCTGCTAATGTCATACACGCGATAAACATTCAACAGTTGATTCAATTTCCCTAAGAAATAACCAAGAAGATCTGCATCTGAGTTACTCCCTAGTTTGCTACCAAATGACAAAAGAATAAAACAATCTGATTCTATTCTTAAATCTAGCATTAGATTAATTACACAATCAAACTAGTAACGTTCCTAGCATAATTATGCAATAATCATAAATCACAAGCATAGAAATTGAACCATAATCAAGGAAAAGAGAAAGAGAGGAAAGATCTCACAATAACACTTGAAGCTTCATATTAATCTCGTTCAAGAACAGTTCAAGCTACAATCGGCATAGCATAAGCCAATTCCATGATTGAAATCCCTAAAAACTAAACTAGAAAATAAAAACTAAAAAGAGAAGATAAGAAGAGAAGAATGGAGTGTTCGATATTCTCTCTCCTCAAGTGTGTGTCCCCCTAGGTCCAAAAATCAACTTTAGTATTTATAGTAAAGCTCAAAAATCAGTCGACAAATAGACCGACCTAGGGGTCGCGAGGTGCGACACTGATCGCGAGTCGCGAAGAGCGTTCTGACTCCCGCGCACAATTTGGATGGGCACTGGTCGCGAGTCGCGACAGACCTCGCGAGTCGCGACGGCAGTATGCTCGCGAGGTGCGAGGAAGCTCGCGAGTCGCGAGCGCTGGGCGTTGGGCAGTGAGCGCTGGCTGAGCGTGCGGGTGTGCGGGCTGCTTGGCGATGGGCGCTGGGCAGTCGTGCTCGCTTGCGATGCTTCGAGCTTGGCTTGGCGAGCTTGTGGCTTGTGATGCTCGGCTCAAATGCATTTCACCTTGGAAGCTCGGAATGCATGACATTAACACAACTTATATCGCAAAACTCCGAACTTCCGCTAAGGAGGATTTATATGCAAACCTTAACAATTACGAACAAATCCCTTAGCAATGTGCACCTAAAATACCACAAGAACATCGTATAACTTGAGCGTATCAAATACCCCCACACTTGAACTTTACTCGACCTCGAGTAAACTCAAAAAATGAGAAATACCAATTAAATCATCGCCCAAGCTATCGAAACCAACCTACACTCCCCATCAACTACATCATCACATCTAAACAAAATCCGCCCAAAACCTAAACGTAAAGGACAATGACTCCCCCACACTTACATTAAAGCTCTCCCAAACCTCAAAAAATGATTTAAAACTACTTCAACTAATCTATATAAGCAAGCCATGGAACAATAACAAAAAGGGATAAATTCCATGCTTACTCCCAAAACAATCGGCTAACCAATGCAAGTTTAAATCCTTACCGGATAAGGACTTAAATTTCAACAATGACCTCCAATTCAACACTTATCAACAAAAGAAAGTGAAAGCCAATTACAAACAAATCTTCACAAAATCAAGGATGAAATAACCAATCCAAACCCGAAAGCGCTTTCAACCTTATGACACCATCTCCGGCAAATGAGTTTTCAAAGTACAAAATTCTCTCTTAATCTCTCATTTTGCCTAGGAGCCCTTTCGGGTTTTCATCCTAGTTTCTCACATTTTTTTTTATATCTCACCATCTTACCCGCTCAATATAAGCCACTTTTTTGCATAGGTTGCCCTTTCGGGTTTTCAACCTATCCGGGCCCCCATTTTTGCCTGAGTCGCCCACCCTTGTGGGTTTTCAACTCAGTGGGTTTCATTTCATCACTTTTTTTTTCATTTTTTTTTTCATTTTTTTTTTTCAAAATGAAATAAATACAACATAAATACAACATAGATACATGAGAATGAGAATACCCTCCCCCCTACTTAAACTACATATTGTCCTCAATGTGACGACAATTAGAAGAAAAAGTAAACTGAAAATGGGGGAAGAAAATCGAAAATCGGGTAAATCGAAGATCGAATGCTCAAAACTCATGACCAAACAATCCGTCAAACTCAAATTTCTTAACAACACCAACTCAAATCTCATAATCAACTCACAACCCTCTCCCTCGAATCACTCAAACAAATGACAAGTTCAAAAGTTTCGAATTTTTGAGATTTGCTCCTAGCTTAAGAGATCGAAAAGATACATTAACAATCTCAACCCTCTAGTTGTACCAACTCCTAGCTATTGAAGTCCTCCCAACGGATTTTCTATTGCGGAATTTTGGCTCCAAGTGGATTAAGATTGGTTGTGGATCTTTTTAGTGGGAGGGCGGTGGGTGAAATAAAATTTATTGTGGTGGTGGAAATTTGATGAGAAATAAAGAAAAAGAAAGAAAATAAAAGGGGTCTCGGGTTGCCTCCCGAGAAGCTCGTTGTTTAAAGTCGTTAGCTCGACTTAGTACCTTGAGCTCAATAATTAGGCTTGTGCTCCATATGTGACAATGGTGGCTCCATGTCAACCTCCAATTCAAGTACCTGCAAAACAGATTCAGAAGAACTCTTGCAATGCATCGTTAGTGGTACAGTTTCAAAACAAGGTGGTAAGTCAGGAGGCTTTTTCCGCTCTTTCAACTCGGGCACCATAACCTGCACGTTAGTAGGAGGCACACAATCCTAAACCAAGACCTCATCAGCATTCATCAACTCATCAACCTGCTCAATATCAAGAACATCATGCAAAACAGAGTCAACAATGTTAATAGAGCAAAGTGAGCTATCATCTTTAAGTAGAAGCTTAGGATCATTTATATCAAATGCCTCTACCTTTCCCTCAAACTCCATAGTCAAAGAACCAGCGCAAACATCAATTTTAGTGCAAGATGTTTTCAAGAAAGGTCGCCCCAAAAGGATTGGGGCGGCATGCTTATCGGGTTCCATCTCCGTAACATAAAAATCAGCGAGGAAATTGCAATTTCCCAACCTTAACTAACACATCCTCTAATTTACCCCTAGGATAAACATTGGATCTATCAGCTAGTTGAATCACCACACCAGTTTCATGCAAATTGCCAAGTTTCAAAGACTTATACAATGAATATGGAATCACATTAATTGACGCACCTAAGTCTAACATGGCTTTAGGAAACATGGTGTCACCTATAGTACATGGGATGGTAAACATGCCTGGGTCATTGCACTTTTGAGGTAATTTCTTTTGAAAGATAGCCGAGACATGCTCGCTAGCCTTCACTTTTTGCACTCCCTTTTGTTTTTGCTTTCTTTTCGAAGTACACAATTCTTTAAGGAACTTAGCATACCCGGGTACTTGATTTAAAACATCAAAAAGAGGAATGTTTACCTCACATTTACGAAAGACTTCGTAAATGTCGTTGTTGCGCTCTCGCATTGCGGGTTTCTCTCAATGCCTCGGGAAATGGTGGCTCGGGTTCATATGGTGGAGGAGGTGATTTTTTGACTTTCTCCTCTTGTCGAGGTGGCCATGATTTACTATCTCGTTGTCGGTTCATGCTCGATCACCTCTTCCACTATCTCTTTGTCTCGAACCACCAACCTCTCTTTGCTTGCAATTTCCGCTCCACTCCGCAATGTGATAGCACTCACGTTCATTTTTGGGTTGAGTTACGTTTGGGATGGCAACCTCACCGAATCCCTAGCCTCTAACTTGGTTACGGCTCTCCCGCAATTTGGCTTACTTGGTTCTCCAAGTTCTTGATGCTCGATCGAGTTTCCTCTTGGAAGCGCACCATGTTACCCCGCATGTTAGTCACATTTTTAGTTAAAGCATTTAACATTTCTTCAGTGGACATGCTAGAGCTCGAGTCTCGGCCTTGGGGCCTAGGATTAGGGTGTGGTTGTGGCCTCGTTATAGGTCTTGTTGTTGATGTTGATTGCCAAATCGAAGTTAGAATGATCTCTCCACCCTTGCTCGGAAGCATAGGAGTAGGGATCATGTCTCGTAATGCTTGTTGGCCTTGAAAACCTACGGCTTTGACCTCTTCCCTAAATTCTTCTTGCATTTGAGGACAAACATCGGTATGATGATCTAAAGAACAAATTCTACAAGCTTTTACCTGTTGAACTCTATTGTTCTTTACCATGAACTCCCGCATCATTGATGTAAGAGCTTGTACTTGATCCTCGGCCTTTGAAGAGCTAGAACCTGGACTTTCAACATTTGCTCTACGATGATTCGATCTTCTATCGAAACTGTCTCGAGCCTTCAGCTAGTTCTTCAATGAGTTCTCTAGCTGCAGTTGGGGTTTTGTTTATGAAAGAACCTCCACTAGCAGCATTCACCATTCGCACATCTTCGTCAGAAGAACCATTGTAAAAGTACAGAATGAGGTCTTCATCAGAATAGCCATGATATGGACAACTAGCACAAAGTCTCTTGAACCTCTCCCAATATTCGTAGAAAGACTCATCGTGTTTCTGCTCAATATTGCTGATTTCCTTCTTTAATGTTGAGGACTTAGAAGCTGGAAAGAACTTCTCAAGAAATCGCCTCTTCATTTCAACCCAAGTGGAAATACAACCAGGAGGAAGATAATATAACCAATCTTTAGCTCCATCCTTCAATGCAAAAGGAAAAGCTCTCAACTTGATTTGTTCATCCGTTGCTCCACTTGGTTTCATGCTAGTACAAACCACGTGAAACTCCGAAAGAAATTTGTTTGGATCTTCTCCATTGAGCCCATGGAACGAAGGAAGCAAATGTATCAACCCCGACTTCAATTTAAAAGTAGTGCCTTCATCAAGAGCCGGAAATGAGATGCACAATGGTTGTTGATCAAGGTTAGGAGCCGTGAGCTCCCTCAAGGTACGTGTTTCAATTCTCGGAGGCATCTCTTCCTCCACTTCACCGTTAAAAGATGATTCTTGAAAATTTTTTTGCAAAATGTTTCTCCACCTGAAAAGAGTCAATTCTAATTCGGGATCGTAATGCAAAGATTCTTTGTTAGTAGTACGAGTGTTAACCATAAACAAAGAGCACAAGCAATACAATCCAAAAACACACGCTATATACAAACAAGTAACACCGTTTCCCCGGCAACGGCGCCAAAATTTGGGCGGACGCGGATGTATCGTCGTTTGGGCACCGCACCCGGCCAAAGATAAAATTTCTCCTACTCTCTTTTACACTAAAGCAGTATAATGGAAGTAGGGGTCGTATCCACAGGGAAACAGGGACGAGTTTAATATTTAGCGTGAATTAATACCTAGATGACTCTAAGGGTCGAGCAACCTAATAAAAAGGGGGGTTTTCAAAAGAGTTATAAACAAGCTAAAATTAACTAGCAAATAAATAGAATGAGAAATCAATATGGAAAGATCTTGAATCCGATTAACATCCACTTCAATTCGTTATCGATCATTGAACCTCCACTCTAATTATTTCCATGATTATCTATTGCCGAGAACTAATCTCGCATTCTCCTTATTCTTAGTTGAATAGCACGATCAGCGTGACTATAAAACCCTAACTAAAGGATAACCTAGTCCGATCTGCGTCTAAGTTCAATCCAATAGCAGGCAATAAACACGAGAGAACCAATAGACTCGCTAATGTCATACACGCGATAAACATTCAACAGGTTGATTCAATTTCCCTAAGAAATAACCAAGAAGATCTGCATCTGAGTTACTCCCTAGTTTGCTACCAAATGATAAAAGAATAAAACAATCCGATTCTATTCTTAAATCTAGCATTAGATTAATTACACAATCAAACTAGTAACGTTCCTAGCATAATTATGCAATAATCATAAATCACAAGCATAGAAATTGAACCATAATCAAGGAAAAGAGAAAGAGAGGAAAGATCTCACAATAACGCTTGAAGCTTCATATTAATCTCGTTCAAGAACAGTTCAAGCTACAATCGGCATAGCATAAGCCAATTCCATGATTGAAATCCCTAAAAACTAAACTAGAAAATAAAAACTAAAAAGAGAAGATAAGAAGAGAAGAATGGAGTGTTCGATATTCTCTCTCCTCAAGTGTGTGTCCCCCTAGGTCCAAAAATCAACTTTAGTATTTATAGTAAAGCTCAAAAATCAGTCGACAAATAGACCGACCTAGGGGTCGCGAGGTGCGACACTGATCGCGAGTCGCGAAGAGCGTTCTGCCTCCCGCGCACAATTTGGATGGGCACTGGTCGCGAGTCGCGACAGACCTCGCGAGTCGCGACGGCAGTATGCTCGCGAGGTGCGAGGAAGCTCGCGAGTCGCGAGCGCTGGGCGTTGGGCAGTGAGCGCTGGCTGAGCGTGCGGGTGTGCGGGCTGCTTGGCGATGGGCGCTGGGCAGTCGTGCTCGCTTGCGATGCTTCGAGCTTGGCTTGGCGAGCTTGTGGCTTGTGATGCTCGGCTCAAATGCATTTCACCTTGGAAGCTCGGAATGCATGACATTAACACAACTTATATCGCAAAACTCCGAACTTCCGCTAAGGATGATTTATATGCAAACCTTAACAATTACGAACAAATCCCTTAGCAATGTGCACCTAAAATACCACAAGAACATCGTATAACTTGAGCGTATCAAATACCCCCACACTTGAACTTTACTCGACCTCGAGTAAACTCATGATTATATCCGTTGTAGTCTAGTTGGTCAGGATACTCGGCTCTCACCCGAGAGACCCGGGTTCAGGTCCCGGCAACGGAACCAAAAATTTGGGCTGTGCGAGCGCTGGGCTGTGCGAGCTGAAGCTTGCGGTAGTGCGATGGCTGTGCTGCTGGGCGAGGCTGCTGGGCTGCCGAGCTGCTGGAGGGGCGAGGCTTGCGATGCTTGGTTGGTGATGACGCTGGGCTCGCTTAGGCTTGCGGTGGAGCGTAGCTTGCGGTGATGCTTGGGTTGCGGTGATGCTTGGCTTGCGATGATGCTTGGCTTGCTCGGCTCACATGCATTTCACCTTGGAAGCTCGGAATCCATGACATTAACACAACTTATATCGCAAAACTCCGAACTTCCGCTAAGGATGATTTATATGCAAACCTTAACAATTACGAACAAATCCCTTAGCAATGTGCACCTAAAATACCACAAGAACATCGTATAACTTGAGCGTATCAAATACCCCCACACTTGAACTTTACTCGACCTCGAGTAAACTCAAAAATGAGAAATACCAATTAAATCATCGCCCAAGCTATCGAAACCAACCTACACTCCCCATCAACTACATCATCATCATCACATCTTAACAAAATACGCTCAAAACCTAAACGTAAGGGATGATGATTCCCCCACACTTAGATTCAAGCTCACCTGAAATATACAAAGACGCGACAACAATAATAACCAGCAACCAAAATGTGAGCTCAAATCCTGAACGATCTCAAAGGAATTGAACTCACTCCAACGCCACAATCAAAATGACAACTCGCCTAAAACCTCAAAAGATGAACTACTCCTACTATTACAACCAACCTAGATAAGCAAGCCATGGAACAAAGACAAAAAGGGATAAATTCCATGCTTACTCCCAAAAACAATCAATCAATCAAAAGAAAGTGAAAGCCAAAACAAATCTCCGGCAAATGAGTCTTCAAAATACATAATTCTCTCTTAATCTCTCATTTTGCCTAGGAGCCCTTTCGGGTTTTCATCCTAGCTTCTCACATTTCTTTTTTTCATCTCACCATCCTACCCGCTCAATATAAGCCACTTTTTTGCATAGGTTGCCCTTTCGGGTTTTCAACCTATCCGGGCCCCCAATTTTGCCCGAGTCGCCCGCCCTTGCGGGTTTTCAACTCAGCGGGATTCATTTCATCATTTTTTTTTATTTTTTTATTTTTCATTTTTTTATTTTTCATTTTTTTTTTCAAATTGAAATAAATACAACATAAATACAACATAGAAACATGAGAATGAGAATACCCTCCCCCCTACTTAAACTACACATTGTCCTCAATGTGATGACAATGAGAAGAAAAAGGAAACTGAAAATGGGGGGGGAATAGAAAATCGAGCAAATCGAAGATCGAATGCTCAAGACTCATGACCAAACAATCCATCAAACTCAAATTTCTTAACAACACCATCTCAAATCTCCGAAATCAACTCACAACCCTCTCCCTCAAATCACTCAAACAAATGGCAAATTCAAAAGTTTTAAATTTTTGAGATTGACACCTAGCTCAAGAGATCGAAAAGATACAACAATCTCACTCCTCTAGTGTTACCAACTCCTAGCTATTGAACTCCTCCCAACGGGTTTTCTTTTGTGGACTTGGGCTCAAAGTGGATTAAGATTTGTTGTGGTTCTTTTGAGTGGGTGGGCGGTGGGTGAAAGAAAATTTGTTGTGGTGGTGGGAATTTGATAAGAAAATAAAGGAAAAGAAGGAAAATAAAGAGGGGTCTCAGGTTGCCTCCCGAGAAGCGCTGTTGTTTAAAGTCGTTAGCTCGACTTAGTACCTTAAGCTCAATCAGTGGGATTGTGCTCCATGTGTGACAATGGTGGTTCCATGTCAATCTCCACTTCAAGTACCTGCAAAATTGATTGAGAGAAACTCTTGCAATGCATTGTTAGTGCCTAGCTTACTACATCATGGTTGAGCATATAACATCAGATTATATCCAAAACCTAGCGTTAAGTCAACAACAGTGCGCGGGAGGCAGAACGCTCTTCGCGACTCGCGATCAGTGTCGCACCTCGCGACCCCTAGGTCGGTCTATTTGTCGACTGATTTTTGAGCTTTACTATAAATACTAAATTTGATTTTTGGACCTAGGGGGACACACACTTGAGGAGAGAGAATATCGAACACTCCATTCTTCTCTTCTTATCTTCTCTTTTTAGTTTTTATTTTCTAGTTTAGTTTTTAGGGATTTCAATCATGGAATTGGCTTATGCTATGCCGATTGTAGCTTGAACTGTTCTTGAACGAGATTAATATGAAGCTTCAAGCGTTATTGTGAGATCTTTCCTCTCTTTCTCTTTTCCTTGATTATGGTTCAATTTCTATGCTTGTGATTTATGATTATTGCATAATTATGCTAGGAACGTTACTAGTTTGATTGTGTAATTAATCTAATGCTAGATTTAAGAATAGAATCGGATTGTTTTATTCTTTTATCATTTGGTAGCAAACTAGGGAGTAACTCAGATGCAGATCTTCTTGGTTATTTCTTAGGGAAATTGAATCAACTGTTGAATGTTTATCGCGTGTATGACATTAGCAGGTCTATTGGTTCTCTGTGTTTATTGCTGCTATTGGATTGAACTTAGACGCAGATCGGACTAGGTTATCCTTTAGTTAGGGTTTTATAGTCACGCTGATCGTGCTATTCAACTAAGAATAAGGAGAATGCGAGATTAGTTCTCGGCAATAGATAATCATGGAAATAATTAGAGTGGAGGTTCAATGATCGATAACGAATTGAAGTGGATGTTAATCGGATTCAAGATCTTTCCATATTGATTTCTCATTCTATTTATTTGCTAGTTAATTTTAGCTTGTTTATAACTCTTTTGAAAACCCCCCTTTTTATTAGGTTGCTCGACCCTTAGAGTCATCTAGGTATTAATTCACGCTAAATATTAAACTCGTCCCTGTTTCCCTGTGGATACGACCCCTACTTCCATTATACTGCTTTAGTGTAAAAGAGAGTAGGAGAAATTTTATCTTTGGCCGGGTGCGGTGCCCAAACGACGATACATCCGCGTAGTAGTGAGGAATAGTTTACTTTAATTCATGAGAGTATGACGGTTATGTAATCCAAGTTTATGGACTCTAAATTACGTCACTTTAGTTATGCTTAAGTTAACTATATGTTTCTAGAATTACTATAACTGTTATAAAAGGTTTAGTTTTATGAAAGAATGTTTGCCTTGTACTTTCCCGAACGAAAAGTACGGCAGTGACGCACCGACTAAGCTAGGATGGTCTTCCGCTGCTAATCCTTCTAATTATTTAACCTAATAATGATGCTTAGAAGTCGGGGCGTTACAATAGGACCCACTCCAGATCCTGAGGAAGACAAAAGAGGGCCGAATTGGGACAAAAACGCCTATTGTAAGTACCATGGAGGAAATGGACATAGAACTAACGATTGTTATCGGTTAAAACACCTTATCCAAGACATGCTAGAAGATGAAAAGCTTCCAGTTCTCTCGAACAAGACCCTAAATAAGATAGATGTCGCTCTAGTAGTGAAAGAAATTAACATGGGTACAAAGGGTTATTTAAAACCCCGACGGGCAAAAAGGTCCTTCACCCCACTAAAAATAACCTATACTCAAATTTTTCACCAACTCCGGACTAAAAGGAGCGATTTCCTCAATTGGACCCTTAGAAGACCCACCCAAAGAGGAAAGAAATCCGATATGGGATAAAGACTCCTATTGCGAATACCACAGGGGGAGAGGTCACCATACTGAAAGGTGTATGGGCCTTCAGGCAATTATCCAAGATATGATCGATGACAAAAGACTTCAATTGCTATCAGATCCAGACTACAAAGACATAGCCCCAACCCCAATAGCATATATTCACTAAAATATTTGGACTCACTTAGGTCCAATCAGTATAAAAAATATACACCTCCTCTCTTTTCATTTAGAAAGAGATCTCATGAAAACCGAAGCGACGAAGTTGTCTCGTTACGCGACATAGGAATTTAAACTTAAGATTTTGTTTTCTGTTTCATTTCTCTTATTTTTTCCAGTCTAATATAGGATTTTCCTTTTTATTGCATGTACTCATAATTTTCAATTAATAAATGAGTATTTATTTATTCTTTAACCTTGCATTAATGAGCATCAATGGAAATCATGATTGTCGCCTTAAAAGAAAATGAATTTGTAATTCTCATGACTATTCTAATAAAGGCAATGAACAAACTGGCATATATAAAAGAGGCATTCCTCCCTTTCCCCGCAACTATCTCTCCAATCCTTATCATTCATAAACTCCCGCTCCCTTTAACCTACCTCATGGGAAGTACACTTGACAACATTTCATGTAAAGGGCAAGTAAAAAAAAAAGAGCAACAACAAAAATCAAAGCAAAAAAAATGAATGATACAAAAGTGCAAAATATGAAAAAAAGAAAAGAAGAAGAAGCGTTGCAAATCCATCAATAACTTTCAACCCAAAACTCCAACCAAAAGGCCTTGACCTTCATAACCAAAAACCATTACAAGCCAAATCATACCTCTGTAATAAACCTTCTCAGACAACCCATAACCACATTGCACTCCAATAAGCCATAAAAGATAAACCGCTAGGTCGAAAACCCAAGAGGGGAACTAAGGCAAAAGTCAGGGCATCTTCTCATTCATCAGCCTGAACTATGAATGGTCAGATTATGCTAAATATACGTAGGAAACCTCACTCTGAGGTCCGGCCGTTTTAAACCAAACCAAACTAAACCTACATCATTATCCATCCCTTCCAAAGACCTCTTCAAAATTAATGCCTAATTCGTTGCAAATGGCTTCAAGTAAAACACCTGGCCACCAATTAAAATTGTTAAGAGCTACGACTGGCCTGATTCCATCATGGATACGTAGGCAATCTCTTTTGAGACCCGGCCATTTAATCCAAAACATATTTTTAAGGCTCGCTTAGGTCCATGAGAAGAGCGCGATCTCCCAAATCATGAATTTTCAATGCTTATCCTTACCCTTTGAACTAGACTGGGATTTGAACCTGCATCATTAGCCTACCTATTGCCTGAGTCAATTCATTATGACTCCGTCTTTTTTTTATTCTTATCCCTTTCCGTTTTCTGAACTACATTATCGTTCTAAGCCAACCAGAAAAGCATAGGTTGCGTGTTGAAAGGTTATGCTAAGGTTGGCTTAGAACTTGAAAGGTTATGCTAAGATCACACTTAGTGGAAGTTTCGACCAAAGATTCCGTATAATGTAGGACGAGATATCTTCAAAATCAAGCAATCAAGTTGGATACTTCATCAATTTTATCTTACTGGGGGGTTCATCACTGGTCCACACAGAAAAACATAGGCTTCGATCCATGTCCAAACCTATTGTGTTAAGGAGTTCATGATCAAACTCGCATGAAATCTTAGGTTTTAAGCCCGCATTGATACAAGATCAAACTGTTTTATAGGATCACTTAAACCTTTGGCATACAAAACTCAAAGCATATACAACTCAAGCGCTACGAAAACTCGTTCTATAACGTATTTTAAATCCAACATAATCTATTAACAAAATAGATCATCCTTGGGGGCTTTTCATCTCCCCTCTTTCATAAGCTCCATGTGTACCTTGATAAGGACTTCATTACGAGTCCATACAAAAGATTGTGGGGCTCCAGACCCATATGAAATCCTAACTGTTTTATGGGCTCACTTAGGCCCGTAACAACTATAACACTTTGAATCAAGCATAACCTACACGGATCATCCTTGGGGGCTTCCCATCTCTCCTATTTCAAAAACAATTTTCTAAACGAAAAAATAAAGCTTAGAGGAACAACAAAGCATCATATCATATGCATTAGCATCATATCATCTGCGTTAGCATCATATCTCAACATTAGCATCATATCTCTACATTAGTGTCATATCATCTGCATTAGTGTCATACCTCTGCATTAGTGTCATATCTCTACATTTTGCATTACATATCTGCATCGTCCAAACACAGTGTCAAGCATTGTATCCTTCGTTGGGCGGTCGCGGATGTGTCGTTTTGCACCGCACCCGGTCAAAGATAAAATTTCTCCTACTCTCTTTTACACTAAGATAGTATAATGGAAGTAGGGGTCGTATCCACAGGGAAACAGGGACGAGTCTAATACTTAGCGTGATTCAAAACCTAGATTAAGCTAAGGACCGAGAAACCTAATTACAAAGGGGGGTTTCAAGTAGATTTACGAACAAACTACAACTAACTAGCATATAAACAAGATGAGAAATCAATTATAGGAAGATCTTGAATCCGATTAACATTCACTTCAATTCATTATCGATCATTGAACATCCATTCTAATTATTTCCATGATTATCTATTGTTGAGAATTAATCTCGCGTTCTCCTTATTCTTAGTTGAATAGCACGATCAGCGTGACTATAAAACCCTAACCAAAGGATAACCTAGTCCGATAGCGTCTAAGTTCAATCCAATAGCAGCAATAAACACAGAGAACCAACAGACCTGCTAACGTCATACAAGCGATAAACATTCAACAGTTAATTCAATTTCCCCAAGAAATAACCGAGACGATCAGCATCTAAGTTACTCCCTAGTTTGCTACCAATTGATAAAAGAATAAAACAATCCGATTCTATTCTTAAATCTAGCATTAGATTAATTACACAATCAAACTAGTAACGTTCCTAGCATAATCATGCAAAAATCATAGAAAGCAAGCATAGAAATTAAACCATAATCAAAGGAGCTAAATAGAGAGGAAAGATCTCACAATAATGCTTGAAGCTTCATATTAATCTCGTTCAAGAACGGTTCAAGCTACAATCGGCATAGCATAAGCCAATCCCATAATTGAAATCTACAAAAACTAAACTAGAAAATAAAAACTAAAAAGAGAAGACAACAAGAGAGGAGTGGAGTTTTGGAGACTCCCTCTCCTTGTGGCTGCTGCCCCCCCTAGGTCCAAAATCAAGTTTAGTATTTATACTAAAGCTCAAAAATCAGCCGACAATTAGACCGACCTAGGGGTCGCGAGGTGCGAGTCTGGTCGCACCGTGCGAGTGATCTCTGCCTCCAACACGAGCTGAAGAACTGGGCCAAGCCAACAGGTCGCACCGTGAGATGAATCTCGCGAGGTGCGAGCAAGGCAGGTCGCGAGGAGCGACCATGCTCGCGAGGTGCGAGCGCTGGGCGTGCCTGCTGCTGAGCGCTGGGTGAGCGCTGGGCTGGCGAGGTGCGAGCACTGGGCGTGCATCTTCGCCGGGCGCCGAGCGATGCTTTGGCCGGGCGGCTTGCTTCTTGAGCGCGGCTGGCCGGGTGTCTTTGGGCATGCTTGCGATGTGGTTGCTTGGAGCTTGGTTGTGGCGGAGCTTGGTTGGTGAGACGATGTTGTGGAACCATTCATGCTTCCAAAAGCTCGGAACTTACAACTTTAACAATAATTAATATATAAAATTCTGAACTTCCGCTAAGGTCGATTTACATGCAACATTAACAATTACAAATAAATCCCCTAGCAAAGTGTACCTAAAATACCACAAAAATATCGTATAACTTGAGTGTATCAAATACCCCCACACTTGAACTTTACTCGACCTCGAGTAAACTCAAAAATGAGAAATACCATTTAAATCATCGCCCAAGTTATCGACACCAACCTACACTCCCCATCAACTACATCATCATCATCACATCTTAACAAAATACGCTCAAAACCTAAACGTAAGGGATAATGACTCCCCCACACTTAGATTCAAGCTCACCTGAAATATATAAAGACGTAACAACAACAATAACCAGCAAACGACAACAAAATGTGAGCTCAAATCCTGAAGGATCTCAAAGGAGTTGAAATCACTCAAACGCCACAATCAAAATGACAGCTCGCCTAAAACCTCAAAAGATAAACTAAAACTACTACTACTACAACTAATTTAGAATAGCAAGCCATGGAACAAAGACAAAAAGGGATAAATTCCATGCTTACTCCCAAAAACAAACAATCAACCAAAAGAATGTGAAAGCCAAAATAAATCTTCACAAAATCAAGGATGAAATAACCAATCCAAACCCGAAAACGCTTTCCACCTTATGACACCATCTCCGGCAAATGAGTTTTCAAAGTACAAAATTCTCTCTTAATCTCTCATTTTGCCTAGGAGCCCTTTCGGGTTTTCATCCTAGCTTCACACATTTCTTTTTGGTTGCATCTCACCATCTTACCCGCTCAATATAAGCCACTTTTGTGCATAGGTTGCCCTTTCGGGTTTTCAACCTATCCGGGCCCCCATTTTTGCCTGAGTCGCCCACCCTTGTGGGTTTTCAACTCAGCGGGTTTCATTTCATCACTTTTTTTTTTATTTTTTTGTTTTTCTCAATTTTTTTTCATTTTCATTTTTCATTTCAAATTAAAAGTAATATATACAACATAGATACATGAGAATGAGAATACCCTCCCCCCTACTTAAACTACACATTGCCCTCAATGTGTCGACAATTAGAAGAAAAAGTAAACGAAAAATGGGGGGAAAGAATCGAAAATCGGGTAAATCGAAGATCGAATGCTCAAAACTCATGACAAACAATCCGTCAAACTCAAATTTCTTAACAACACCAACTCAAATCTCATAAATCAACTCACAACCCTCTCCCTCGAATCACTCAAACAAATGACAAGTTCAAAAGTTTTGAATTTGTGAGATTTTCACCTAGCTCAAGAGATCGAAAAGATACAACAATCTCACTCCTCTAGTGTTACCAACTCCTAGCTATTGAACTCCTCCCAACGGGTTTTCTTTTGTGGACTTGGGCTCAAAGTGGATTAAGATTTGTTGTGGTTCTCTTGAGTGGGTGGGCGGTGGGTGAAAGAAAATTTATTGTGGTGGTGGAAATTTGATGAGAAAATAAGGGAAAAGAAAGAAAAGAAAATAAATAGGGTCTCGGGTTGCCTCCCGAGAAGCGCTGTTGTTTAAAGTCGTTAGCTCGACTTAGTACCTTAGGGTCAATCATTGGGATTGTGCTCCATGTGTGACAATGGTGGTTCCATGTCAATCTCCACTTCAAGTACCTACAAAATTGATTGAGAAGAACTCTTGCAATGCATTGTTAATACCTAGCTTACTACAACATGGTTGAGCATATAACATCAGATTATATCCAAAACCTAGCATTAAGTCAACAACAAACATCAACTAGTAGTACTCCTAGCTAATCCAAGTCATGACCATTAATATGAATGTGTAAAGCTAGACAATAACCAAGATATAGAGTATGAGTCAATCAACCATTCCCAAGAGAGTTTAAGCAACAAGTTCCATGCTTCTTGTCCAAAAGACAAAAGTGAAATACATAGAGCTCAATGGAAGATGAAAACTAGAAACTAAAACAAAAAGGGAATTCTTTATATGAGTGGCTAACCAAAAACAAAGAGCACAAGCAATACCATCCAAAAATCACACTAAATACAAACAAGTAACACCGTCTCCCCGGCAACGGCGCCAAAATTTGGGCGGTCGCGGATGTGTCGTTTTGCACCGCACCCGGCCAAAGATAAAATTTCTCCTACTCTCTTTTACACTAAGATAGTATAATGGAAGTAGGGGTCGTATCCACAGGGAAACAGGGACGAGTCTAATACTTAGCGTGATTCAAAACCTAGATTAAGCTAAGGGCCGAGAAACCTAATTACAAAGGGGGGGTTTCAAGTAGATTTACGAACAAACTACAACTAACTAGCATATAAATAAGATGAGAAATCAATTATAGGAAGATCTTGAATCCGATTAACATTCACTTCAATTCATTATCGATCATTGAACATCCATTCTAATTATTTCCATGATTATCTATTGTTGAGAATTAATCTCGCGTTCTCCTTATTCTTAGTTGAATAGCACAATCAGCGTGACTATAAAACCCTAACCAAAGGATAACCTAGTCCGATAGCGTCTAAGTTCAATCCAATAGCAGCAATAAACACAGAGAACCAACAGACCTGCTAACGTCATACAAGCGATAAACATTCAACAGTTAATTCAATTTCCCCAAGAAATAACCGAGACGATCAGCATCTAAGTTACTCCCTAGTTTGCTACCAATTGATAAAAGAATAAAACAATCCGATTCTATTCTTAAATCTAGCATTAGATTAATTACACAATCAAACTAGTAACGTTCCTAGCATAATCATGCAAAAATCATAGAAAGCAAGCATAGAAATTAAACCATAATCAAAGGAACTAAATAGAGAGGAAAGATCTCACAATAATGCTTGAAGCTTCATATTAATCTCGTTCAAGAACGGTTCAAGCTACAATCGGCATAGCATAAGCCAATCCCATAATTGAAATCTACAAAAACTAAACTAGAAAATAAAAACTAAAAAGAGAAGACAACAAGAGAGGAGTGGAGTTTTGGAGACTCCCTCTCCTTGTGGCTGCTGCCCCCCCTAGGTCCAAAATCAAGTTTAGTATTTATACTAAAGCTCAAAATCAGCCGACAATTAGACCGACCTAGGGGTCGCGAGGTGCGAGTCTGGTCGCACCGTGCGAGTGATCTCTGCCTCCAACACGAGCTGAAGAACTGGGCCAAGCCAACAGGTCGCACCGTGCGAGGAATCTCGCGAGGTGCGAGCAAGGCAGGTCGCGAGGTGCGACCATGCTCGCGAGGTGCGAGCGCTGGGCGTGCCTGCTGCGGAGCGCTGGGCGAGCGCTGGGCTGAGCTGGGCGAGCGCCGGGTCGGGCGAGGTGCGAGCACCGGGCGTGCATCTTGCTGGGCGCCGAACGATGCTTGGCTGGCCGGGTGCAGCCTTGCTTCGAGCGCGCGCTGGGCTGGGTGCTGGGCATGCTTGCGATGTGGTTGCTTGGAGTTTGGTTGTGGCGGAGCTTGGTTGGTGAGACGATGTTGTGGAACCATTCATGCTTCCAAAAGCTCGGAACTTACAACTTTAACAATAATTAATATATAAAATTCCGAACTTCCGCTAAGGTCGATTTACATGCAACATTAACAATTACAAATAAATCCCCTAGCAAAGTGTACCTAAAATACCACAAAAACATCGTATAACTTGAGCGTATCATTCGTCCTTAGCCATAGGATCCCAACATCAATCGTTGAGTCACACACACACACACGTATGCACACACGATAACACCTTTAAGTCTAGAGTATTGGAGGTCACTCTTTATAGGTCAAATCATTTCCTACCCATACACTAGCACCCACATCACGAGATATGTGCATGTCCCATAATTATTTGTCTGCATATCTGTGTATTCTTTGCATTTACAAGTATCCAACATTGAACAACTCTATACGAGTTATATTTCGCCAAGGTGTGCGGATATGAATTATTCAAGAGGCAACAAGTACTCTGGAGTATTAACAACGGTTATTCCAGCGCTAGGTCCGCGGACCATTACGAACCGAGGCAACGAAAAACAAGCGTTAATATGGTTCGTGTTTCTGAAGACAACAATAGCAGCCAAACATAACGCTAGTCTTCAGACATATAGCATAGCCCTAGAGCGGGATGCAGCTCTACATTAGCACAGCCCTGGAGCGGGATGCAGCTCTACATTAGCACATCCCTGGAGCGGGATGCAGCTCTGCCCCGATGTGAGCCGGACTAGAATTGCTCATGATACCTTTTCACATATATCATTTCATTTTTGCAAATTTGTTTCACGTATGTCTGTTCCTGAAAAGTTTTACTTGTTTTGCAGGTACCGGCTAAAAGAGTGATTTTGGATTGCAGAGCATCTACAATCATTCTCCGTCCCGACATATAATCGTGGGGGATTTTGTAGACACATAATCGTGTCTCCCCATTTAAGGGTCCGAAGGTGAAACATACCGCGGTTTTAGTTGGCGCGACCCGACGGAAGAGCAGTCCGAAGAGCCAACCCAAAATAAATTTAAAGTGTATTTAGAAGTCTTGTTTTAAAAGCCCAATTAATTATTCATGATAATTAATTGTATTTTGAGCCCATAAAAATATTTTGAGTCCATTTAAAATATTTTAAGCCCAAAAGCCCAATTGTTCATTTATTATTTTGAATAAATATTTTCATAAAATAAAAAGAAATCAGATTTTTAATCCGTAATATTAAATTTTCGGATTTCAAGGGGTAAAATAAATCTTAAAAAAACGCGTGGCAACGTGTGCTGGACACAGGTGGTGCCCGTAGCGCATCACGTGCGCTCAGCACAGAGGTTGCGACGATGTGTCAGGCGCGCCAATCTGCGCCTGACACGTGGATCTGTGTGTCACACAGAGTCCTGCGTCGAGCGCACAACTCCGTGTGACACGCAGGTTGTCTTTCTTATATTTTTCAAAAGCGTGTACCACGTGTACGCATTTTATTGGTCATCCCGCGTCAGGCGCGCCAATGTGCGCCTGACACGTTTGATTATGCGTCACACAGCTGCGCTTGGCACAGCTGGCGCGTGAAACGCGATTTCGATTTCCCTATAAATACTCCTTGATTTCCCGAATCAAAGGATGGTTTTTTCATTATTATTTTCTCATACACTTTATTTTCCGCATACGCTTGTGCTCTAAATTCGTATTTCCACATACTTTTAAACACACTAAACACATCAAACACACTTACGTTCTTGTTTACATCGTTCTTTTTGGCTTCAAGATTGCTCCTCCTGAAGGTCGTTACGCTCTTAGGCCTAAACCGCTTAGGTATACTCCTGAGGACCCTTGAATAATTCTTTAATTATTATTTTATTGTAGTTACTAACATTTGATTCATGATGTAGATTGTTAACGTATTCCGCGACTGTAAGTATTGTATATTAGACTAACTCCCTGCAGTGTTTTCTTTTCTTCTTTTTATTTCTTTTTCTTGAATAATATTTATATGTCTGATTGCAATATATTTATCACCTTGTATATTATTGTTAATCAAGACCTAAATAAATGTTCTAGCTAAATCAGATAATATGGACATTCTGCTAGGAACCCAGTAATCTTCATTGTTTAATAACATGTCACTACAAAAGTTCTCTTTTATGTGTTTCATGAACCAACCTAGACCAATCTTTTTTAGGGTGCTTAAAACATTATGTGGTTATTCTTTCACATAAACTTTGTAATCAATCGATATTTAGTAGAGGCCATCAATGGGCAAACATGGTTCATTATGACCATATTCGTACCCTCACCCCCGAACTCAATTTTTGGTTCATTGACCATCTATGGAGTCAAGACGAGGAAATCTACATTGGATAAGTCCCTCAGCTGTCCCTTCAGTTTCCCAAATATACAATTAGGTTTATGAGTCTTCCTTTAAAGACTTGTTGGCAACTTCGAAAACGTATTTAATAAAACCTTAACAATGGGGTAGTCACAGACGTGTTCACACCACGTAGGCCAAATAAAATCACGCCTACAATAAATAATTCAGACATTAAACTTTGGAATTATATTACTTTGACAAATCAAAAAAACGATAATAATAATAATAATAATAATAATAATAATAATAATAATAATAATAATAATAATAATAATAATAATAATAATAATAATAATAATAGTAATAATAGTTATGATAAATTATTATAATTATTATTATAATAATTAACTAAATGCTGCAAATATAATCAAAAAACAAATGATAAATAATTCAGACATTAAACATTGGAATTATACTACTTTGACAAATCAAAATAATGTGAAACTTATCCAACAAAAATTAGAGATTAACATTAAAGGTCTCACTAACAAAAGATTCAGAAATAATTTTTCCCCTACACAAGTTAATCATAAGTTGCATTGTCTAGTTGTGCAGCACGCACTATTATATCTTCTCTATTTTGGTTGAAAATTTGAAATTCATTGACAATTTGTTTTCATGGGTATAACATACAACATTTTCTTAGGATAAACTGTTGAAACGATCTATAACAAACTCTATAAACAACCCATATTTATAGCTCTGATGCCTAACTTTGTGATGAAATTTGTTTAAATTTTGGATTTTTCTTTGACCGGGTCAAAATTCTATAAAATCATTGTTTAGCTACTAAATGGTATAAATGTTCGCATTGAAAATCATAGTAACAAGATACACTTACAAGATACCAACATAAATACCTGCATGCCTACATAGATAAATCATCCTAAGTAACGTTAACATCCATAAAGTTAGTTAATTAAATCATCCGAAGTATCAAAACATCCTAAGTTATACGAAAAATCCTAAGTAACGAATCATCCTAATTAACGTTTTCTACTGCTTAAACTAAAGATATACTTAGTAATAATGTGTTTTTGTATAAAAAGTACACGACGAAGCGATGAGAGAACAACATTTATAACTTGAATTGCATGGAATTTTATGTTGTTGAAAGTCATATATATCGACTACTTTCCTTGCAACTTTGGAGTCTCTAGAAAACGAATGCTTCTTCTAGGATTACATTATCAAGAATTGAAATTTGGAAATGGAGGACACTATTAATATAAAAAAATTGTGAAAGATTAGAAAGATATGTTCAAAGCTTACAAGTTATTGAAGCATGGTAAGATATAGATTTAAGTTAATGTATAAAATTTCTAGGACGATGATCAAGTGTTGTTTTTGTGAAGAGTTTACAGTTTCTTTTCCGCTGAATATCAACTGTATTGTCTTCTCTTACTCTTATTTCCCTCTTTACTCTTTAATAGAAGGGCTGCGGTTGTTGGGGTAACTGCAACCCTTCTCTTTCACCCAAAATCTCTCTACCTCACCCGCGTATTTTCATTCTCGACCCCTCTCTATTTCCCTTCTCTCTTTCTCTCTCTCCCCCTCTCTCTCCTCTCTTCCTCTATCATTCATACCCTCGCCTCCTTAACCTCGGCTCGCCGAAACTAGTTTTTGTGCTCCTTCCCACTACCACCACTAGGGCTCGCACCAAGCAGTGAAGCAGTGTCACTCTATGCTCCTACTATAAAGAAAGAAAGATAGATAAAAATGGCGAACGATGCAGACATGAGGGGTTAGACTGACCTTCTTCACGTCTCCATGATGATTCTCGAACAACCCGCTCCTTCTGCTCAGTTTCAGATTGATATGAAGCAAAGAGGAGAAAATTGTTACATATTGACTTGTAATGTATCTCTGGAGTATGAGAAAAGGTACGTCTTATTCTAACTCTTTTTTTGTGCTGCTTTTTTTTCGAGTTATATTTAGAAATTAGAACCCTTTTAACCCCGAAGTTGATTGTTCGAGGATGAACCTTATTTATTCCCCTTTCCTCCTTAGTTGATGATGATTGTTCGAGGAAATATTTTGGGCATTGTAGCCCCCCTTTGGGATCATGGTGCTAGTTTTGTTCAATAATTTTTGGCCGTTATTGCTTGTTTCATGCTTAAGGTTGGTGAATTTAGTTAGTTATTGGTATTTGGGTGATTTATTGGCCTAATATGTATCTAAGCGATTGTTTTTAGGGCTTTTATTGTTTGATCCATGGTTAAATGGTTGTTTTAAAGCTTTAATTGCTTGATCTATCTATTTAATCTGTAACTTTTTCATGTTCTTTTCAATCCTGAAAACAACATTTAAACTATTGTAAGTACTAATTAATATTAGATAATAGAATTAAGCATAACATATAGCACAAAAAAAATGTATTTACCTGCAGATTTAGCTAATTCCAACGACCTTCACCATGACAATGAACATAATGGAAAAGTGAGGTGTCTTCTTCAAGTGTTCATGGTCCTCTCTTTAACTCTTCCATTTCTTGTTGGTTTTGAACAGATTGATTTTAGAAATTGGATTCTCACTTTTCATCTGGTGGAATTTATTTATTGTTTTGTTATGTTTTTTTAATTATATGTGATTGAGGGTGGGGAAGAGAAGGTGGCTGAGTTCAGTTAGAGCAGTGATAGCTTTATGAGACAGACAAATATTTATAATAAAGAGGTAAGAGAGGAGAAAAATATTCTAATGAGGTAGCTTGGAAAAAACAGAATTTGTAGAAGAATGTGGTATTTGCTTTTGCCTTGTTCCATATCTTAAAATTACTTTGCCTGGTTCTTAACTTGTTCAAAACACGGGAGTATAAGGATGTATAAAAGAGTATTTTCTTCCGAATTATAACTTTTTTTTTTTTTTTAACCCGTTACCCGAAGATTATAGAGGTTATATTTTGAAGTTTAGAACTTCGCTAAAGTTCGTTCATCATATGACTAGCTGCCGCCTCCTCACGCCTAGCCTCGCTGCTCCCATGACCTAGCTGTCGCCGCCATCGGTGCCCACAGCCTAGTCCGCCGCTTGCCACGGTGCCCTGCACTAGCTGCCGCTGCCACTGGTGCCCACAGCTAGCTGCCGCTGGTGCTGGTGCTGGTGCCTAAATGAACTAGAGGAAAAAAGGCCAAGGGATACACGTAATATGTTGGATCTCACTATTAATGAGATCATTGATGTTGTCAACCCCTTGAGGGAGGATCTGGAAACAAGAATGCAGATAATTAATGGGTTACGAGATGCTATTAGTACAGTTGATAGATTAAGAGGTATGCTTTTGTATCTAGATGTGTTATATCAATACTGCTTCTTACGTAACTCTGTAGCTTACATAATGTTTTCAGACTCAAAATTTTGGTCGAGCTTGCCTATATTGCTCTTTTCCTCCTTGCTTTCCTTTTCTTCCCTCCTAAATATTTCGTCATTGCTATGTGGACTTTAAGCCTTAGTGTTTTGGTTTTGTTTTAGTGATATGGTATTGTGTGGGCTGTTCAGAAATTTACCTTCATCTACCTTATTGTCTCATCAGTGATGACATATTCTAAGATGTAATGCATCTTATATGTAGTAATGAGGATGCCATGGAATTTCTCAGTATGTACCTTCAAGAATGAACTTGTTCTTGCATAGATACTTGACTTGCCCGAATTTTATTTTGTCCTATTTATTTAGCGTCATTCTCATTAAGCTTATGCTCGTAAAATAATGGTAAAAAATATTTTTGTTTGTTCTAATTTCCTTGATTCTCATCCTTATCATGTCCACACAAGTTGTTCTTTATCATTCTTCTAGAATATAGAATTTTCTTTTTTTTAGCAATATGAAAATTGGATGAATTGATGTGCTTGCTATTATGTGCTTGCTATTAGGTGCTACCGTGGAACCATTTGGGTTTTTCGTGTCTCAGCTAGCTACAAGAAAAGACGATATCAACGACCGCTTCGAACCGTCTAAATATACCGACACATCTAGAAACAAAGCTAGATGCCGATAAATATAGACACTAAATTCATATAGTTAGACTAACTATATCGAAACTATAAGTCTAAAGTTAGTTACCTAGTTGCCAAAACCAAACAAACTACAATGTCACGGGTGTCTGTGTAGCACTACTGCCACCACCAAACCCTGGGTCATCTTTTGGTCTGCGTTGTGGAGGGGGGACCTGTGTTGCAACCTGGGAACATGTGGCCGAAACTAGACATGTTCCTCATCATTTCCTGCAGGAGGGCCCGGTTTGACTCTTCCATCCGTGTTGCGACCTTTGCCTCCACCTCTTCCATCCGTGCAACGACTTTTGCCTCCACCTGCGCCTTAAGCTAAGAAAAAATGGACGGCTCATATCATTGTGAAGAGCCATCTCCTCGCCTAGATGAAGAGTGGTAGTACAAATGATCTCCCTAACCCAATCCCTGCACTTTTCCTCTGTTCCTCCCACCAACTGTCTCCCAATACAATAGATCAGGGTTCGGCTGTGACCCCTGAGTGGTACAATCACCCAGCTTCTTGTTGTATGTCTCCTGCATTTGGTTAAATGTACTCATATTCATGCATTTTCAAGTAAAAAATACTATGTGACACACCAAACAAACTATATTTGCGTTGCTTGTAGTGTTTATAACTTAAACTAACTTAAATATACTCCTATTCATTCATTTTAATGTAAAATGGCCTAAAATGGCCTAAATTTACTTCGAACGTGCCAATATTTTGTATTTTCAATCAAAACTACAATTAAATACATGAAACAAACTATATATATGATGTTTGAGGTGTAAATTCAACCTACTCATATTCATTCAGTTTCAAGTAAAATGGCCTAAAATGGCCTATATTTGCTTCTAACATGCCTATATTTTGTATTTTCAATCAAACAATTAATAAATACATGAAACCAACTATATATATGATGTTTGAGGTGTACTTATAACTTAAACTAACTTAAATATACTCATATTCATTCATTTTCATGTATAATGGCCTAAAATGACCTATATTTGGTTCTAACATGCCTATATTTTGTATTTTCAATCAAAACTACTATTAAATACATGAAACAAACAATATATATGATGTTTGAGGTGTTTATAACTTAAACTAACTTCAAACTACTCATATTCATTCATTTTCAAGTAAAATGGCCTATATTTGCTTCTAACATGCCTATATTTTGTAATTTCAATCAAAACTACTAATATATACATGAAACAAACTATATATATGATGTTTGAGGTGTTTATAACTTAAACTAACTTAAATATACTCATATTCATTCATTTTCATGTAAAATGGCCTATATTTGCTACTAACATGCCTATATTTTGTATTTTCAATCAAAACTACTATTAAATACATGAAACAAACTATATATATGATGTTTGAGGTTTTTATAACTTAAACTAACTTTAAACTACTCATATTCATTTATTTTCATGTAAAATGGCCTAAAATCGCCTATATTTACTTCTAACATGCCTATATTTTGTATTTTCAATCAAAACTACTATTAAATACATGAAACAAACTATATATATGATGTTTGAGGTGTTTATAACTTAAACTAGATTCAACCTACTCGTATTCATTCATTTTCATGTAAAATGGCCTATATTTGCTTCTGACATGCCTATATTTTGTATTTTCAATTAAAGTACTAATAAATACATGAAACAAACTATATATATGATGTTTGAGGTGTACTTATAAATTAAACTAACTTAAATATACTCAAATTCATTCATTTTTATGTATAATGGCCTAAAATGGCCTATATTTGGTTCTAACATGCCTATATTTTGTATTTTCAATCAAAACTACTATTAAATACATGAAACAAACAATATATATGATGTTTGAGGTGTTTATAACTTAAACTAACTTGAAACTACTCATATTCATTCATTTTCAAGTAAAATGACCTAAAATGGCCTATATTTGCTTCTAACATGCCTATATTTTGTATTTTCAATCAAAAATACTAATATATACATGAAACAAACTATATATATGATGTTTGAGGTGTTTATAACTTAAACTAACTTAAATATACTCATATTCATTCATTTTCATGTATAATGGCCTATATTTGCTGCTAACATGCCTAGATTTTGTATTTTCATTTAAAACTACTATTAAATATATGAAACAAACTATATATATGATGTTTGAGGTGTTTATAACTTAAACTAACTTCAAACTACTCAAATTCATTCATTTTCATGTAAAATGACCTAAAATTGCCTATATTTGCTTCTAACATGCCTATATTTTGTATTTTCAATCAAAACTACTAATAAACACATAAACAAACTATACACATGTTATTTGAGGTGTTTATAACTTAAACTAACTTAAATATACTCCTATTCATTCATTTTTATGTATAATGGCCTATATTTGGATCTAACATGACTATATTTTGTATTTTCAATCAAAACTACTATTAAACACATGAAACAAAGTATACACATGTTGCTTGATGTGTTTATAATTCCCTAATCTCCCCGCGAATTGTGATCCGAAAAAAGCGAATTATGGTCTGTGTTCGCCTATTTTTTACCCATTTTGGGCGAACCGCGAACTGAAAAAGCGAATTATATAGCGAACTATGTAACACTGGTTTAGAAGTATGTACCGAGATTTGCTTTGCTTTCTTGTTTGCTGGAATTTCTCCTTTTCCAGGAACAATCTTAAAATGAGTCTTCAAGAACAACTCGGGAGCGGTAGGGAGTACTCCTCCTCTACTCTTTTTGCCTGTACACATTGTTGAACAAACGCTTTATTTTTTAAAAATACCGAAAATGTCATGTAATTTAAACTAAGTAGTATATATGGAGCATTTTTACCATCTTTCTAGCATGTTGTGCCGCCGAAATAGAACCCTGAAAGTGTGACGGCTCAATTGGATTAGACAGGGAGCCACCTCTTCGGTTCTTCTTCGCCTTTTCAGATTTTTCCAGAAACTTGGGGTCTTGACTTCTCTTCTTCATGACTTCGTAGATGGTCTCCCCCAACCATTTTGGCCTTTCTTTCACTTTCTTAAGTGCCCATGAGTTCTCCAAGTACACAATGTGAGCTTCGTAAAAGCTTACATATGTACCCACAAAACAACATAGACAAACAACATCACCTGATATTACATAGATTCGAAAAAAAGGCATACATTCACCACCTAAGTGAGGTCAAACGTCCAAGAACAGTCCCAACCAGGGACTATTTAAGGTATACTCCAAATGAGTATACCTTGAACGGGCATCTAGGCACATGATGATGCAAACATATTTATTAAACAGTAACCTTAAAGCACCAAAATTTAAACTTAAAATTAAGCAATTAACCATATAAACTAAATTTATGATTAAAATTAAAGATTTTAAAAATTAAAGCGTACCTAGAGGCGGTAGGGCAGTCCGGCGGCAAGGAGATAGTGGCAGAGCCCTGGCACAGTCGGACGGTAGTCGGCCAGTGGTGTTTGGGCACCTACATTGACAAAGCCGAATTACGGTTTGGTGAGTACCAAAAATTAAAATTAAAAATTAAATACGTAGGCTTTGGTTATTACTGGCGGCGAGGAGACAGAATTAAAAGCGGCGACAGTCGGACGGCCGGCGTACGGTGGTGTTGGGCCACCTATATCCCAAAAACCCAATTATTAGGGTTTGATGAGTAAAAAAAAATAGAAACATGAAGCTTCAGGCATTACCGGCGGCAAGGAGAGAGATAATGGGCTGTCGCCGGTCGTTGGAGGAAGGTGGAGGTCGGACCTCCGCCTTCAATGGCTTCTTCTACTTCGCGCGTCCTCCTCTTCCTTTTGTCTCTGAAATAAAAACAAATGAAGAGGCCAACTTTATTTTGTCTCCTTTTTTTTCTTCATCAGCGGCCATTTAACATAGTCGCCTAAATTAAAAAAATTAAAATTTAAAATAATAATATCAACAACTGTTTTAAACGGTCGCTCATTAAACAACGATTGTTTATCCGTCGATGTCCACTTTAAAAGCAGTCGGTGGCAACGACAGACTAAAACAGTCGCTGAGTACAAGAGTAACGTTCGTTATTTTAACCGTCGCAGAGAAGCAGTCGTTGATTTAGCCTTTTCTTGTAGTGGCTCTTCACAAGCTGGGGAGATCTGGATATTTCAATCGAGTCATCCAATGGATCATATATTGCGATTCTTTGCTAGGAAGCAGTGAAGCATAAGCAGACTTTATTGGGGATGTACTGAAAGCATTGCGTAGGACAGGGTTTGTGTTGTAACTTTATCTTGCTCGTTTCATGTCATTATGGCTGATAACAAGCAACTGCAAATAGGCATACTTATTTTATAAATTGGGTGCGACAACTACAGCAAGTGGCAACATGCACAGTGTAGAGAGTTAGTAACTAACTAGCAATAGTTGTGAAATTATCTGATATTCTAAGTTTACAGATCGAATTAGTAATTTTTCTATTGAAAGTAATTTTATGTAGTTGCAGCTGGCTTATTGATAAGAACACTTTAATTCATTACAATTAGCTCAACTGTGCTATATGCTAATGATTGTCTACTTGGAAAACCTTCAATCGCCAATTGACGCTTTGAGGGTCATTTACTTGTCCATTTTTTAAAGGTTGATTCACTTTCCATGTTTGGGATGGATAATGTGTTTGTTTCCAAATCTGCTCTATTTTTATGCCCACAAGTGCTGCTGGTGCTACCCACAACGAAGTGCTGCTGCCCATAACGAGCTGCTGCTGCCCATAACGAGCTGCTGCTGGTGCTCTTCCTCAGCAAGAAAATTCAGGACTAAATGATATCTAATCTGTAACTTTATCTATATTTGTATTAAATACATAATTTACAATGAAAAATGATACTTCTATATATATATATTGGGGAATCATTTAGGACTAAAATATGTAAAAAAAAATTATTTTTTTTGGGTCACAAGGACTGCGGTTTTGATCATAACTGCAGTCCTTAATGGATAAAGGGATGCGGTTTCGATGAAAACCGCAAACCTTGATTATTAAGGGCTGCGGTTATTAACCGCAAATAACCGCAGCCCTGAAAAATTGTGAAGGGCTGCTACGCCAAGGGCAACTTTTGACCGCAGCCCTTGGCATTTTTTCCTAGTGATGATTGTCGTGGTCAGTCTCATTTTCGAGCACATTTAACATACATACATGAATGTTTGATGTTTATGATGTTTAAATACAATTGTTTGTAGCCTGTTGTGAATGAAGTTATAACCCTTATAAACACACAAGCTCCGATGAATCATATTATGGAACTCGTACCACAAGCTCTCATTGATTTGATTAAGGCCATTGAACATAACAATGTAATTTAGCTAAGGAGCAATTTTATATATGAGAAGATGAATTGTCACCTCGTGTAACATACTTCGTGCACTATCAAACACAAATTTTTAGCTAAAGCATAAAAGATTACAAGTCAAAAGCTCAAGCATACCATATTCACCATCTGCATACATAATCATCTAAAATTCTAAAAAGTAGTGCATAGTTTAATAGTTGGATCTCATATAAGTCCAAGATCAATAAACATTACAACTAACAAAGTTCAGAAACATAAGTTCAATAATATTAAAGAAAAGGATATTAGAAGCATAAGTTAGGGTTTAGGGTTTACAATCCATGATATTAGAAGTATGTTACAACCAGGGTGGGGGGATGGGGATGAGTACAAGAAGCAACCAGGATGGGTTTAGGATTTAGGTTTTAACAAGTTTCATTCCTCTAATACTTCTATCAGTTTAACATGTTTAAGATCCTTCCATAAAACCATATTTTCGTCTAGAACCCTAGATGCATTGACATATACTCGGGCTCCTATTGCCCCCTTGAGAAAGAGTCCATGTATAGCAGTTGGGAAGCCATCCGCAAATATAACTTAGTTACCCTTGATGGATGTCAATGTATTTGGGAAAATCATTTTAGGCCCGTTAGGCCGCAGGACAAGCGCTACCCGTATAAAAGGACGGTAACAAGTCAAGCCCGCAGAAAAAGCAATGGTTTTACGATTTTAGGTATGTCGGTCATATATTCAAGACTTGGCCCAGCTCAGGCCCAACTCATGACATAAAAAAACCTTGTTATCTCGCTCTCTCTTATCTTTTATTACTATATATATTATATATGTCTATTAAAAAAAATAAAAAAATTATAATTTGTTCATTTTATGAGAAAAATAAAAATAATAATTCAGTTTTATATTAAATGCAACAATTCATTTCTTTCTATTTTTAGTATGTTTTTTTAATGTGAATTTACCAAATTGACCATCATTATAAAATTAAAACACTGATTAAACTACCCTAATCTAATCTAATCTAAATCAACATAAATTAATCTTCAAATGTTTCAACCATTATCCACCATATTACGACCATAGACCAACATTCAGCATCTCTCTCTCTCTCATCAATAACACCACCATTATCACCACCCACCACCAAACCTTCCATATCTCCACACCACCACCTTCCCACCACCACCGACAACTTCACACCACCGTCATCTTCATCAACCTTTCACTATAGCCATGTTCATCAACCCTCCATCACCGCCATCTTTATCAACCCTCTATCACCACCATCTCCATCACCCCCATCTTCATCAACCCTCCATCACTACTCCACTACTCAATCTCTCTACTTCTCTTAATCTCTCTCTTCCTTTTGAATTTGAGTTAATTTTAGGGTTTTAATTGGGTGGTTTTTGATATCTTTTATTTAGGATTTGGTGGAGTGGTTGACGGTGGTGGGGGTTTTTTGAGACTTCGATTGGGGTTTTTCGTGGTGGCCGGTGGAGTGGTTGACGGTGGTGGGGGTTTTGGGACTTCGACTTCAATTTATTACGGTGATTTTCGAGTTAAGTCTATGGTGCTCCCAGAACCACAGACAACGCCAATTGATGTGGATTTGTTCCACAAATTTAGCTCAGACCGTATTTATATTTGGACATATGTCACACCTTGCTTCTGATGAGCATACCTCTTGTGTTTGCCAATTCTAATCTAAGTCATGCTTCTCACTTAAAATATATATGTCAATACAGATGTTATAAAAAATATACTTCCTCCGTTCCATATTAAAATGCAACTTTTTTCGTTTTTGGCAGTTTCAAATTAAAAGCAACAATTCATTTCTTTCTATTTTTAGTAGGATTTTTTAATGTGAATTTACCAAAAAATACTGTCAGGTTACCATCTTCAATATCATGTATAACAAATATCGACAGCGTATAATCAGATGGAAACTTAATATTTTTCTTACCAAAAATATTACCACGCACCAATGCAATATTTAACTTCCCATCTGTTTGATATCTTTCTGCCAATTCTTTATTAGGCAATTTAATCGGCAACCAAGTTCTTGTTGCCGGGTTGCATAAAAAGAATTCGGTTGGCTTTTTGGAATTTATAGTCCTACGTACTATTAAGCTATTGCTTGACGCCAAGATACGACCTTTTTTGGCTATAAACTCGACGGATATTTTTGGGATGCCATCATAAGGTTGATTTTCGGGTACGAAAGAAAATTGTAGATTTTCAACCTTGGTTGTTAAACATGAATCTTCATGTATGATCAAGGACTCATCGCTTTTCGAGCAAGAATCATGGCATTGTTTCACAACAAAATAGGTTTCAGACAAAAAATCTTTGCATGTTTTTGCCATAGTTGATAATCTGTACAAGGACTTTGCAGGTATCCCTGACATAATGTCGAATATTTCTCAATTAAAAAACATGGTTGATAATTTGTACTAGTGAGGGATGATTATGGCGAGGAAAGGCTAAAAACCTTAAACACGTGAGGAGGTTTTTTTGTGTGCATTGTACAGGTGAGAAGATGAAGGTCAAATTGTTGATGCAAGGGCGAAGAGTGGAAGAGTAAGAATTGAAACGAAACCTTTGGCTATGACTATGTTCATACTTGCAAATTATTTCTAGCTTACCATAATTTTCACCTTCCAAACAATATCGAGACACGTAGCCATGAACGTCTGCAAATATCAAATATTTCCCCAAAATTATAAAGTTGTTTGTCCATGAATAAACTTTCGAGATGCCAAAGACATCAACAATGCCTATGCTAATCAACGAACGCCATGGACTTGGCTTTTCTTTCCCCTTGCTCTTGCCTTCTTCAAGCACCCAAATTGTTATAATCTTATCAAAGTACTTAACTAGAGAAATAGACTCGAACACACACTCCCCTATCTTACGCTCCCATCGAAACAACCGAAAAATACTCGCATCCATATTAAAATTACCTTGATCACCACGATCATGGGGTACTCGTAGCACCCTTGAAGTTTCATTCACAACATCGTAATGAAATATATAAGGTAATGGAGCTTGCCTAAAACAATTACCATAATCCGATAAAATATACAAACCATCACTACAAAAAGCTTGATAATCAAAATTCAAGTGTCTGCTTGTTATTGTATTTTCATTCTTCATGCCCCAATTACCATCCTCTAATATGTAAATATCATTGCCACTATTCCAATCTTCAATATCATGTATAACAAATATCAAAAGAGTATAATCAGTTGGGAACTTAATATTTTTCTTACCAAAAATATTACCACACATCAATGCAAATATTTAACTTCCTATCTGTTTGATATCTTTCTCCCAATTCTTTATTAGGCAATTTAATAGGTATCCAAGTTCTTGTTGCCGGGTTGCATAAAAAAAATTCGGTTGGCTTTTTGGAATTTATAGTCCTACATACTATTAAGCCATTTCTTGACGCCAAGATACGATCTTTTTTGGCTAAAAACTTGAGGGATATTTTTGGGATACCATCATAAGATTGATTTTCGGGTAAGAAATAAAATTGTATATTTTTAACCTTGGTTGTTAAACATGAATCTTCTTGTATGGTCAACGACTCATCGCTTTTCGAGCATGAATTATGACATTGTTTCTCAACAAAATAGGTTTCAGACAAAAAATCTTTGCTTGTTTTTGCCATAGTTGATAATATGTACAAGGACTTTGCAGGTATCCCTGACATGATGTCGAATATTTCTCCATTAAATGACATGGTTGATAATTTGTACTAGTGAGGGATGATTATGGCGAGGAAAGGCTAAAAACCTTAAACACGTGAGGAGGTTTTTTTGTGTGCAATGTACAGGTGAGAAGATGAAGGTCAAATTGTTGATGCAAGGTCGAAGAGTGGAAGAGTAAGAATTGAAACGAAACCTTTGGCTATGACTATGTTCATACTTGCAAATTATTTCTAGCTTACCAAAATTTTCACCTTCCAAACAATATCGAGACACGTAGCCATGAACGTCTGCAAATATCAAATATTTCCCCAAAATTATAAAGTTGTTTGTCCATGAATAAAGTCTCAAGATGCCAAAGACATCAACAATGCCTATGCTAATCAACGAACGCCATGGACTTGGCTTTTCTTTCCCCTTGCTCTTGCCTTCTTCAAGCACCCAAATTGTTATAATCTTATCAAAGTACTTAACTAGAGAAATAGACTCGAACACACACTCCCCTATCTTACGCTCCCAACCAAACAACCGAGAAATACTCGCATCCATATTAAAATTACCTTGATCACCACGATCATGGGGTACTCGTAGCACCCTTGAAGTTTCATTCACAACATCGTAATGAAATATATAAGGTAATGGAGCTTGCCTAAAACAATTACCATAATCCGATAAAATATACAAACCATTACTACAAAAAAGCTTGATAATCAAAATTCAAGTGTCTGCTTGTTATTGTATTTTTATTCTTCATGACCCAATTACCATCCTCTAATATGTAAATATCATAGCCACTATTCCAATCTTTAATATCATGTATAACAAATATCAAAAGAGTATAATCAGATGGGAATTTAATATTTTATTTACCAAAAATATTACCACACATCAATGCAGATATTTAACTTCCCATCTGTTTGATATCTTTCTGCCAATTCTTTATTAGGCAATTTAATAGGTAACCAAGTTCTTGTTGCCGGGTTGCATAAAAATAATTCGGTTGGCTTTTTGGAATTTATAGTCCTACATACTATTAAGCCATTGCTTGACCCCAAGATACGATCTTTTTTGGCTAAAAACTTGATGGGTATTTTTGGGATACCCTCATAAAATTGATTTTCGGGTAAGAAATAAAATTGTTGATTTTTAACCTTGGTTGTTAAGCATGAATCATCTTGTATGATCAAGGACTCATCACTTTTCGAGCATGAATTATGGCATTGTTTCTCAACAAAATAGGTTTCAGACAAAAAATCTTTGCATGTTTTTGCCATAGTTGATAATATGTACAAGGTGAGAAGATGAAGGTCAAATTGTTAAAAACCTTAAACACGTGAGGTGGTTTTTTTGTGTGCAATGTACAGGTGAGAAGATGAAGGTCAAATTGTTAATGCAAGGGCGAAGAGTGGAAGAGTATGAATTGAAACGAAACCTTTGGCTATGACTATGTTCATACTTGCAAATTATTTGTAGCTTACCATAATTTTCACCTTCCAAACAATATCGAGACACGTAGCCATGAACGTCTGCAAATATCAAATATTTCCCCAAAATTATAAAGTTGTTTGTCCATGAATAAACTTTCAAGATGCCAAAGACATCAACAATGCCTATGCTAATCAACGAACGCCATGGACTTGACTTTTCTTTCCCCTTGCACTTGCCTTCTTCAAGCACCCAAATTGTTATAATCTTATCAAAGTACTTAACTAGAGAAATAGACTCGAACACACACTCCCCTATCTTACGCTCCCATCCAAACAACCGAAAAATACTCGCATCCATATTAAAATTACCTTGATCACCACGATCATGGGGTACTCGTAGCACCCTTGAAGTTTCATTCACAACATCGTAATGAAATATATAAGGTAATGGAGCTTGCCTAAAATAATTACCATAATCCGATAAAATATACAAACCATCACTACAAAAAGCTTCATAATCAAAATTCAAGTGTCTGCTTGTTATTGTATTTTCATTCTTCATGACCCAATTACCATCCTCTAATATGTAAATATCATAGCCACTATTCCAATCTTCAATATCTTATATAACAAATATCAAAAGAGTATAATCAGATGGGAACTTAATATTTTTCTTACCCAAAATATTACCACACATCAATGCAAATATTTAACTTCCCATCTATTTGATATCTTTCTACCAATTCTTTATTAGGCAATTTAATAGGTAACCAAGTTCTTGTTGCCGGGTTGCATAAAAATAATTCGGTTGGCTTTTTGGAATTTGTAGTCCTACATACAATTAAGCCATTGCTTGACCCCAAGATACGATCTTTATTGGCTAAAAACTTGAGGGATATTTTTGGGATACCATCATAAGATTGATTTTCGGGTAAGAAATAAAATTGTAGATTTTTAACCTTGGTTGTTAAGCATGAATCTTCTTGTAAGATCAAGGACTCATCGCTTTTCGAGCATGAATTATGGTATTGTTTCTCAACAAAATAGGTTTCAGACAAAAAATCTTTGCATGTTTTTGCCATAGTTGATAATATGTACAAGGACTTTGCAGGTATCCCTGACATAATGTCGAATATTTCTCAATTAAAAGACATGGTTGATAATTTGTACTAGTGAGGGATGATTATGGCGAGGAAAGGCTAAAAACCTTAAACACATGAGGAGGTTTTTTTGTGTCCATTGTACAGGTGAGAAGATGAAGGTCAAATTGTTGATGCAAGGGCGAAGAGTGGAAGAGTAAGAATTGAAACGAAACCTTTGGCTATGACTATGTTCATACTTGCAAATTATTTCTAGCTTACCATAATTTTCACCTTCCAAACAATATCGAGACACGTAGCCATGAACGTCTGCAAATATCAAATATTTCCCCAAAATTATAAAGTTGTTTGTCCATGAATAAACTTTCGAGATGCCAAAGACATCAACAATGCCTATGCTAATCAACGAACGCCATGGACTTGGCTTTTCTTTCCCCTTGCTCTTGCCTTCTTCAAGCACCCAAATTGTTATAATCTTATCAAAGTACTTAACTAGAGAAATAGACTCGAACACACACACTCCCTATCTTACGCTCCCATCGAAACAACCGAAAAATACTCGCATCCATATTAAAATTATCTTGATCACCACGATCATGGGGTACTCGTAGCACCCTTGAAGTTTCATTCACAAAATCGTAATGAAATATATAAGGTAATGGAGTTTGCCTAAAACAATTACAATAATCCGATAAAATATACAAACCATCACTACAAAAAGCTTGATAATCAAAATTCAAGTGTCTGCTTGTTATTGTATTTTCATTCTTCATGACCCAATTACCATCCTCTAATATGTAAATATCATTGCCACTATTCCAATCTTCAATATCATGTATAACAAATATCAAAAGAGTATAATCAGATGGGAACTTAATATTTTTCTTACCAAAAATATTACCACACAAACAATGCAAATATTTAACTTCCTATCTGTTTGATATCTTTCGCCAATTCTTTATTAGGCAATTTAATAGGTATCCAAGTTCTTGTTGCCGGGTTGCATAAAAAAATTCGGTTGGCTTTTTGGAATTTATAGTCCTACATACTATTAAGCCATTGCTTGACGCCAAGATACGACCTTTTTTCGCTAAAAACTTGAGGGATATTTTTGGGATACCATCATAAGATTGATTTTAGGGTAAGAAATAAAATTGTAGATTTTTAACCTTGGTTGTTAAGCATGAATCTTCTTGTATGATCAAGGACTCATCGCTTTTCGAGCATGAATTATGGCATTGTTTCTCAACAAAATAGGTTTCAGACAAAAAATCTTTGCATGTTTTTGCCATACTTGATAATATGTACAAGGACTTTGCAGGTATCCCTGACATAATGTCGAATATTTCTCAATTAAAAGACATGGTTGATAATTAGTACTAGTGAGGGATGATTATGGCGAGGAAATGCTAAAAACCCTAAACACGTGAGGAGGTTTTTTTGTGTGCATTGTACAGGTGAGAAGATGAAGGTCAAATTGTTGATGCAAGGGCGAACAGTGGAAGAGTAAGAATTGAAACGAAACCTTTGGCTATGACTATGTTCATACTTGCAAATTATTTCTAGCTTACCATAATTTTCACCTTCCAAACAATATCGAGACACGTAGCCATGAACGTCTGCAAATATCAAATATTTCCCCAAAATTATAAAGTTGTTTGTCCATGAATAAACTTTCGAGATGCCAAAGACATCAACAATGCCTATGCTAATCAACGAACGCCATGGACTTGGCTTTTCTTTCCCCTTGCTCTTGCCTTCTTCAAGCACCCAAATTGTTATAATCTTATCAAAGTACTTAACTAGAGAAATAGACTCGAACACACACTCCCCTATCTTACGCTCCCATCAAAACAGCCGAAAAATACTCGCATCCATATTAAAATTAGCTTGATCACCACGATCTTGGGGTACTCGTAACACCCTTGAAGTTTCATTCACAACATTGTAATGAAATATATAAGGTAATGGAGCTTGCCTAAAACAATTACCATAATTCGATAAAATATACAAACCATCACTACAAAAAGCTTGATAATCAAAATTCAAGTGTCTGCTTGTTATTGTATTTCATTTTTCATGACCCAATTACCATCCTCTAATATGTTAATATCATAGCCACTATTCCAATCTTCAATATCATGTATAACAAATATCAAAAGAGTATAATCAGATGGGAACTTAATATTTTTCTTACCAAAAATATTATCACACATCAATGCAAATATTTAACTTCCCATCTGTTTGATATCTTTCTGCCAATTCTTTATTAGGCAATTTAATAGGTAACCAAGTTCTTGTTGTCGGGTTGCATAAAAATAATTCGGTTGGCTTTTTGGAATTTATAGTCCTACATACTATTAAGCCATTGCTTGACGCCAAGATACGATCTTTTTTGGCTAAAAACTTGAGGGATATTTTTGGGATACCATCATAAGATTGATTTTCGGGTAAGAAATAAAATTGTAGATTTTTAACCTTGGTTGTTAAGCATGAATCTTCTTGTATGATCAAGGACTCATCGCTTTTCGAGCATGAATTATGGCATTGTTTCTCAACAAAATAGGTTTCAGACAAAAAATCTTTGCATGTTTTTGCCATACTTGATAATATGTACAAGGACTTTGCAGGTATCCCTGACATAATGTCGAATATTTCTCAATTAAAAGACATGGTTGATAATTAGTACTAGTGAGGGATGATTATGGCGAGGAAATGCTAAAAACCCTAAACACGTGAGGAGGTTTTTTTGTGTGCATTGTACAGGTGAGAAGATGAAGGTCAAATTGTTGATGCAAGGGCGAAGAGTGGAAGAGTAAGAATTGAAATGAAACCTTTGGCTATGACTATGTTCATACTTGCAAATTATTTCTAGCTTACCATAATTTTCACCTTCCAAACAATATCGAGACACGTAGCCATGAACGTCTCGCAAATATCAAATATTTTTACCCAAAATTATAAAGTTGTTTGTCCATGAATAAACTTTCAAGATGCCAAAGACATCAACAATGCCTATGCTAATCAACGAACGCCATGGACTTGGCTTTTCTTTCCCCTTGCTCTTGCCTTCTTCAAGCATCCAAATTGTTATAATCTTATCAAAGTACTTAACTAGAGAAATAGACTCGAACACACACTCCCCTATCTTACGCTCCCATCGAAACAACCGAAAAATACTCGCATCCATATTAAAATTAGCTTGATCACCACGATCTTGGGGTACTCGTAACACCCTTGAAGTTTCATTCACAACATTGTAATGAAATATATAAGGTAATGGAGCTTGCCTAAAACAATTACCATAATTCGATAAAATATACAAACCATCACTACAAAAAGCTTGATAATCAAAATTCAAGTGTCTGCTTGTTATTGTATTTCATTTTTCATGACCCAATTACCATCCTCTAATATGTAAATATCATTGCCACTATTCCAATCTTCAATATCATGTATAACAAATATCAAAAGAGTATAATCGGATGGGAACTTAATATTTTTCTTACCAAAAATATTACCACACATCAATGCAAATATTTAACTTCCTATCTGTTTGATATCTTTCTGCCAATTCTTTATTAGGCAATTTAAAAGGTATCCAAGTTCTTGTTGCCGGGTTGCATAAAAAAAATTCGGTTGGCTTTTTGGAATTTATAGTCCTACATACTATTAAGCCATTGCTTGACGCCAAGATACGATCTTTTTTGGCTAAAAACTTGAGGGATATTTTTGGGATACCATCATAAGATTGATTTTCGGGTAAGAAATAAAATTGTAGATTTTTAACCTTGGTTGTTAAGCATGAATCTTCTTGTATGATCAAGGACTCATCGCTTTTCGAGCATGAATTATGGCATTGTTTCTCAACAAAATAGGTTTCAGACAAAAAATCTTTGCATGTTTTTGCCGTAGTTGATAATATGTACAAGGAATTTGCAGGTATCCACGACATAATGTCGAATATTTCTCCATCAAATGACATGGTTGATAATTTGTACTAGTGAGGGATGATTATGGCGAGGAAAGGCTAAAAACCTTAAACACGTGAGGAGGGTTTTTTTGTGTGCAATGTACGGTGAGAAGATGAAGGTCAAATTGTTGATGCAAGGGCGAACAGTGGAAGAGTAAGAATTGAAACGAAACCTTTGGCTATGACTATGTTCATACTTGCAAATTATTTGTAGCTTACCATAATTTTCACCTTCCAAACAATATCGAGACACGTAGCCATGAACGACTGCAAATATCAAATATTTCCCAAAAATTATAAAGGTGTTTGTCCATGAATTAAGTTTCAAGATGCCAAAGACATCAACAATGCCTATGCTAATGAACGAACGCCATGGACTTGGCTTTTCTTTCCCCTTGCTCTTGCCTTTTCTTTCCCCTTGCTCTTGCCTTTTTCAAGCACCCAAATTGTTATAATCTTATCAAAGTACTTAACTAGAGAAATAGACTCGAACACACACTCCCCTATCTTACGCTCCCATCCAAACAGCCGAAAAATACTCGCATCCATATTAAAATTAGCTTGATCACCACGATCTTGGGGTACTCGTAGCACCCTTGAAGTTTCATTCACAACATTGTAATGAAATATATAAGGTAATGGAGCTTGCCTAAAACAATTACCATAATTCGATAAAATATACAAACCATCACTACAAAAAGCTTGATAATCAAAATTCAAGTGTCTGCTTGTTATTGTATTTTCATTTTTCATGACCCAATTACCATCCTCTAATATGTTAATATCATAGCCACTATTCCAATCTTCAATATCATGTATAACAAATATCAAAAGAGTATAATCAGATGGGAACTTAATATTTTTCTTACCAAAAATATTATCACACATCAATGCAAATATTTAACTTCCCATCTGTTTGAAATCTTTCTGCCAATTCTTTATTAGGCAATTTAATAGGTAACCAAGTTCTTGTTGTCGGGTTGCATAAAAATAATTCGGTTGGCTTTTTGGAATTTATAGTCCTACATACTATTAAGCCATTGCTTGAAGCCAAGATACGATCTTTTTTGGCTAAAAACTTGAGGGATATTTTTGGGATACCATCATAAGATTGATTTTCGGGTAAGAAATAAAATTGTAGATTTTTAACCTTGGTTGTTAAGCATGAATCTTCTTGTATGATCAAGGACTCGTCACTTTTCGAGCATGAATTATGGCATTGTTTCTCAACAAAATAGGTTTCAGACAAAAAATATTTGATTTGATGCCGTAGTTGATAATCTGTGCTAGGATTTTGCAGGTAACGATGACATAATGTCGAATATTTCTCCAATAAAAGCCATGGTTGATAATTTGTACTAGTGAGGGATGATTATGACGAGGAAAGGTTAAAAACCTTAAACAGGTGAGGAGATTTTTTTTGGTGCAATGTACATGTGAGAAGATGAAGTTCAAATTGTTGATGCAAGGGCGAAGAGTGGTAGAGTAAGAATTGAAACGAAACCTTTGGCAATGACTATGTTCATACTTGCAAATTATTTCTAGCTTACCGTAATTCTCACCTTCCAAACAATATCGAAACACGTAGCCATCAACGTATGCAAATATCAAATATTTCCCCAAAATTATAAAGCTTTTTGTCCATGAAAAAACATTCTTGTTGCCAAAGACATCGGCAATGTCTATGCTAATCAACAAACGCCATGGACTAGGCTTTTTTTCCCCTTGCTCTTGCCTTCTTCAAGTACTCAAATCATTATAATCTTATCAAAGTACTTTACTAGACAAATAAGATCGAACACACACTCCCCCATCTTACGCTCCCATGCAAACAGCCGAAAAATACATGCATCCATATTAAAATTACCTTGATCATCAATCTTGGGGTACTGGTAGAACCCTTGAAGTTTCATGGCCTAAAATAATTACCATAATCCGATAAGATATACAAACCATCACTACAAAGAGCTTGATCATCAAAATTTAAGTGTCTTCTTGCTATTATATTTTCATTCTTCAGTGCCCAATTACCATCCTCTAATATGTAAACATCATAGCCACTTAAATATTCAATATCATGTATATCAAATATCAAAAGAGTATAATCAGATGGGAACATAATATTTTTACTAAAAATAATATTACCACAAACTAAAGCAATATTTAACTTCCCATCTGTTTGATATCTTTCTGCCAATTCTTTATTAGGCAATTTAATAGGCAACCATGTTCTTGTTGCGGGGTTGAATAAAAATAATTCGGTTGGTTTTTTGGAATTTATAGTCCTACTTACTATTAAGACATTGCTTGACGCCGAGATACGACCTTTTTTAGCTAAAAATTCGAGGGATATTTTTGGGATGCCATCATAAGGTTGATTTTCGGGTAAGAAAGAAAATTGTAGATTTTCAACCTTTGTTGTTAAGCATGAATCTTCTTGTATTATCAAGGACTCATCGTTTTTTGAGCATGAATTATGGCATTGTTTCTAAACAAAATTGGTTTTAGACAAAAAATCTTATTATGTTTTTGCCATAGTTGATAATCTTTGCAAGGATTTTGCAGGTAACCATGACATAATTTCGAATATTTCTCCATTAAAAGCCATGGTTGATAATTTGTACTAGTGAGGGATGATTATGGCGAGCAAAAGGCAAAAAACCATTAATAGGTGAGGAGGTTTTTCTTTGGTGCAATGCACAGGTGAGAAGGTGAAGGTTAAATCGTTGATGCAAGGGCGAAGAGTGGTAGATTAAGAATTAAAACGAAACCTTTGGCTATGACTATATCCCTACTTGCAAATTATTTCTAGCTTACCGTAATTCTCACCTTCCAAACAATATCGACATACGTAGCCATCAACGTCTGCAAATATCAAATATTTCCCCAAAATTATAAAGCTATTTGTTCATGAAGAAACTTGCTTGATGCCAAAGACATCGACAATGTATATGCAAATCAACAAACGCCATGGACTCGGCTTTTCTTTCCCCTTGCTCTTGTCTTCTTCAAGTACCCAAATCTTTATAATTTTAAGTACTTAACTAGACAAATAGACTCGAACACACACTCCCCTATTTTATGCTCCCATCCAAACAGCCGAAAAATACACGCATCCATATTTAAATTACCTTGATCATCAATCTTGGGGTACTGGTAGAATCTTTGAAGTTTCATTCACAACATCGTAATGAAATATATAAGGCAAAGGAGCTGGCCTAAAACAATTACCATAATCCGATAAGATATAAAAACCATCACCACAAAAAACTTGATCATCAAAATTCAAGTGTCTTCTTGTTATTATATTTTCATTCTCCAGTACCCAATTACCATCCTCTAATATGTTAACATCATAGCCACTATTTCAATCTTCAATATCACGTATAACAAATATCAAATGAGTATAATCAGATGGGAAATTAATATTTTTCTTACAAATAATATGACCACACACCAATGCAATATTTAACTTCCCATCTGTTTGATATCTTTCTGCCAATTCTTTAGTAGGTAATTTAATAGGCAACCAAGTTCTTGTTGCCGGGTTGCATAAAAATTATTCGGTTGGATTTTCGAAATTAAAAGTCCTACTTACTATTAAGCCATTGCTTGACGCCGAGGTATGACCTTTTTTGGCTAAAAACTCGAGGGATATTTTTGGGATACCATCATATGGTTGATTTTCGAGTAAGAAAGAAAATTGTAGATTTTCAACCTTTGTTGTTAAGCATGGATCTTCTTGTATTATCTAGGACTCATCGCTTTTCGAGCATGAATTATGGCATAGTTTCTCAACAAAATAGGTTTCAGACAAAAAATCTTTGCATGTTTTTGCCATAGTTGATAATCTGTGCATGGATTTTGCAGGTAACCATGCCATAATGTCGAATATTTCTCTATTAAAAGCCATGGTTCATAATTTGTACTAGTGAGGGATGATTATGGCGAGGAAAAGCCAAAAACCTTAAACAGGTGATGAGGTTTTTTTTGGTGCAATGTACATGTGAGAAGGTGAAGGTCAAATCGTTGATGCAAGGGCGAAGAGTGGTTGAGTAAGAATTGAAACGAAACCTTTGGCTATGACTATGTTCATACTTGCAAATTATATCTAGCTTACCGTAATTCTCACCTTCCAAACAATATCGAGACACGTAGCCATCACCGTCTGCAAATATCAAATATTTCCCCAAAATTATAAAGTTATTAGTTCATGAAGAAACTTGCTTGCTTGATGCCAAAGAAATCCACAATAATGTCTATGCAAATAAACAAACGCCATGGACTCGGCTTTTCTTTCTCCTTGCTCTTGCCTTCTTCAAGTACCCAAATCTTTATAATCTTAAGTACTTAACTAGACAAATTGACTCGAACACACACTCCTTTATCTTATGCTCCCATCCAAACAGTCGAAAAATACATGCATCCATATTAAAATTACCTTGATCATCAATCTTGGGGTACTGGTAGAACCCTTGAAGTTTCATTCACAACATCGTAATGAAATATATAAGGCAAAGGAGGTTGCATAAAACAATTACCATAATTCGATAAGATATACAACCCATCACTACAAAAAACTTGATCATCAAAATTCAAGTGTCTTCTTGTTATTATATTTTCATTCTTCAGTACCCAATTACCTTCCTCTAATATGTAAACATCATAGCCATTATTCCAATCTTCAATATCATGTATAACAAATATCAAAAGAGTATAATTAGATGGGAACTTAATATTTTTCTTACAAATAATATTACCACACACCAATGCAATATTTAACTTCCTATATGTTTGATATCTTTCGACCAATTCTTTATTAGGCAATTTAATAGGCAACTAAGTTCTTGTTGCCGGGTTGCATAAAAATAATTTGGTTGACTTTTTGGAATTTGTAGTCCTACATACTATTAAGCCATTGCTTGACGTCGAGATACGATTTTTTTTTGCTAAAAACTCGAGGGATATTTTTGGGATGACATCATAAAGTTGATTTTCGGGTAAGAAAGAAAATTGTAGATTTTCGACCTTTGTTGTTAAGCATGAATCTTCTTGTATTTGTAGACACCAAATTTTGAACCCCCTTTTTTGTGGATAAAATTTTAAAATAACGAAAACCGTTAAGTGTTGTGGAGCACGCCCCCCCGTCAAAGGCATGTTTCATCTCGGACCGCGAATTTCATTCAGTCGTATGGTTTTTCTTTATTCGCGTGTTAGTCATACAATTCCGGCTTAGAAATATAATTTTCCGTAAGTCGTAGTCAACAACTACAACCACCGGTTTAATAATTTATTGTATAATCATGCTCGTCCTTACTAATTTGACGAGTTTTCGTTAATTGTTTTTAGTTAGTTTTTCGAAAAATCGTAAAACGAGTCGCAATTAGGCGCCGAAATTTTAATCGTATCCCAAAACCGGTAGTAATCAGTTTTCGTGATGGTCAAGTCATTGTTCATTGGATAAAGAATAAGAATATATTCTTAACCACCAATCACATCCTTTTATCCATTAGTTAAGGAATAAGAATCATGAATAAGAATATGAATAAGAATCAAATCCAAGGTGTAAGAGCCAAGAATCAGATATTTTTTTGGAAGATTCAAGCTGTGCGCCAGGCTCATGATCATGTGCCAGATGCATGATCATGTGCCCAGCGCACAACAGCTTCGTGCGCCAGACGCAGGTTAGTGCGCCTAGCGCACGTTGCTGTGTCAAGCGCAGGCTCCTGCGCTTCGCGCAGTTGCCCAGTCAGCTCTTCCTTCACGTTTTTCGATGCATTTCTACGTATTAGGATGTGTTTAGGACAAGGTGAAATTCGGATTTTGCCTCATTAGTGTAAAAATCAAAATCAAATCTAAAGAGAATAAGAATATTGGTATTTCCAATGATTTTGATGATGTAGGAAGATTTGAGAGGATTTAGTGATGTCATTAAGGTGATGTCATTGGTGTGATGTCATTAAGATAATTTAGGATGATAAAAATCAGATTTTTGGGTGAAAAATCTGATTTTGTACCTTCTTCAAACCCTAATTCATCACCTCATTTCCCAATAAATACCCCCTCCCCCTTTTTACTTAAAAAACAACAACTTAACTTCACAACTTCTCACAACTAAGAAATCTCAATACTACTCTCCTTCTCCTTAATTCCTCGTTCTAAGAAAAATATCATTCAAAAAAGAAAGCAAAAGTTATAATTAGTAAGTATAGAAGTTCATCAAAAGAAAAACACAAAAAGGGTTTAAATTAGTAATTAAGGGGATTTAGAAACTCACTTAGAAATTAAGTCAGTACAAGAACAAAAGTGCAATATGGAAAATGAAATAAAGTGATTAATTCAAGTTTCATAAAAAATATTTTCTTTTTATACGAAAATGTTAATTGAAAGTCATGAAATTTTAAATTTCCCTTAAAAAGATTCATTTTTATTATGTAAATAAAAATCAATAAAAATTGTCATAAAAAATCAAAATCAAAGAGGTTAATTAATCTCTAATTTTCACAAGTTTACAAATAAACATGAATTTCAAAGCCCATTCAAGAGGATGAAGATCAAGGAGCATCATGGTGAAGATCAATATTGAAGACTTGTATAGATTATAGAATTTGTACATGTAATAGTAGTTCTTTGTAAATAGTTATTACATCACTCAATTAATGAAAAAATATGGAGATGTGCATGCATACTTTTCATAAATAATTCCACAATTCTTTTGAATAAAATGAGCAACCAATGTTATAAATTTTGCATGTTGGGCCCAATATATCATAGTATATGAATTAAATGCCCTAATCTCAATTAAGAGGAAATATTGCAAATCTGTATGATGATCCATCTTACATTTTTAAATTTCGCTACAAGAAATATCGCCTACAGAGGCAAGGTAGATTTGCCTCTGAAAACAAAAATGTAACCTCTAATTGCTTTTTGAAGCATATTAGTGGTTGCCTCTGATAGTTTCGTCGCTAATGAATGGTTGCCTCTAAAAGTCCCTTTTTGAGGCAATATAATTTGTTGCCTCTAAAAGGCAATACATTTAGAGGCAACCATATATTCTTGCCTCAAAATAGAATTAGAGGCAACCATATATTCTTGCCTCAAAAGATAATTAGAGGCAATCATATATTCATGCCTCAAAACAGAATTAGAGGCAACCATATATTCTTGCCTCAAAATATAATTAGAGAAAATCATATATTCTTACCTCAAAATATAATTAGAGGCAATATGAAACATTACTTCTAAAAACTACATATATTTAGAAGCAACCATATAATTTTGCCTCATAATATAATTAGAGGCAATATAACAAGTTACTTCTAAAACCACATATATTTAGGAGCAATCATATGATTTTGCCTCGAAATATAATTAGAAGCAATATAAAATTTATTTCTGAAAATAAATATATTTAGGGAAAATCATACTAATTTTAAGTCAAAATATAATCAGAGCAATGCCTTATTTTCCAAATAATGATATTCAGATGCAATTTGAGACTTGTCACGAAAGGTGTTTGGAGGCACCAAAAACAATAATCTATCATATGACTTTGTACATTTCCAAGCACGATTACCTATAAGAAGTAACCTTGATAAAATTGCAATAAGTAAACCAACAAATTTGTGAAAATCAAAGATTTATCCATTCCAATAAATATTACTAAAACAAAAGCAAATATACTGTTATAAAATCTCAAAAACTATAGTACAATATCAACCAAATAAAACATCCTACACCGTACAACAACCTTCAAGAAATATTTCTTCATCTGTCATATTTTCTTCTCTCGCTTCACGTTGCACTAAAAGCTCTTTCATTTCTGACTATGGAAAAAAACAACCCTTAAACATTACATAAAAGGTGAGAAACACATAGTCACTATACAATTATAAATAAAAGTCAGATTGGTGTAGCGAACTGAATTACATAGGGACTGTTGGCCATTTTCAGCTAGAAAATTGAGGAGGAGAGCAGCGAGGTTAGGTTGTATGATTGGAGGTAGAGAAATAGCAATTTTTTTAGTAATAGGCTGTTGGAGCCTAGGTAGGTTTGTGCTCGGTGTAATATTCAAGATAGAGTGAGTGTAGTGTTGTAATTGCCTATTTGCTCCAGGTGTAAGAGTGTTGTTTTGATCTCATGATCTTTGTCTACTTGTATTCATGTGGTTAGCTTAAGTTGTAATCACATTGCTTTTGGTAATACATGAATAATTTTAATAAACTTAGTTTCTACATAAATTTTGACAGCACTTCCTCTATAATACGACTTATATTTTGATACCAATCTTGTACCTGGGATCATTTTTTTATACTGTATCCACTCACGATTATAGTCACATGAAATATGAGCTTAAAAGAACATGGAAAAAAAGAAGATAATATAGCACATAAGTGACATATCATATATAAAACAACACTACACACGACAATCAACAACCATTTCAAATAACTACACATGACAATCATTCAGTAGTCTTTCTCATGCACCAAACTAGCTTTAACAACTAAGGATAGAAAATTATTAATTACTACCCTAAGTCATATGTTTTGTAGGATAAAAAAAAAACTAATAATAGATGAGGGAGTAAACATTATTTGCTCATAATTCCCAACTTTATACCAATTTGAGAAAGATAATTATGGACTTAAGATTAGCAAAACCTTTAGATGTAATAAGGTAAAAGGGAACACATACAATTGTTGCAGTCAGCTTCAAAGTTATGTTTCTGAATAGAAACTAATATAATAAAGAGCATAATGTTTCTAGTAAATGCTTAAAATATTTAAAAAAGAAGAAGAAAGAATTACTTAATCTTAAAGTACAGAAAGTGCAGGTGGTTCCTAGGGGATTTTAATTCCAATGAGTGCCTTAAAAGCGTGGTCCTTGCCATTGCCAACTTTGGTTCCATCAATGTTCTACATTAAGACTCTGTTTGGCAACACATTTAAGTCAACTTAAATGAGTAGGTGCTAAAAGTTTAAGTCACCTAAAATAAATAGTCGTGTTTGGGATAAGAGCTTACATAAAATTTAAGCTCAAAATTGACTGAAATTGAGTTGCTATCAAATAAAGCATCTCAATTTAATGTGTTGAAATTTTCAGCTACCTTATCGGGTCAGTTCCTTTCAGCTATCTTATTAGTTTCAGCTCTATTTCAGCTTATGTTCCCAAACATGCCTAACTATAAATAGACCTTCAAGTTATGGAATATCCATCACAACAAGCCTACCTAGCCAACAACACTTCTCTTCCCTTTGAAATATCAAATGGCTGCTCAAGAAACACAAACACTCTTCCTGTCAACCTTTATTCTTCTTTCTATTGCAGTTGTCGGCTCTGAAGCTGCACTCGATGCTCATTATTATGATCAAATATGTCCTCAGATAGAGTATATTATAGCACAAACAATTCGTAATGCTTCTATATTATACCAGTACATTTCTAATATCAACTATGATCATTAGTTCATTACACACATCATATTGATACATCAGGGTTTTCTATTTGGCTCAAGTACAGAAAGGAAGTTATCCAATCACAGTGAATGGCTAGACGCTGATAAGTGCTCACATGTTAGACATACTCATCTGACTAAAACAAATAAACATAATAATTATGGGTACGTAGATAATCAAAACAGGCCCGTGTATTTCATTAGAATATTCTCACAGAAAGTTAGCCAAAGTTCTACTAGCCTAAATTCCATCTAGAATCAATTATACGTGGTAGAGTAGCAAAGAAATCTAATAAAACAAAGAATTTTACTGAATTCAGATTAGATATACACCCAAAAAATGAAAGAAATAAACTCAAAAAAAAAAGCATGACCATTATTTCGATTGTCTACTAGGGCTTCCCACGCAAACACTACTATTTTGTTGTATGATTTCGCAAAGAACAACCTAACCAATATAGATATCCCTAGCAATTCCAATATTCCATCACTTCGATTTTAAATGAACCATTTTTCCAATTTTTCCATCAGTATCAAGCAATAAGAAATGCAAAATAGAAATTAAGTTCATACGTTTTACCAAACTACTTTTGTCTGTCTTAAAATCCTTCATTTCTGCCAGACTAAAATGCTCCCGATACGGAAACTGGTTCATGCAGTCCATCAAACACCTTGTGTGCACTAAATTAAGCATTTCGTCGATCACCTTCGCTGCTTCTTAAATTGATCAAGATCAATCTTACATTCTCATTGTTAGCCACAATATATATAATAAGACAAATTATAATAATAAAAATGGAATGTGATTATCTTACTTTTGACGAAAAAATAAATATGTAGTTTTGATTGGAATATCGTCTTTAATTTGTCTCACATAAGCTTTCCACCGCGAAGAATCTAGTTCCATAATCGCCAAATTGATATCAAGTGATGCTGATGAATAATGATTGAGGAGAGTGAAAATTTTTGAGAGAGAAAAGGAGCGAATCAGCGAATGCATTATTTTAGGGTTTGAGAAGTTGAAATTTTAAAGGGATCCTTCTCATCTTTCTGTGCGCGTCTCTCAATGCATGTCTTTGAACATAAATATGTTTCACTATATATTAGTAAAAGTAATAATTGACACGAATCAAAAAAGACCCACATAACTATATTTTTTCTTATAAATTGAGAAAAATTGAGAACATTCTCTCTAAGTATGAATTAGTGTCAAGATTCCAGATGAGAAAGATAAAAAAACAGATGGAGTACTATTTGTAGTTAACTTCACTAAAAATGACAGGTTTTCCGCGAAAATAAGAGAATCTTTTCCTTTTCAAAATATTTATTAATCAAGTCAATTTTAAATCCTACTTAATGACTAACGGTGTTAAATTTTCGTTAGACATTAACCCTAATTAACCCCTAATCCTAACCTTAATCCTAATCCAAACCCCTAACCCTAAACCCTAACCTCCTAACCCCGACCCTCCCCCACCACTCTAGCCCCCCTTCCCCACCACCCCACCACCAGCGGCCCCCTCCCCCACGCCGGCCCCCCCCCCCCACCCCGGCCGAATTCACCTCCCCTCCCCCACGCCCAAGCGGCTCCCCACCACCCCCACCGAATTCCTCTCCCCTCCCCCCCCCAACAGCCCCCCTCCCCACCACCCCCGTCCGAATTCCCCTCCCCCACCACGCATCACACTTCCTTGAAATCGCTTCAATGAAACCCGTATTAGGCGATTCCAATTCCAAATCTACATTGGCACATCCCGGTGCGAGATCAACTGTAGGCACTAGGAGCTCCACTACCGCATCTACGAGTTTGAATAAAACCGTAGACGGTAGCTCTAAGCACCGTATATCGGGGGTGGGGGGGAATTCGACGAAAATCGACAGGGGTGGGGGAGGGGTGCGGAAATCGATGGGGGTGGGGGGAGAGGTGGGGGCGTGGGGGGGGGGGGGAGGGGGAATTCGACGGGGGTGGTAGGGGGGGGGGGGCTGGGGGTAGGGGAGAGGAGCGGGAATTCGACGGGGGTGGTGGGGGGAGGGGGGTTGGGGTGGTGGGTTAGGGTTAGGGTTTAGAGGTTTAGGATTAGGGGTTAACAATGGCCAAATGGTAAATAAAGCTAACGGAAACTTAACACCGTTAGTCATTAAGGGCATTTTGTGTATTTTATTGAAATAGTAAGGGTACTTTGGTGCATTTTTTAAAAAATAGGGGTACCCTATGAATTTTGAAAAACCACATGGGTACCTCGTGAAAAAACCGAAAAACAAATTTTGGGGAATTTTTTTTTTTTACCCTGATTTTCTCTCTCCTTTACCCCTTCCTCCCTCAAATCTTCCATGGATCTTTGATTCTTCTCGAATTTTCAGTAGATCTCTTACTTGGACCCTTCTCTTTCCATGAAATGTTAAGAATTCATGAAGAAATCATGAATTTGTGATGGAGAAGTTGAGAAATCAAAGTTTTAATTTCCGATTTTCGGGGAAAATTTTGGGGAAAAATTTTGGGGAATTTTTTTTCACTTTCCTCTCTTTCATATTTGTAAATCCATGAAATAGATGAACAAACATAAAATTGATGATCGTATGTACACCATAAATGCTCGAATTTCCATGGAAATTAAGGTTTAAGTTTCAAAATGAAGAAACTCAAAATCAAAATTCTAAGTCATTATGAATTTAACAAAAACATGGTTTGGATTGTTGTAAGATGTGGGAAACTGCCGACTTGGGACCGATTTGTGCGTTTTTTGAGTATTGATTACCATTGTCAAACTAGATGAAGAATTTCAGAGGAGAGAGAAAAAATCGAAAGGTTGAAGATGAAGTTGGGAGAAGATGACTGAACAGACACTTTAGGTAATTACTAAATAGGGTTCCGGTAAAAACCAAAACGTGACATAAACTAAAAGAAGTCTCAAAACATCCAATTCCAAAGTGTATTGAAAAATAAACATTTAAACTAAATAATACTAAGTACAAATTAATCAATATGATATAAATGTGTTAATCCAAAAAAGCCAAATAGAATTATAAAGTCACAACATGTAAGAGATAACCATGTCATTATATGTTTGGTAATACCCAAAATAAATTTGGTAATGCCCAAACCGTATTTGGTAATTACCTAAAAGCATATGATCTAGGGTTAGTTTGGGCTTTTTCGTATTAGGAGGGACAATGGGGGCCCAAAAATCAAGTCAATTGGATTCGGTGAGGTATTGGGCCTAATGGACCTTGTGGCATGATTGTCCCATCCCCATAGGATGGCTTTGAAGAGTAATGTGAATGGATTGTGATTGAATAGGTTTGGTAATGTCCAAAGCATGTTTGGTAATTACCTAAAATCATATGATCCGGGGTTAATTAGGGCTTTTTAGTACAAGGAGGGACAATGGGGGCCCAAAACTTAAGTCAATGGGGTTTGGTGACGTATTGGGCCTAATGGACCCAGTGGAATGATTGTTCAATCCCCATAGTATTGCTTTGATGAGTAATGGGAACACCCTCCACTTAGTAGTTTTAGTAATGCCTGACAATTGTTTGGCAATTAACAAACTCAACTTCATTGGGTTTGGTTAGGTATTGGGCTAATGGACCCAGTGGCATGATTGTCCAATCCCCAAAGGATTGCTTTGATGAGTAATGATAAAGGTTTGTGATTGGGAGAACATCCTTCACTTAGTGGGTTTGGTAATCCCCAGAACATGTTTGGTAGTTACCTTAAAGCATATGATTGGGGTTAATTTGGGCTTTTTAGTACAAGGAGGGACAATGGGGGCCCAAAACTCAAGTCAATGGGGTTTGGTGAGGTATTGGGCCTAATGGACCCAGTGACATGATTGTCCAATCCCCATAGAATTGCTTTGATGAGTAATGGGGAATGGATTATGATTGGATAGGTTTGGTAATGCCCAAACCATGTTTGGTAATTACCTAAAAGCATATGATCTGGGGTTAATTTGCTTTTAGTACAAGGAGGGACAATGGGGGCCCAAAACTCTTGTCAATGGGGTTTGGTTTGGTATTAGGCCTAATGGACCCAGGGACATGATTGTCCAATCTCCATAGGATTGCCCAATTTAGGCTTTTTAGTACAAGGAAGGACAATAGGGGCCCAAAACTCAAGTCAATGGGGTTGGGTGAGGTATTGGGCCTAATGGACCCAGTGGCATGATTGTCCAATCCCCATAGGATTGCTTTGATGAGTAATGGGAATGGATTGTGATTGGATAGGTTCGGTAATGCCCAAAGCATGTTTGGTAATTACCTAAAACCATATGATCTGGGGTTAATTTGGGCTTTTTAGTACAAGGAGGGACAATGGGGGCCCAAAACTCAAGTCAATGGGTTTGGTGAGGTATTGGGCCGAATGGACCCAGTGACATGATTGTCCAATCCCCATAGGATTGCTTTGATGAGTAATGGGAATGGATTGTGATTGGATAGGTTTGGTAATCCCCATAACATATTTGGTAGTTAACTTAAAGCATATGATTGGGGTTAATTTGGGCTTTTTAGTACAACGAGGTAGATTTCCTTTTTTTTTTTGCTTTATTTTTTTATGTGGAAACAACAATTAATACTTAATTAGATTAGAATATTTCTATTAAATAATTGATATTCTTTTCCTAATACTCCACTTGTGTAGAATGACGCTAAACCTCTCAAACCACCCTTCTCAAGTGTCAATAATGGAATTACTTTAAATCAGTAACTACTTATTCTTGGCATCACATTTTCACCTAATTTCTTTCAAATCTCAATCTCATATTTAGAAGTTCGAATTCACACTTCCCAATCGCAAGTCAATTCAAATACCAAAAACATTTCGTTCCCATGAGCAGAGAGGTTTCCCCGGGGGTGGGGGGGTGTACCGACTTCCAATGGCGCGAGTTGAAGGAGGTGGTGGTTGCTGGTGGGTCGAGGTGAGAGACAGGGGAGTGTGAACGAGGGTAGTTGATGGTGTGCAAGCACGGTGGTGGTTGAGATCGAAGGGAGGATAAGGTGGTGTGGGGGCGTTGCGGCGAGGGGCGGTGCTACGCTGGTGGTTTAGCAGTGGTGGCGCGGGGCTGTTTTTCAGTTTTGACGTTCTTAGTGCAAATAATTTTTCCAATCTAGCCCTAATTTGCTTTTACTATAACTGAATTCACTTTAAAATAGCAGATTTCGTTTTGTTGTTGACAGATTCAATGGGGATAGATTTGGTTATTTTGTATGATTTTTCGTTTTTGTTTTATATTCCAAGTACTTTGATCTTCCAATGGAGCAAATAGTGAAAATACCTCCTCCAGCATATGTGTGTGTTTGATTTATGTATGATGTGAATTTTCAGGTTCTTTGGATTCTAATCGATTTTGTTATTTATGAGTTTGTGTATAAGAAGCTTATAAAATATGTATATCCTAGTTCAAATTATAATTATAATTATCTGAAATTATTTTGCAGCACTTTCCTAGGATTCTCAGCACTTTATTCGCACGAGATGATTGACGATCTAAGAGATATGTGGGTGAAATATTTAAACAGCCAAACACAAGACGATGGAGATTGAAGACGACGGTCAATTTTATATATATTGTATATATTATTTGATTATTTTAGAACTTTAGTTTTAGTAGATAGCATTAGCTAATATAAACTTTTCTTGTAAGGCATTATTGGAAGAAATTGATGCTTTGAGAGAAATTATCTTTGGATATAAATTAAATGTAGTAAATATTTTTTTTGACATGATGAATAAAGCAAACAGAAATTTCTATTTAATAATATTGTTGCTATTTATATATTGTTTTATAAAAAAAGCGTATATACAAGGAGCCACAAATACAGGAGCAGTTACATGATAATGTATTTATACTATAACGTTCTAATTTTTTAAAAAATCGTCTATTAAATCTAAGAAACCGGTTGTGGTCAATAACTGGTTTCAAAGGGTAAGGTAAGGAGACTGGTTTTAAATGTTAACTGGTCTCTTAACCTCTTTACATATTATATGTACGGTTACCTAAGAGACTGGTTTTACCTGTCAACTGGTCTCCCAAATAAACAAAGAGACCATGCATTATAACCGGTCTCCTAACCTAGGACACCTGTGAGATGGAGACCTGTTATAGTCCGGTTTCCTAGGCCATTTTCAACCGGTTTCCTAGGCCTTTTTTTGTAGTAGTGGCATGGCTTGGCAACACTCATCTGCGTCGCATTCATGCTATATGCGACGCAGATGAGTGTTGCTGGGCATGGCTTGACAACACTCATTTGCGTCGCATGCATGCTATTTTGATGGCGTCAATCATCTGCGTTGCATGCTGAGCTATGTGCGACGCAGATGTGTACCATTTGCATCGCTCATAGCTCCGCATGCGACGCAGATGATTGACGCAAATGACTGTTGTATGCATGGGAGAGGCATCATGTGCGTCGCATGTTGCGCTGCGTCCGACGTAAATAACTCATCAACTGCGTCGTTTTCGGGTCCGACACAGATCCTGTTTCCTTAATTTGCGTCGAGACCTGTGCCGTCGGACCGATGTCCGACGAAAATGTAGGTCCCAGGTCCGACGTAAATTGTTAATTTTGTACTAGTGAACGAAGGCGCAACTAGTTTCCTCCATTCAGGGTCCCTTTCCTTCCTAGGCGTCCAGGAAACTTAAGGTAAGCCACCTTTAAAAGAACTCGAGTCTTGAATTTGACAATTCTAATTCTTCTTTTCCCTATCTATTAAAATATTCATGGCAGTCGATAACGGTCCTGGCCGATCCTCAACATTCTTAGCTAGTTCTTTCGCTGGCAATCCCTTTCAACCTTGGCCTCCACATGATTCTCTCTTTCTGCCTCTGGATTAAAATGAGCAAATAATTAAGAAATCATTGGAAGTGGATGAAGAGGAAAAGGAAATTGATAAAGTAAAGGCTATATTTATCGATGGAGATGATGATATTGAGGATGGGGGAAAGATGGCGGAATGTTGTTCGAGTTTGGACTAGGAGGATGAGGAATTAGAGAGCACAAGTAGAAGATTTACTAGAGAGGAGAAAGGGAAAGGTGTAGAAGTGGTGGAGTAAGAGGATGAAATTGATTTGGATAATTTAGTTGAATTCGTTGCGAATGTTGATTTGAATGGTGAGAATGAGATGGAAGATTTAGTGAACGAGATGGATGATGATGTTGATGATGATGACGATGCTCGTGATAATGTGGTGATTAAGGAGGGTAACAAGAATCTAAAGGACCGTTTTAAGAATTTTGCAACCCAAAATGCTTCATGGGTTGCTCATTTTAATCCAGAGGCGGAGGGAGAGAATCATATGGAGGCCGAAGTTGAAGGGTAAATGTCAACGGAAAAACTAGATGAGAATGTTGAGGATTGGCTAGGACCGTTTTCGACTACTATGAAGATTATAAGAGATAGGGAAGAAAATTTGAATTGTCAAATTCAAGACTCGAGTTCAGTTAAAGGTGGCTCTCCTTTAGTTTCTATTATAGATCGTTTGAACTGTTTTTCCCAAGAAAATGTTGTTTGTTTTACCCATGAAAACAAATTGTAAACGAAGTTCAAATTTCCAACCAAAAGAGAAAAGATGTAATAGTGCGTGCTGCACAACTATACACTGCAACTTATGATTAATTTGTGTGGGGAGAAATTTTGTTCTGAATCTTTAGTTAGTGAGACCTTTAATGTTAATCTCTATTTGTTTGTTGGATAAGTTTCTCATTATTTTGATTTGTCAAAGTAATACAATAACAATAACAATAACAATAACAATAACAATAACAATAACAATAACAATAACAATAACAATAACAATAACAATAACAATAACAATAACAATAACAATAACAATAACAATAACAATAACAATAACAATAACAATAACAATAACAATAACAATAACAATAACAATAACAATAACAATAACAATAACAATAACAATAACAATAACAATAACAATAACAATAACAATAACAATAACAATAACAATAATGGTTGCAATTATACTGGCTTTTCTTTTTAGTATTTTTTTGTAGATGTCAAAAATGCTTTCTTACATGGTGATCTGCAGGAAACTGTTTATATGCACCAACCTCATGGTTTTGTTGACAAAAGGTATCCTCATCATGTTTGTCGTCTGCGTAAGGCATTATATGGTCTCAAACAGGCCCCACGTGCTTGGTACCAGCGTTTTGCTCATTTTATGCTTCAGATGGGTTTTGTTATTGCTCAGAGTGATAACTCCCTTTTCACTTTCCGGCATGGTACTGATATGGCCTATCTCCTTCTGTATGTTGATGATATTATTCTTTGTACTTCTTCTGATGCTTTGAAGGACCATATTATTACTTGTCTCAAAACAAATTTCCTTTGTCTGATTTGGGACCTCTTAGTTATTTTTTGGGTATTTCTGTCACTCATAGTTCTTCTTATATGCTCCTATATCAGAGGAAGTATGCACATGAAATTTTAGAGCATGCAGGAATGGGGTCTTGTAAGCCTGCTGCCACACCTGTTGACACTAACTCAAAGCTCAGTTCAGATTCGGGTCCTCCAGTTGATGATCCGACACAATACCGCAGTCTTGCTGGTGCACTGCAGTATCTTACATTTACTCGCCCTGACATTGCCTATGCAGTTCAGCAGATTTGCCTTTTTATGCATGATGAAGAGAATTAGTTGATTGAAAAGGAGTTGGCTCCAGATTGAATTCTTCCCCATGTGAATTCGAAACCTTGGATTGATTTCGTGACTAGCTTTTGGCGATTACAGGTGCAATCGTAGCTTCCTTAGGTTCTGGAGGTTGCTTTCTCACGGCAAACCTCTCGATTTGGGAGCCCGTACCAAAGGCATCACCTTCTGATTTCATAATCCAAAATGGAAAATTGGCTATGGAGATTCCGTGCGGTCAGAAATTTATACGGACACGCAGGGGTTCGATAGGAAAGTCATTTCCATCCAATCCATTCTTGGGGTCAAATAAAGTTCATCACCGGTATCCCATAAGCCATTTGAAAATATTTTATGGATTAGTAAATGCGCATTTTGAAGTTTTCGAGAGTTAAAAGAATTTGATTTTTCGATCCTGTTGCTACCGCTTTCCAACAAGTAATGAATTGGATTCGCTCCGATTCGAGAAAAAATGGGATTTTTGGCTAGAGAAAGGTTATTGACATGGGCGCTCAGCCCAACTCGGGCAGTGATGATGCCAAATGTTAATCCTTGGTATTAATTCCTCGACCAAAACAGACTAAGCAAGGAAAACGAAGGAAGAAGGTTGCTATACTGCTCACGACGGTGGCTCCATACGGTATCAACAAAATCCCATGAGAAGAAAAGAAAAAAGTGAAACAAAATTTTCGCCCCGTATGGAGTAGATCAGCTCAAGGGAAAGGTAAGGGTTGATGGCAAGTAAGAAGGTAATTTACCCCAAGCCGGAGAACGGAAGGAAAGACTGTTATGGTAAGAGTTCGAGCCTATCACCGACGGAAATACCTTGCAGAACTTGCGAGGACAGTAGAGGCACGAGAACATTGGAGTTGCTTTTCGTTACTTTAATTTATAATATTTCTCTGGGAGAGATAGGCTAAGGATAAAAAAAAGGGTCTATTCCATTCGCATCGAGAAAGAAATGGTTGAATGCATCTCTCAAGTCACGACCTAATGTCAGCTCTTTCAGTCCTTTTCCTAGCATAGAAGCACAGACAGAGTTCGAAAATGTCAAATCTTTGATGATTCCATCATACATGATTGAGTTGTGAAAACAAAAAAAGGTTGTTCAGCACCAACGTGTACCAAACATGTTAAGATGGATATTCATTTTGTTCGGGAAAAGGTTGTGTTGGGCCATATTCGGGTTTTACATGTTCCTACACGGTATCAGTTTGCAGACATTTTCACTAAGGGACTTCCCTGACATTTATTTCTGGAATTGAAATTTAGTCTTAGTGTTCGCCCTCCTCCCGCTATGACTGCGGGGGTGTGATAGAATACAATATTCTGTAGGATATATTTTGTTCTTAGAAAACTAATCTGGATAGGTTTCCTAAAGTGACTAGGACTATCCTTAGGTTGTATAATATAAATATTGATCAATGGAAAGAGATCTGATGGAGGACTTTAATTAAATCTAGCATGGTATCACAGCTTCAGGATTAGATTACTCTCAACAAATTCTGTAGGATATAATTAAATCTGATGGAGGACTTTAATTAAATCTACCTAGTTGTTGCCGCCTTAATCACCACAGTGCCCCTACCTCGTCGTTCATTATCACGAAAGAAGATCAGCCCCAACCATCTCCCCAACCCTCCTCAAACGAATTCCACCCCGCTCTCTCTGTTAACAACATCAAAAATTTCATACCAATTCTTGATCGTGAGAAGGTGCACTATTCCAATTGGGTTGAGTTGTTTGAGTGCCATGCCCATGATTATAATGTTTTGGATCACGTCGATCCTTCCATCACTCGTCCAACCGACATCACCGATGCACTGTGGAATAGACTTGACTCGGTAGTCAAGCAATGGCTTTACGGAAGGATATCTACGGATCTCCTACAAACAGTTTTGAGTCGTGGTGATAAAGCACAACAGGTATGGGATAAATTAAATGGAATTTTCCAAGATAACAAAGCCACAAGAGCCGTTGTAGGCGTGTTTTTATTTCGCCTACGCGGTGTGAGCGCGCATTTAATTTGACTACCCTGTTGTTAAGGTTTTATTGAAAATTGTTTTGAAAGAAGTCGCCAACAATTCTTTTTAGGAAGAATCATAAACCTAATTGGATATGGGAAAACCATAGGGACAAATTATCCAATGCAGATTTCCCCGTCCTGACTCCATAGATGGTCAAAATGAACCAAAGATTGAGTTCGGGGGTGAGGGTACGAATATGGTCATAATGAACCACATTCGCCCAGAGTTGGCCTCTACTCAATATCGATTCATTACAAATTTTATGCCCAAGAATAACCAAATAATATTTTAAGCACCCTAAAAATAAATTAGTCTAGATTGGTTCAGGAAACACATAAAAGACTATTTTTTAGTGACAAGTTATTATGCAATCAATTTACAAGGAACCTAGCAGGTTGTCCAAATTAATCTGATTAATATTAGAACAGTTCTTTAGGTCTTGTTTAGCAAAATAACATGTGGGTGATAAAAGCAATAAATCAGACAAACATATGATATGCATAGAATGATCAGGCAAACATATGATATACAAAGGCAAGAACAATAATAATATGAATATAAAATAAAGTATAGAAAAGGGATTAGAATGTACAAAGGCACGATTTTTATATTAAAGATCTACATCATGAAAGAAACAGTTAGTAACTTCAATATAAAAATAGGAATTTATTCAAGGACCCTCAAGATTATACCTATGCAGCTTAGATTGAAGAGCGCAACGATCTTTAAACGGAGCAATCGTGGAACCAGGAATGCAGTATGATCAGGAATTGAAATTGATTTGAAAGGATTGAAGTGTTTGAGATTCGTAATAGTATCCGTAAGTGTTCGTGAGGATTTTGTGTTCGTAATATAATAATGAAAATCCCTCGTTGATTAGGAAAATCAGCCCGTTTATAGACAAAAGGGAGCGTGCCCCTCACGCACGTCCTGCGCCAGGTGCAGGCCTACGTGGCAAGCATAATGCCACACGTCAGGCACACATTGGTGTGCCTGACGCATCCAGCCCAATCAGATATAAACATGTGTAAACGCATTTTTGAAAAGATAGAAAAGAAAGTTTGCGTCTTACACAGGACTTGCGTCAGACGCAGGACTCTGTTTGAGTCACAAATCCTTGTGTCAGGCGCTCATTGGCACGCCTGACGCGATCTGGCCAATGTGCTGGACGAACGTGGCGCAGCCGCCGCGTCTGGCGCATATTCCAGTATATTCGTTTTTTTATTCTACGCGTGCTTTTAATATGCTATTTTTATCCCTAAAAATCCGGAGATTGAATTTTACGGGATGAAAATCTGATTTATGCTCTAAAGATAATAATAAAAGCATTTATGAAAAATATTTATTAAAACAACAAATATTCAATTGGGCTTTTAAAATGGACTTAAAACATTTCATGGGCTTAAAATACAATTAATCATCATGAACAATTAATTAGGCTTTAGAATATGATTTCAAAACACAATTTTGGATTGATTCTTTAGATTGCTCTTCTGTGGGTCGCGTCAACTAATACCGCGGTATTTTCATCATTGGATCCTTAAATGTGGAGACACAATTATGTGTCTACAGAAGCCCCTACTTTGACTGAGGTTCAGGAAACCGATAGTCAAAGTATACGGTGTCGGGACGAAGAACGATTCTAAACGCTCTGCAGTTTAGAACTGATCTATATACATCGGTCTCTGCAAAACAAAGTCAGTATGCAGGACAATAACTACAAGCAATCTGATTACCTGCAGAAAAAGATGTTAGTAAATAGGTGTAAATAACTCAGATAAAGCACATAATGATGCAAATAATGCAAACTTAAACTCTCTAAGGATGCAAGAGACGCTATGCAAGGATTAAGGTTATGCAAAGCTAAGGGAGATGACACGACATGCAAGGTCAGGGTTATGCAAGACTAGGATGTATGAAATGCTAGGTCAGGGTTTTGCAAGGCTGCAATGCAAGATCAGGATTTTGCAAGGATAAAAGATGTGTAGAATGATTAGAAATGCATAGAATGATTTTCAAAAATTGCTTTTAGTAAATGATCGGGGTCCGTAAACGAGGTCCGTGGATTACAACTTTTCGGGAGTTTGCTTTGAATTGGAGGAACAACCACACATAGGAAGCCCCCACTTTGGGTGAGCTTGCCTTGAATTAGGCATCTTGAGCCTTGATTTGAAATGTATTTGATCTTTTCTTGAGCATTGAAAGTTGTCATTGGGGATTCTTCTTTGGGAAGTGATTTAGGCAAAGTCAAATATCGCCAGAGACCATGGAATTGTCGGAGAGTCCTTCAGGGAAAAAGAGAGCTTAGATTGAAAAATAAAAAGGTTTGAATTTATGACTTACATAAATGTAAGTGGGAAAAGGTTTTAACGAGGCTAGGTTCAGACTCGAGTCTATGTCGGGATCTAGAAAGAATATGCTCCTGAACTCTAAAAAATCAAATCATTAGATCATGACTAATTTTATTTTATTGAAGCGGTCGGACCTCGAGATGAGGATTCCTAAGTATCCTTGAGGAATCAGACCATTCGTAGTTCCGATCTGTTTTTTTTTTTGTTATTATATTATCTTTTTGTGCCCTAACTGTTGCCTAGGCCGTCCTTTCGGGTTTTCAACCTAGCGGGCTTGGACATACCTTGAATGAGGAGTTAGGGTTGATGAAAGGTTGAAAGGTTTAAGGCTTGATGAATGTTTAATTGGTTTGGAATAGGGTAAGGATCATGGATTTGGATTATAGGTTAAAGGTTTGATGGATTGCAGGATTTGAATGAGCGGTAGAACTTGTGTGCAAGCCCCCTAGCTTGGATTATAATTCCTTGCCTTTGGCTCTTTCTGTTTTTCTTTTTTTTTCTTTTTTTTTCTTTTTATCCTGTTCGTTTTCTTTTGCTTTTGCATTTTTTTCGCACTTTGATCCTTTTTCACTTTTTTTGTTTTTGCCTGGCATTGATGTAGTAAGACTTGCACACAAGTTATTGGTTTAGGTTATTGAAAGGCTCGAAGGTTATTTGTGGAGCATTGATTTTGAAAGGTTATTTGGCTAATGGAGATGATGGTCTATAGATGATGGAGGGAGAGGGGAATAACTCCTGATCCAAAGCATGACTTTTTTTCATTTTTCTTTTTTTTTTTCATTTCAGATCTCTTTTTATTATTATTTTTTGTCAAGTTCCTTAGGTGATTTAAGTTTTATCATCAAATTAGAGCACAAATAAAATGATGGAAGGCCGATGAAAATGAAAATGCAGTTATTTTATTAATTAGAAATAAATAGAACAAGGCTTATTAGAAGCATAGTCCTAAGTGACATAGAATCGACGGGAAAGGAAATGAAGGAGCTAGGGGAGAGTCTCTCCGACTCAACCTAGAAAACTTGCGTTAAATGATCATGCCTCGGCGTTATTTAGGCACTGCCCAAGGGGTTGCCACTATTGCTGACTTTTGCTGCAGGCGGAATTGGCAATATACCGTCTTCAACCATATCCTGTAGATGATGCTTCAAAGTCCAGCAGTGTGATGTCATATGCCCATTTCCTTGATGGTACTTGCAGTAGGCATTAGGATTCCATCTACTGGATCTCTTCTCAGGAGCAGGGTCGGGAGTAGGGCCAAGAGGCTGAAGCGCTCCCTTTGCATGAAGCCTAGTGAAGGCTTCTTCTAGAGACATGCCTAAAGGAGTGAGTGTCCTTTGAAGTCCTTGATAACCTCTCTTGTCAGTAGTTAGGGCATTGATGTCGTTGCTCTTAGAGGTAGAAGGGTTGTTATTAATCTTCTTGAAAGAGTTGTTGTTGTTGGAACTTTTGTTCTTATTGGCTTGTACCTCTTCTTCGATCAGCAGGCCCACCTTATAGAGCTTCATGAAAGACTATATGGGTTGGAATTTAATATGATCCCCATACTTGGGCTGCAAGTTACGGATCACCAGTCGGACCTGATCCTCTTGAGATGGCCTGTTAGTCATTTGTGCAGCTTTTTCCCTCCATCTGTTAAGGAAGGTGACAAAATCTTCGTTGGAGTTCTGTTTTGTTAACTCCAACTCACGCATGCCAATAGGAAGCTGAGTATTATATATATATATTGTTTGTGGAACTCCTCTTAGATGAAGTCCCAGTCATTCAGCTTGGTTTTGTTCAGCGATCAGAACCACTTGGATGGATGTGCATCCAAGGTCAAGGGAAAAACATAAGCAAACAGGTCCTTGCTCATGCCCTTGAGAGCCATAGAAATGGAAAAAGCTCTCAGATGATCATTTGGGTCTTCGACCCCCTTGAGTATTGGGAGGTCACCCAATGTTACCTTTTTAGGGTGCTTGTCCCTCAGTTCAGGATCAATGATGTCATGGCCATGAGCCTGACTCTCGAGTGCAGGAATTGACTGGATCAATTGCTCGAGTTTTTCAAACCTCAAATCCGTGTTGGTCTTGATTGGTGGTGGAGTGTCGCCTTGTTCATCTTCTTTAGTTAGCTTCTCCCTCAGTGCCTTAATCTCTTTGTCTTGTTCCTCAAGACGAGAGTTCATCAGTGTGAGTTGAGCCATAATGGAACTGAGCTGTTCATTAGTGTACCCCATTTCAGATGACGATTCGGAAGAGTCGGAGGATTAGTCTGAAATGGTGAGGATGCGCTTTACGAGTCTGGGAGTAGGTTGAACTTGTTGCCTCTCTGTTGGGTGTTCCCAAGTTATAATCTCACGACCTGTCCTGAACAGAAATTGAATGAACCTCGTAAATTTTTTGAAATGATGCTTTTTGAAATGAGAAATGGGAATGAGGGATGGAGAAATGGAAACGAGAGATGAGAAATGAGGATGAAAGTGTGGTATCCGATTTTTGACTGTCTTAATTAACGGTCTAAATCCCACGAAAGTCTCTCATTGGACTTTGAGTTTTAGAGAACTTTGAAGTCGCCACCCTATTAATGTCTGAATAGGGACAGATTTATTTAATAAATCATTTTAAAATCAATTTCAAGAAATATCATTTAAAACGATGATGACTTCATATGGATAAGGCTTTTTGGAAATTGGTCTTTCATACCATGAGATAGGGTTCGGGGTTTAGATTAAGAGGTGCGAACGTCTGGAACTCGTCTCCTCTTTCGTTCTACATAACGGGCTCTTACTGAATGCGTTATTTTCCATTTTAAAGTAATCATGGCTATTCAAAAGAAAGAAAATCACATACTTTGCACATATACACATTAACCATTTTTATTTAGGACCAATATATCATTTGTACATGGTAGGTTTGAGCACTGAAGTTGCACTACGTACCAATCATTGCGGGATTGGAATCCACTCATGGATCAAAACCGTCGTAGTTCGAGCTTATGTCTCACCATAAATGGCCAATTCCACTGGGGAATGAAGAGGATGGAATAGATTATGAATAACTCACCTTTAGAATTAAACAAATCTATCTGAAATAAGGTAATCACTCCAATTAGTGATTGAAACGAGATTAAGATAATCACCATAAATAGTGATTAAATATGAAGGATTAGGATAACCAACTCAATTAGTGATTAATAAGGAAGGAAATAAGTAATCACCCTAATTAGTGATTATTCACGGAAAGATAATCACCTTGATTAATGATTAACAATGAAGGTTAGGAAATAATCACCCTAATTGATGATTATTCAAGGTTTAAGATAATCACTCTAATTAGTGATTAAATGAGAAAAATAATTGTCCTAGTTAACGATCATTACGGTTTAAGATAATCACTCTAATTAGTGATTAAATGGAAAGAATAATCGTCCTAATTAACGATTATTAAGGTTTAAGATAATCACTCTAATTAGTGATTAAATAATGATTGGAGATAATCACCCTAATTAGTGATTAAAAGAAGTTTGAGTTAACCGTTCTAATTAGCGATTAATCGAGGATTGAAATAACCACCTTAATAGTGATCATGTTTATGATTTTTGAGAAGTCTTAGAAGGTTTGCTTCCTAATTGAAGGCTTTTGGGAAATAATCTTTATTGAAGATTATAAAGTCATTTGGAGAGAAATGATCAATTTGAGATTGAATTTGGAGATTTGTGTTTGGCTAATTGGAATTTGGCAATTTAAAGCGAGACACGTGAAACGGCCTAAAATCAATTCGGAGATCATAATTACCAATCTAATTATGTCAAATTATATGATTAATCCATTTGAATATGGAGAACACATTTTTAAAATGTAAGATGGATCATCATACAATTTAACTTTGTTAGATTTGCAATTTTTCCTCTTAATTGAGATTGGGTCATTTGATTTATGTACTATGATATATTGGCCCAACATGCAATATTTGTAGCATTGGTTGCTCATTTTATTAAAAAGAGTTGTGGAATTATTTATGAAAATTATGCATAAACATCTTCATGTTTTTTTTATTAATTCAGTGATGCAATAACTATAAAGAATCACTATTATTACAACAATATGTACAAAATCTATGATCTATACAAATCTTCAATCTTGGTCTTCACCATGATGCTCCTTTATCTTCACATCGTTGAATGGGCTTTGGAATTCATGTTTAATGGGCTTTGGAATTCATGTTTATTTGTGAATTTGTGAAAGTTAAAGATTAATTAACTTCTTTGATTTTGATTTTTTATGATAATTTTTATTGATTTTTATTTACATGATAAAATGAGTCATTTTAAGAGAAACTTAAAATTTCATGATTTTTTTATTCACATTTTCGTATGAAGAAAACATTTTTTTTTATGAAAGTTGAGTTAATTACTTTGCTTCATTTTCCAGATTGCCTTTTTGTTCTTGTACTGACTTACAAAAATTTTAACTTTCTGAACAAAATGTTAAAATGAGAATATGATACATCTATGGATAGATTAGTGAGTTCTTTATGTTGTATCAAAATTTCACAAGTTTTTAGTGAACACTTGAATTATGGTGAATTTTATGTCAAAACTGTTCAAAACAGGACCTTTATTCAATTTGTTCTTTGAGATCCAACTTATTGAACTTATTTTTAAGTGAAATTTGGTATGAACATTATAGACATTTTGAAAGACTAGACTGGAAAGTTTCACTTGAATTGGACACTTTTAAGACCTTGTTTTATTTATTTTCTTAACTGAAAGGAAAATCAATTTTCTGGAATTTAGTGATTTACATGAATGGTTTTGTAAAAATGATGTAAAATTGTATAAAATTCATATGAACATGATTTTTATATTTTTGAAAATCTACTGATGTTTTCTTCAAACTTGATATTTAGTTTTATCTAAATGACTTTATTTTAAACTTTATTGATAGAACAATCCTAGGTGATACTGGACAAAATCAGTTTTGCACAACAAAGTTATATGATTTTTAATTATTTACAAAAAATTCGTTCTTTAGAAATTCCAATGCCCAGTTTCTGGAAACATCTTGCACCTCATAGGAAAAATATTTAATCCTACAAACTATTCTGATAATACAGACGAAAAATGAAATGTATTACGAAATTAAAACTGATTATAATTACAGCATCACATTTTTTTATGGAGATGTTTTTACACAATTTATCTTGAATTTTTTTATGAAATCATTTTTGGTGATGAATAACAACTTGATTAAGAAAAATCACATAATCACATTGTTTCCTAAGAGTCACCCCATTAGAGGTGACTATTCTAGTTGGGGTGATTTAAGGTTGGGAACCTATTAGGACTTCCACATACCCAAATTACTCCAAAGATTAAAAAATGATAAGAAGAAAACAAGGAAGAAGTTAGTAGATGATTAAGAAGATAATCAAAAATAACAAGAACTTCAACTTTACCTTGCTAGCTCAATGTTGCACTTCCTTTTTGCAAATTTTTCTACCTTTTTTGTGATTTTCTTAATTTCTAAGTGAGTTTCTAAATCTTCTTAATTGCTAACTTAAACTTTTTTTTTGTGTTTTTTCTTCTTTTGATGAACTTCTTTTACTTACTAATTATCTTACTAACTTTTTCTTTATTTTCTTAAGTGTGATTTCTTTAGAGGAAAGGAGTAGAGAAGATGAGAGAATTAGTGAAGTTAAGTTGAACTCCTTTCAACTTGGTTTTGAAGTGAAAAGGGGAGGGTATTTATAGAGAAATGAGGAATGTGAACTAGGGTTTCAAAGAGGGAGAAAATCAGATTTTTCATCCAAAAAATCTGATTTTCTTCATCCTTAATCACCTTAATGACATCACTCTAATGACCTTACCCTAATGACATCATCAAATCTCTTTGGAAACACAAATATTCTTATTCTTTTTAGATTTGCTCATTAATGAGGCAAGATCAGATTTTCAGAAAATATTCTTCCTAAAACATCCTAATATGTAAAAAAAATTGCATTGAAAATCGTGCAAACGAAACTGACCAGGATGCTGCGCCTAGCGCAGGAAGCTGCGCTAGGCACAGCACCTTGCGCTAGGCGCAAGGCTCTGCTTCTGGCGCAGAGCAAGCTTGTGCGCTAGGCGCACAATCATGCGTCTAGCGCATGATTGTGTGCTTGGCGCACACTTGATTCTTCCGGAAAGAATCCGGATTTCCCCCCTCTTACACATGGGATTTGATTCTTATTCTCACATCTTTTCATGATTCTTATTCTCTAACTAATGGATAAAGGACGTGTTTAGTGGATAAAGAATATATTCTAATTCTTTATCCAATGAACAATGACTTGACCATCAAGAAAACTGATTAATGTCGGTTCGCGACTCGTTTTTCATCTTTCCGAAAGACTAACTTAAGACAATTAACGAAAACTCATCAAATTAATAAAGACGAGCATGATTATACTACGAATCATTTTATTAAAACGGTGGTGGTAGTTTTTGACTACGACTCACGGAAATTATACTTCTAAGCCGAAACTGTATGACTAATACGCAAAAATGGAAAATCGTGCGACGGAATGAAACTCGCGCTCCGGGGCGCGCGCTCCACGATGCATGATAATTTTGTTATTTTTATTTTTCAAAACCTTTATTTATCCGAAAAAAGGGGTTCAAAATTTGGTGTCTACAGAATGCCCCACATTGGTCGAATTTCGGAGAAAATGATGGCCAATGTTTGAAAAGACACAAAATTTTGACATAAAATTTCTTTTTAGATAACATATTCTTCATAGAAAATAGTTATCATCAGTGCTATCTTGAAAACATGACTTGCGACTTCTGTTGCCGCTTTAAGTAGAAAATCCCAGTTAAGTTTCTAAATAAGGAGATGCGACTTTGACATCGTCTTAAATAGAAAATCCCAATTAATTTTCTAAAATTGAAAATGCGACTTTATTGTCATTTTAGATAGAAAATCCCAATTAATTTTCTAAAATTGAAAATGCGACTTTATTGCCGTCTTAGATAGAAAATCCCAATTAATTCTCTAAAATTGAAAATGCGACTTTATTGTCGTCTTAGATAGAAAATCCCAATTAAATTTCTTAAATTGAAAATGCGACTTTATTGTCGTCTTAGATAGAAAATCCCAATTAATTTTCTTAAATTTTGAAAACGCGACTTTATTGTCTTTTTTTCTTTTAGTCTTATGAATTTGTCTTTTGTTAATATGAGAAATTCCAACAATTAACAGGTCGACTCCAGTTTTTACAGTTTTTCATGGCCTTGATGACAAACAAGTTGTCAAGTCACCATTACTTACTTTTTATGACTTCATGTGTTATCATGTCACCTTAAATTAGGACATTGTCAGGTCATGTCACCTTAGAGTGATGCATTGTTAAGTCATGTCACCTCAAAGGGTTGACCAAAGGTTATTACCCTCTAGATTAACTATGGTGGACCAAATCATCATGTGGCAAAATTTTTTATCTGTTTTTCCGAAATCTTTCAGAAAATTTATCATGCATAATGCTTATTCACTTTATTGGAAAATGATGATCACTATATAAAATAGATTGATCATGGTCATTATTTTGGATGATTATTAGGAAAGGATTGTATCAACGTTCTTGATTCATCATTGACACTGTTTTTTTTTATGTTCGGCTTTAGTAAAAATTGCCATACCACAAATGCTTGGTCCTTAACCATTGTGAAGGATGCTCCTTATTATCCTATGGACAATACTCAAACTCATTATCCATGGCATAAATCATGGATGATCATCTTTTCCATCTATAAAAGGGGCATGGTTCTTCATTTCCAAATGCACCACTTCCACTACTTCAATCTTTTCTCTAAATTTTCCTTTCACAAAAATGGTTCTTACTTATGAAGAAGCTAATGAAATGCGGAGTCGGGAGAAAAAACAACTCTCGGGGATCACAAGAAACTTGGAGCAACTAAGACAATCCTTTTCCTCTTACCGCTCCACTAAGGTGCTTATGCCTTTGCTCTCACTTTCTATTTGTTACGATATGATTCATGCTGCTTCCAAATTTTGGGATGAAACTCGCCATGTCTTCCGCTTTGGAGACCGGGAGATTGTGCCTCTTTTTGAAGAGGTCGAAGGTTTGCTAGGCTTACCATCCAATGGACCAGTTATCACACCTTGATCTCCTACTAGGATCTCGGGAGATTTATCAACGATTTTACATCTTCCCGAAAATCTTCATGGAAACTACCTACAATATGGTGAGGTATTTCTTGTCAACTTATTATTGACTTTCCAATTTGGCACTTGGCAATTTTCTAACAATGCCAACTATAGGATTGCTAGAGAAAATGCTTGCATTCTTATTATTTGGGAAGTACCCTCATTAAATGGTCTTTAAATGCATGCCATGTTCGGTGTCTTTCACTTATTCCTCAAATTGTTAGTGGGGGTCGTCTTGGACCACTTATTTTGGGGAAAATGTTCCTTGACTTAGATGAACTCAAAAGAAACCTTCAAAGCTTTGTGAAAGTATGTCCATTAGCCCTTCATTTATGGCTATTAGAAAAAATTTCTCTCATGAAACCCCACAAGAGTCTTACTTGCAAAACTAGTCATGTCCGGGAGAGAGGTCTTCTTCCTTTCTTCTATCAACTTAGCAAAAATGGTGGGTGGGAGGATTTTTTTCTACATCAAGACATAAAGTGGGTCACAAGCCACCTTGGCATTAGTGCAATTGTATATTGCAATTCTGGTCGCAGAGGTGTACAATTACCCGGGCTTTGCCAAGTCACTTTCTACCTTCCATGGAGATGTCTAAGGCAAATTGGTTGGAAGCAAGAGCACATTCCTGCCCTCCAGGTTCTTCCATCTTGTACCACTTATGAGGCTGATATGAGTGGTATTCAGAGAATGCCTACTATATGGCAGGGGACTAAAATTATATCAGCACTACCGGAACCTTTCTTTCCACTGATTGATGAAAATTACCTTCAATGGCTTCTAGCGGATATTGGTCAAGACAAAGATTCAGACGGGCCTGCCATGAAGAGGAGAAGGGTTTGAGGGAATTGTCATGTTTATTTTCTATGTTGTTTTTTTATATTATTATTTAGTTTGTAGGAAATGAAGGCTTTATGTCTTTTATGTATGAGATGAAGTACCCCGGTTGGGATGAATAAAAGATCTGTTTGTGAGAAATTCAATGTGAACACAATTCTAAATACGTGCACACTTTAACATTAAATATGACATGCAAATCATAATTAACTAATCATATGACACATAAAAGCATAACATATAAACCTTAACAATCAAATACATGTTTTTCCATTTTTCCATTTTTTCGTTTTTCTTCTTTTTCTTTTTTCGTTTTTTTTTTTTTTTTTTTTTTTTTTTTTTTTTTTTTTTTGCATATATCATATGAACATCTAAAACCTCATGGCATGCTTATTAAGAACAACCAGATAGGATACAAAACCCACAAACTGCTTGGTTACTTAATCATGACAATTACAATTACTTTGATGCCTAAGCGTAATATTTCTTCAACTGATCAAGATTAGTGAAACGGGTGAACTCATTTCCATCAAAATCCATTAGCTTCACTGCTCCAGCCGTGGTGACATGCTTGACCTTGTATGGTCCAGACCAGTTAGGCTTGAATTTTCCTCGAGGATCATGCAACGGAGCTCTATTCTTATTTAAGACTAGATCACCTTCTTGAATGTCTCTATCTCGAACCATTTTGTTAAATGCACGAGCAATTCTCCGTTGATAGAGTTGTATGTTATGCAATGCTTGTAGTCGGCGCTTGTCTGCGAATGCAAGCTCATCATAGCGAGTTTTGTGCCACTGGTCTTTCGAGATTTCACTTTCTGATATGACCCTGAGAGATTGTATCTCCACCTCAACTGGTAGGATTGACTCCATCCCATAAACCAAAGAATACGGGGTTGTTCCTGTTGGAGTTCTGATTGATATCCTATATCCCTAGAGGGCATATGGGAGTTTGGCATGCCATTCCCTAGTCTTTTCAGTCATCTTGGCAACAATAGTCTTGATTGTCTTATTGGCTGCTTCCACCGCTTCATTTGTTTGGGGCGATAAGGTGAGTACTGATGATGCTTGATTGCATATTTTGCGAGAGTGGTCTTCAGATGACCCTCAAATTGTGATCCATTTTCAGAGATGATTTCAAAAGGTATGCCATACCGACAGATGATATTGTTAACCACAAATTTTGAGACTTGCTTTGCCCCTAGCTTTGAAAATGATGCAGCTTCAACCCACTTCTAAAAGTAATCAATTGCTACAAGAATATACTGATTCCCATTTGAAGCCTTCTGATGAATTTGTCCGATTATGTCTATGCCCAAACTTGAAAACGGCCAAGGAGAAGTCATATTATGTAATGACACAGGTGGCATATGATTGAGGTTAGCAAATGTTTGACATTGCTTGCAGGCGCGGACAAAGCTGATACAATCGCCTTCTAGAGTGCTCCAATAGAAACCTGCTCGCAAAATTTTACGAGCCAGCAATCTTCCATTCATATGGGTCCACATTCCCCTCCATGAAATTCTTCCATGATGACTTGCTTTTCGCTGTCATTTACGCAGAGTTGCAGAATACCATCAAACCCTTTGTGATACAGTCTGCCTTTTAGTATGAGAAAATGAGCAGCTAGCCTTCTGATAGCTATGCGGTCCTTCTTGCCACTTCCCTTTGGATATTGCATAGTTTCCAGAATATTCTTGATATCCTTATACCAGACATCATCATCATCTTGTTGAACCAGCGCGGAGATAATTTGTGCTACCGTCACTGTTGGTCCCTTCCTTTCTTCAATTAAAACTGACTGGATCTTTGTACCATTTTCCCATGTTAAATTAACAGCGAGATTGGCTAAAGCATCAGTGAAACTATTTTGTTCTCGAGGAAGATGTTTGAAGCTGATATCATCAAAATAAGGGATCAATTCTTGAAGGTACTCTGTGTAGAGCTGAAGTCTCTCATCTCTAACCCTCCAAATTCGTATTGTTTGAGATATGATAAAATTAGAATCTCCATACACAGTGAGATGTCTTGCCCCTGCTACCAAGGCGGCCTTTACTCCATATATGCAAGCTTCATACTCGGCTGTATTGTTTGTTGTTGGGAAATCTAGCTTGACAACAAATGGAATATGGACTCCATCGGGATCTACAAACAAAACCCCTGCTCCATTACCTCTCCTATTAGAAGCTCCATCAAAGTACATGCACCATTGTGGATTGTTAATGAATAGTAAGTACTCATCACGGAATGCATCATCATATTCATCTCCTGACATTGGTCCTTCTGCTAGGGCTTCATATATGGCTCTTCCTTTTACAGACTTCTGGCTGACACATTGAATATCAAACTCAGAAAGTATAGCATACCATCTTGCCAATCTTTCACTAAGAATGGGTTTTTCAAACAGATACTTGATTGGATCCAGTCTTGAGATCAGATAGGTAGTATGAGCTTGAAGGTGATGCCTCAACTTCTTCGTGGCATAGACCAGGGAAACACATGCTTGTTCCAGAGGGGTATATGTTGTCTCATACTCAAGGAATTTCTTGCTGAGATTGTATATGACAACATCTTTCTTTGTTCTCTCTTGATATTGGGCTAAGAGAGCTCCCATAGCCGTTTCTGTGATAGTGAGGTACATAATCAGAGGTTCTCCTGGTATAGGTGGCATTAGAACAGGTGGATTTGAAAGGTATTCTTTCATAGAATTAAAAGCTTCTTGACATTATTCATTCCACTCATGGGATACCCCTTTTTCTGAGCAGCTTAAATATAGGTTCACATCTCATAGTGAGTTGTGAGATGAACATGCTGATATATTGAATTCTGTCGAGAAATCCTCTTACTTCTTTTTCTATTTTTGGAGGAGGCAATTCCTGAATAGCCTTCACCATTTCAGAGTCCACTTTGATGCCGTCTTGACTGACAATGAATCCCAACAACTTCCCCGAAGTGATGCCAAACACACATTTTTGAGGGTTCAGCCTTAAATTGTATTTCTTGATTCTTTCAAAGAAGGACCTTAATGCAGGAATATGCCCCTCACGATATTCACTTTTCACAATCATGTCATCTACATAAACCTCCACAATATCGTGGATGAGGTCATGAAGGATAGTGGTTGCAGCCCTTTGATTTGTGGCTCCGGCATTCTTGAGACCAAAAGGCATAACTCGGTAGCAAAATTCTATGCTTTTGCCTAAAGGTATCATCAAAGACACCGGGTATCATCAAAGACACCGGGTCAAAATCCTCTTCTCTAGAGGACTCAGAAGCGAAAAGCTTCTTAAGGACTCCATGTTCCAGACTATCCACCCAGTCATTTTCTTTTTTCATGTTTTGTTCTCGGACAAACCAACTTTTGATTAAGTCCAAATTCCTAGCTTCATTGAAGAATATATCCAATCTCGGTAAAATCTTCTTTTCTTTCCTACTAAGCCAAGGTTCTGGAAATTCGTAGTATGGCTCAGTATCTCCTTGCAGGATGAACTGACCATTGAGGGTAGAAGAAGGTTTTTTGGTGTTTTGAGAAGTGTCGCCCAGATCATATCCTAATCCATGTCGGTTCTGCTTGTCTACTACGGGGATTGGTTGCTTGATTCTCCTACCATCATGCCCTAATCCAGCTCCTTGATTATAACCCATCTTCATCATAATCTGAAATCCCTTGGACAGAGGTTGCAGGGCAATCCCTACAGGCTCTTTGACCGCATTCGTGGTAGGGCTGAGGTGTTTGTTTTTTGGCGGTAATTGGTCATCCTTAGAAAAGGGACAAATTTCTTCTTTTTGGACCTAAAGGTAGAGAAAAAGAATTAAAAGAAAAGAAGGCTACATATTGTAGAGTGCATTGCAGAGTAAAGAAAATTTTCAAAAACAACTTTGCCATATTTTGACTAGAATGGTCCACCGCAATTTTGCTTTTTATTATTCATTTTTTTTTTGTCTTTTGACTTTATTTTGATCTTTTTAAATGATTTTACTGTCCTTGGGGTTGAAAACAAAATTTTCATTCTTCCATTCCCTGCTTAATATTTGAACAAAGACAGAAAATATAGAGATTAGGGCCTGTATCCCCATTGATGCGTCAATTCAGCATTCTGAAATTGCTCCTGTGATGACTGGCATCTTGAATTCTGATCACATTACCTGAAATACAATGGTTAATATATTTGAGTCGAACCTGAAGGTTGCCTACATATCCCCATTGCTCCAAGTGCATTTTATGGGGAATCAGACTTAGCGTAGTTCGTTATTTTAGAAAGAACTAAAGTTTTTTTATTTAATAAAGCAGCTGCACTCATATTGAGCTACCTACGTACCCCAGGTGTTACATAGGTGGAGTGATCTCACAGTGCAAGTGTAAGTGATAATGGGAATTCAAGCTGCACGTACTTCTCTAATACTAACAAGCTGAAAGAAGAATTTTTTTTTTTTTTTGCATATGGGCTAACCCCCTACAGGACTTTTACCGAAGATTTTTTTTTCTTCTGTGAGCTGATTAAGTAGCTTTGCGGTGGACAAGAGCTATGTTGGTAATTTGCTTGATGCGATGGCTGAGAGCATGACATTGGTTTGTACCGTGACCATGCAACTGATGATATTGGCAGTACTTGTAAAGATCTGACCCTACTGGACTTGCCCCTGGGCGTCTGGGAAGTGGATGAATCTTACCTTGTTCAACCAATTTGCGAAAGATATCGACTTGGGATTGCAGTCGCGGATGTGACGACACCTTTCTTGCAGGTACTTCTTTGTGGGTTGGACTAATGATGCCTCGGTCGACCAAGTTTTGAACTTTGTAGTAATGATCATGGCATCGATCAGTTTCATGCCCAAATTGACGACAATAAGCGCAGAGTTTGCTCATGTCTGTTCCAGGAAGGGGTAAACAGTGCACATGTGCTGAAATTTAAAGTATACCTTGACTCCGAAGACTATCATACACCATACTCAATGGTTCATCTATCTTAGCATATACCCTTGGATTTGTGTTGGGAATTTCAAGATCTTCCCGTGGTCGTTTTTCTTGCAATTTCAGAGCATCGATGTCAAAGCCATGTTGTTCCATGTGGCTGAGGGAGGTGTACTTGATAGTAACCATGCGACGATCATAGAAATCGTTCAGGTTCCGCAGCAATATGAGCATGAATTCCCGATCAGTAATAGGGAAACGAAGTTGTGTTCGGATATGAGGGCATCTCGAACAAAAGTGCGAGAAGGTTTCTAAGGCACTCTAACGCAAAGTGACTAGCTTAAACTTCTTGACGTCAGTCTGTTTATGTTCGAGAGCCCAATTAATAAAAGCTTGGCTAGCATTTTCCCAACTAGCCCTATCTACACAATTTGAAGAATAGTACCAGTCCAGAGCTGGTCCTTCTAAACTCTTGTCAAATAGCATAGGGTAATCTTCCTCTGGTATGCCCCATGGATGCAAAGCATTCACAAATCCCACTAAGTGGACAAAAGGATCACCGTTCCCATCAAATTTTCTGAATTGGGGTAATTCACGATAGTGATCTTCATGTTAATATCCTGGAAAGAGAATCAGTGATTCGGTGTGAACTTCTCGGATAGGACCTACTACATTAAAGTCCAGATCAAAATCATCTGTCCTAGATCTCTTCTTTGAGTCATTATTATCATCTTGAGGATTGCCGACACAGGATTCTTCCGGTGCTCCAGATGACGTATTATGTGTGCCGATGCTCGGAACTCCTATTTCTTCCTCGTCATCCTCCCTATATTATTCGGTTCCGTTTCTTCATCACTTTCATCCGGTGTGGTCTGCTGGAACCTCATTCATCCATGAATTTTCGAGTCTTGCTAGAATACAGTGGATAGTATAACCATCCAACCTAGTGCCCTCCACTTCGTTCAGATACAATAACGATTTTCCGGCGTTGGAGATGGTCATAATTTCTGGAACACCAGAAATAGTCACAGCAGCTTGATCAGTGAGAAGCTTTACCTTCTAATGTAGAGTAGAGGCTACTGCTCTATTTTCATGCAGCTATGGTCTTCCTAATAAGAAGTTAAAACAGGCTTGTATGTCAATGACCATGAATTCCACTTTCCTTGCCACAGGACCACATTCAATGAGGAGGCTGATCAAACCCAATACTTCTCTCATCATATGCTCTGACCACCTGGTTGGATGGTACCAGATCCTCTTTTGAATACCCAAGCCTTGTTAGCACGCGCAGAGGGCAAACATTGATTGCGGAGCCATTGTCGATCAACACCCTAGGTATCTCCCATCCATTACAGCGTATAGTGACGTGTAATGAATTGTTGTGGTTGATATTGTCAGGGAGATCATTGTCTATGAACATGAGAGTTCGATCTACCCCATGAATGAGCCCCACCATCTGGTCAGGTGTTATAGAAGAGCTTATAGAGGCTTCATTAAGATGTTTTACAACAGCTGCCCTATGAGGCTGGGAATGCATTAACAATTTCTAGATGGAAACATTAGCATTTATTTCTTTCATGCGCTTGATAGCATCATCTTCCTTGTTACTTTCCTCTGTCATTGGCTCTTTGCCCTTTTCCTTCCTTCTCAATACCTCCAAAGGATTTTCGTCCTCCAAATGGGATGGTTTAAAGTGGCGGCCTGCTCTAGTCAAATGAGAGATACCCACATACTCCTCATCACTAATATCATCGAGGCAGATGGGGCGCCGGTATGTATTTGGAGTGGTGGAATGTCCTCCAGTGTTTTTCTCCATAATTGTTAAGACCGAAGAGGCATCTTCATCAGCATCAGAGTCCAAAATGAAGAAGGCACCATCATAATCCAAAGTTCCACACATGTCAGAGAATGGATCCTTGTTGAGAGTGAAGTTGGGGTTTTACAAGGCATCATTTTGACTTTTTCTTGAGTGGAATAGTCATAGACCAGGCACTTGTAACCTACGGCTATCGATATTTCATACATTTGAGGAACTGTCTTGCGGATTAACTGAACTGGATCACATCTGTCCGAAGCAGCAGAGATGGCATTAATGGCGAATGAGGGTTTATGATTAGGGACGGGGTTTTTTGTGATGTTAGGCTGAGAGTCATTTGGTTTATTGGAGATGGATCCCAGAGAAAGTTTTCCATCATCCACAAGGTTTTGAATTTGATGCTTTAGAGCCGTGCAGTTTTCAGTAGTATGCCCCGGGCTTTGATGGTATTCACAGTTTTGATTTGGATCATAATCAGGGTAAGGATTTTTAGGAGGTGGGCGCGGATTCAAGGGTTGAATGAGATTGGCCTTTTTTTAACTTGGAGAGAGCTTGGGAATAAGTCATGTTCAAAGGAGTAAAGTTCCTTTGTGGTCGCAACTGGAATGCAGACGACGCACCAATGGCATGGATTGCATTAGTTATCTTAGGAGCTGCTGAATCATTATTTGGGGCTCTTTTGTTATTTCCAAATTTTGCATTATAAGTAGCGCCGCCAATAGGTTCATCTTTCTTGATGTCTCCCCTTTTCACAACATCCTCAACTAAAGTTCCTGTAGCAATCAAAGCTTTGAAAGTCGGGAAGTACTGGTATGCCATATGCTTCTGATAGACAGGAAGAAGTTTTTTCACAACCATTTGTAGCTGTTCCTCCTCGTTAGGCCTACTCATCATTTTGGAAGCCTTGTTTCTCCATCGAGTGATGAATGAAGAAAATGTCTCATTAAGGTTTTGAGAAGTGGTCTCCAGATTCCTTCTAGTAACATCAATTTCTTCATTATACTTGTATTTGTTTGAGAACTCTCTGACTATGTCAGCCCAAGTGGATTTCTTTGTATTTTCAAGGTTGAGGAACTAATGTGTTGCAGCACCATCTAAATATTGTTGAAATAGTTGGGCCATCAAGGATTCTTCCACTCCCCAGGGACTCATTGCCCCTACATACATTTTCAGGAAATTGGTGGGGCTACCGGTTCCATCAAACCTTGTCAGATTAGGCATTTTGAAATCATGGGGTAATCGTGCCTTCAGGAGAAGAGTTAATCCATGAATATCCATCCATGGTTCAGCCTTAGTCATGCCTTTTAAGACTTCTTTAAGCTTGACTACTTCTTCCTCGAGTTTAGTGGGAATTTCTCTCTCATTGTTCAGAGGCTCAAGATGAAAAGGCGAAGCTACTTCCGACTCCGGAGGAGGAGGAGGAGGAGGCATCTGGGCGCTTTGATGCATTATGCCCACCACAGTTTGTTCAATATTATCCTGTCGGTCAAGCATGGCCTGGACAAGCCCTCGGAGCTCAGTCATTGGACCGGGTGGAGGGGTAGAGTTTTGTTGGTGCTCGTTGTTCGGAATTTCAGACATGTTGTTGAGACGTGTAGCAGAGAATACAGCTGGTGTAGACAAGGATGACAGTATTATTGACAGAGAACGTTCACTATGGTCAGAACTTCGGCGAATTAACCTAGATCCTGAGCGGGCCCAGGCAGAGTTCCTGCGAAATGAGATGAAAATTTAGTATAGAAATTTATCCAAATTTCATTTCTCCTTTTTTTTTTTTTTTTTTTTTTGCAGGGAATGAAAGAAATGATATCTTTGAAAATTCTCTCTCTCTGTTTTTTTTTACCCCAATTTCAGTTATCATTTATTAAAAGGTGTAAGACCTTGACTCTATCATTTGTTTTGAGATTTTTCATTAGATTTCTTTGACTTGTTATTCTTTTTTAGACTTGTTATTCTTTTTTAGACTTGGACTTTTATTTACATTTTAAACTTCCACTTTTTGGACTAATATATTTTTTCGGGATAATACACAAACATTTTTCAAAAATCAATTTGATGATATCCTTCCATTTCCTGCTGCTATAGAAATAAGAGAAAGGAGGTATAACGAGGCCTGTGTCCTCATTTTGGCAAATTATAATGCCCCATATATCGTTCTTCTTTGTAGTGATCTGCATCAATTGATTGCTTCTAAGTGCTGAAACCACAAAAGAAAATATTAAATGCAAAAGGGGCCGCACCCGAAGGTTGCCTATGTATCTCCATAAGTGGATTTGGATTTGGGGAAGAAAATTTTCTTCTGATGATTTTTTTTGAATGGAGAATCAGGCCCAACGTAGTTCTGATATATGAAATGAAATTTGACATAATTTTTTCTTCTTTTTTTTTTTTGCTTTTACAGCTGCACTCGGAAAATGAGTTGCCTACGTACCCCTTTTAGTACTTTACATTGTAGAGAAAACTAAGATAGATGCATACAACATTAGATTTTTTTGTTTTTTTTAGGGGATCAAGCCGCACGTAGCTCTACCTACAAAATACAATATAAAAGCGATTAAATGAATCAGGTACTTCCTAAACTTTCAAGCTTCAGTTTGCCGGGCGCCAAGCCATATGTTATCTTGTTTGAAGGCGTCTGTCCCACCTTTCTTTCTTCTTCTTGACATATAAGGGGTTATCTTCTCGGCTGAGGAGCCATGATGCCCATGCCTTGCACACCAGCATGCAAGAGGCTCTTGTTTCATAATCAACTTCATCAAGGAATATATAGGGTTCCATGATAGATTGGATGGCGGCAACTTTGTGTGCTGGACTTTCTTCTCCCTCACACTGTACGGCCCATGTTTCTTTGTATAGCCAATGAAACTTCTCTTCAATTCTCTTAACTTCTCTCATATCCGGTACCCAATTTGGTTCACCAAGATCCTCCTCGGGAATAGGCCAGTGGAAATAGGATTTTACCAGTTTGAGGGGCGGCATATTTGGTGTAATTCCTACGAAATCCTTGTCGTTCTGTTCATGATTTAAATGACACACATGAGATATGTGAGATTTTTGCATTGCTGCTCCCATGGCTATATCGCCTGGAATAGTGATTACTCCGTGCGGAGTTACCATTATTACTTTTTGGTGCAACGTCGAAATGATAGCATGGTTTTCGTGGAGCCACGGTCGTCCCAACAACATTGTGAAAGGAGTTTCACAATCGATGATCATAAAGTCCACCTTTCGTATGACATCTTCGATACGCAAGATCATAGTTGTTGACACCATAATTTCCCGCTTGGAACCATCATATGCAACCATGGTCCCTATGGAGGTTTCTCCTTGAGGAGGGGAATACCCGAGCCATTTAAGGGTACTGAGGAGACAAAGATTGGTAGAAGCTCCGTTGTCGACCATTACACCTTTGATATGTCTGGCACTGTGATCAACAACAATGTACAAAGCACTGTTATGAACTGGGTTGTCGGGGAGATCTTTATCAAAGAAGGTTATGGCAGAGGTGGTTTCAGCCTGATCTGTGTTGAGAGGTCTTATTGGCATATTCTGAGCACAACAGATGTCGGCATAAGCTATGAGTTGATCAATTGTCATTGGGATAGTGTAAATGACTTCTGAATGGGATCCTTGGGGTATTGAAGGAACGTTACTCCCTAGCATGCAGGGGTTGAGGGGAACATCCTGAGGACCTGTTTCATCCTCTACCGTTGGCGGTGCGGGGGTGATACTTCTTGGTCGCGTAGGATTCCCATGGATGGTTATTGTTCCCGAGGTTGTTGGGCATTTGAGTTTTTGGTGTGCAGGAGAGGAAACAGCTTTGTTCGCATGGAGCCATGGTCGCCCCAACAACAAAGAGAATGAGGTTAAAGCTTCGACAACTATGAAATCTGCATCACAAATCCAGTCTTTATATCTCAATTGAAGATTGATCATTCCTATAGTCCTCCCTGAAGAATTGTTGTATGCTCCCAATACTGTATCAGTAGGGCTTAATAACGTGATGTTATACCCTAACTCATAAAGTGTTCCTTTGGGGCAAACATTAAGTGCCGATCCATTATCTATTAGTACATTAGTCATTTCTCGCCCATTGCATTTCAAAGTGATGTATAAAGCTTGATGAGGATCCAGTTCCTTGGGAAGATCAGCCTTAGTGATGGAGACAATTGGGGGCACCCATGATGGAGGAATGGGAATTCTTCCATCTTCTATTAGATGGTGGATGGCATGCCGAAGGTCAACACACCGGTCCGTTTCGTGTCCATACTGATGGCAAAAGTTGCAGTATAATCCCATGTTAACCCCTGGCAGTGGCAAAGTGTAACAGTGATGCTTCGCTTCTAGGAGACCCTGTCTTTTTAGACGACTGTACATGGTTCCTAAAGATTCTTCCGTGTCGGCATAGATTTGATTAATAGACCTCCAACGACCTTTGCCCTTTGCTGAAGCTTTAGTCTGAATTTGCTTTCCGGAATCAGACATTGTGAAATGATGCAAGTTTTAGTTTTTCCCTTTTTTTATGTGAAGTACCTGAAATGTACACACTAAACAATGTTAGTCAATGACTAATGAATTTTTCTTTATATGTTTTTTTTAGCAGGAAATGGAAGAATCCCTTTTTTTTTCAAAAACAATTATCCCTTTTGACACAATTTTTTCTCTTTTTTAGACTAGACTTCTCGTGTTTTAGACTACATATTTTAATTACATTCTAATTCCTAAACATGACACGTTTTGAACTCGTGATTATGACTCTTTTTCATTTTTCATTTTTCATTTTTCAACATTTTTTTTTTGATTTGGGATCATATTTTCAAAACAGGACTTTTTTTTCTTTCTTTTAAAAAATCAATTTTGTTTTTGAAAAAGAATAATGAAGTAAATGTGATTTTTTTGAAAATGGGTGAGCACACACATTTGTTTTATGACACTGGTGATAAATAAACAAGAATACTCTTAATATTTCAATAATCATTTCGGCAGCAATTCAGCTACACTTAATGATTACTGAAATATCGACCGACTGAAAACGGACTGAGGAATTTTTTGAAAGTTTTTCACATTATTCAATAACTGAAATAAATAAAGGACATTATTTGTGCATTGATCCTTGTGTCCTAAAAGTCAACTAAAGGGTGATTTATTTAAGGAGAGAGTATGTTCAAGTGGCCTCGAGTCACTTCCATTGTGTCCATCGAGGGTGGACGCTCCTGACAGAGCCGGTCGTAATAGCTCGCGGATGCAGGTTTTACGTCCTTAATTCATTAATTTATCATTCTAAAATTCTGATCCTTGCCAATAGACAGAGGTATCAGCCCTAATAAGAAAATGGTTAAAAAAAGTGCACGTGTATGGATTGATAAACTACCAAGCATACATAATTTTCACATAAGCATGCTATATACAAAAATTAAATTGTGAATAGCCATGATTAACTTTCATTATTATATATACATATGGAAAATAACGCATTGCTCAAGTTTAAACCTCTAAATTCCCCAGTGAAGTCGCCAGCCTGTGGTATCCGATTTTTGACTGTCTTAATTAACGGTCTGAATCCCACGAAAGTCTCTCATTGGACTATGATTTTTTGAAAACTTTGAAGTCGCCACCCTATTAATATCTGAATAGGGACAGATTTATTTAATAAATCATTTTAAAATCAATTTCAAGAAATATCATTTAAAACGATGATGACTTCATATGGATAAGGCTTTTTGAGAATTGGTCTTTCATACCATGAGATAGGGTTCGGGGTTTAGATTAAGAGGTGCGAACGTCTGGAACTCGTCTCCTCTTCCGTTCTACAGAACGGACTCTTACTAAATGCGTTATTTTCCATTTTAAAGTAATCATGGCTATTCAAAAGAAAGAAAATCACATAGTTTGCACATATACACATTAACCATTTTTATTTAGGACCAATATATCATTTGTACATGGTAGGTTTGAGCACTGAAGTTGTACTACGTACCAATCATTGCGGGATTGGAATCCACTCATGGATCAAAACCGTCGTAGTTCAAGCTTATGTCTCACCCTAAATGGCCAATTCCACTGGGGAATGAAGAGGAGGGAATAGATTATGAATAACTCACCTTTTCAATTAAACAAATCTATCTAAAATAAGGTAATCGCTCCAATTAGTGATTGAAATGAGATTAAGATAATCACCTTAATTAGTGATTAAATATGAAGGATTAGGATAACCTCCTCAATTAGTGATTAATAAGGAAGGAAATAAGTAATCACCCTAATTAGTGATTATTCAAGGAAAGATAATCACCTTCATTAATGATTAACAATGAAGCTTAGGAAATAATCACCCTAATTGATGATTATTCAACGTTTAAGATAATCACTCTAATTAGTGATTAAATGAGAAAAATAATTGTCCTAATTAACGATCATTACGGTTTAATATAATCACTCTAATTAGTGATTAAATGGAAGAATAATCGTCCTAATTAACGATTATTAAGGTTTAAGATAATCACTCTAATTAGTGATTAAATAATGATTGGAGATAATCACCCTAATTAGTGATTAAAAGAAGTTTGAGTTAACCGGTCTAATTAGCGATTAATCGAGGATTGAAATAACCACCTTAATAGTGATCACGTTTATGATTTTTAAGAGGTCTTATAAGATTTGCTTCCTAATTGAAGGCTTTTGGGAAATAATCGTTATTGAAGATTATAAAGTCATTTGGAGAGAAATGATCAATTTGAGATTGAATTTAGAGATTTGTGTTTGGCTAATTGGAATTTGCCCATTTAAAGCGAGACACGTGAAACGGCCTAAAATCAATTCGGAGATCATAATTACCAATATAATTATGTTAAATTATATGATTAATCCATTTGAATATGGAGAACACATTTTTAAAATTTAAGATGGATCATCATACAATTTAACTTAGTTAGATTTGCAATTTTTCCTCTTAATTGAGATTGGGTCATTTGATTCACGTACTATGATATATTTGCCCAACATGCAATATTTGTAGCCTTGGTTTCTCATTTTATTAAAAAGAGTTGTGGAATTATTTATGAAAATTATGCATAAACATCTCCATGCTTTTTTATTAATTGAGTGATGCAATAACTATAAAGAATCACTATTATTACAACAATATGTACAAAATCTATGATCTATACAAATCTTCAATCTTGGTCTTCACCATGATGCTCCTTGATCTTCACATCCTTGAATGGGCTTTGGAATTCATGTTTAATGGGCTTTGGAATTCATGTTTATTTGTGAATTTGTGAATTTGTGAAAGTTAAAGATTAATTAACTTCTTTGATTTTGATTTTTTATGACAATTTTTAATGATTTTTATTTACATGATAAAATGAGTCATTTTAAGAGAAACTTAAAATTTCATGATTTTTTTTATTCACATTTTCGTATGAAGAAAACATTTTCTTTTATGAAAGTTGAGTTAATTACTTTGTTTCATTTTCCAGATTGCCTTTTTATTCTTGTACTGAATTACAAAAATCATAACTTTCTGTACAAAATGCTAAAATACGAATATGATACATATATGGATAGATCAGTGAGTTCTTTATGTTGTATCAAAAGTTCACAAGTTTTTAGTGAATACTTGAATTATGGTGAATTTTATGTCAAAACTGGTCAAAACAGGACCTTTATTCAATTTCTTCTTTGAGATCCAACTTATTGAACTTATTTTGAAGTGAAATTTGGTATGAACATTCTAGACATATTAAAAGACTAGACTAATAATTTTCACTTGAATTGAAAATTTTTAAGATCTTTTGTTATTTATTTCCTTAACTGAAAGGAAAATCAATTTTCTGGAATTTAGTGATTTACATGAATGGTTTTGTAAAAATGATGTAAAATTGTATAAAATTCATATGAATATGATTTTTATATTTTTGAAAATCTACTGATGTTTTCTTAGAACTTGATATTTTAAGTTTTATCGAAATGACTTTATTTTAAACTTTATTGATAGAACAATCCTAGGTGGTACTGGACAAAATCAGTTTTGCACAACAAAGTTGTATGATATTTAATTATTTACACAAAATTCGTTTTTTAGAAATTCCAAAGCCCAGTTGCTGGATCTTGCACCTCATAGGAAAAATATTCAATCCTACAAACTATTCTGATAATATAGACGAAAAATGAAATGTAGTACGAAATTAAAACTGATTATAATTACAGCATCACATTTTTTTATGGAGATGTTTTTACACAATTTATCTTGAATTTTTTTATGAAATCATTTTTGGTGATGAATAACAACTTGATTAAGGAAAATCACATAATCACATTATTTCCTAAGACTCACCCCATTAGAGGTGACTATTCTAGGTGGGGTGATTTAAGCTTGGGAACCTATTAGGACTTCCACATACCCAAATCACTCCAAAGATTAAAAAATGATAAGAAGAAAACAAGGAAGAAGTTAGTAGATGATTAAGAAGATAATCAAAAATAACAAGAACTTCAACTTTACCTTGCTAGCTCAATGATACACTTCCTTTTTGCAAATTTTTCTACCTTTTTTTGTGATTTTCTTAATTTCTAAGTGAGTTTCTAAATCTTCTTAATTGCTAACTTAAACTCTTTTTTTTGTGTTTTTTCTTCTTTTGATGAACTTCTTTTACTTACAAATTATCTTACTAACTTTTTCTTTCTTTTCTTAATTGTGATTTCTTTAGAGGAAAGGAGTAGAGAAGATGAGAGAATTGGTGAAGTTAAGTTGAACACTTTTCAAATTGGTTTTGAAGTGAAAAGGGGAGGGTATTTATAGAGAAATGAGGAATGTGAACTAGGGTTTCAAAGAGGGAGAAAATCAGATTTTTCATCCAAAAAATCTAATTTTCTTCATCCTTAATCACCTTAATGACATCACTCTAATGACCTTACCCTAATGACATCATCAAATCTCTTTGGAAACACAAATATTCTTATTCTTTTTAGATTTGCTCATTAATGAGGCAAGATCAGATTTTCAGAAAATATTCTTCCTAAAACATCGTAATATGTAAAAAAAATTGCATTGAAAATCGTGCAAACGAAACTGACCAGGATGCTGCGCCTAGCGCAGGAAGCTGCGCTAGGCACAACACCTTCCGCTAGGCGCAAGGCTCTGCGTCTGGCGTAGAGCAAGCTTGTGCGCTAGGCGCACAATCATGCGTCTAGCGCATGATTGTGTGCTTGGCGCACACTTGATTCTTCCGGAAAGAATCCGGATTTCCCCCTCTTACACATGGGATTTGATTCTTATTCTCACATCTTTTCATGATTCTTATTCTCTAACTAATGGGTAAAGGATGTGTTTAGTGGATAAAGAATATATTGTTATTCTTTATCCAATAAACAATGAATTGACCATCAAGAAAACTGATTAATGCCGGTTTTGGGATACGACTAAAATCCCGACGCCTAATCGCGACTCATTTTTCATCTTTCCGAAAGACTAACTTAAGACAATTAACGAAAAATCATCAAATTAATAAAGACGAGCATGATTATACTATAAATCATTTTATTAAAACGGTGGTGGTAGTTATTGACTACGACTCACGAAAATTATACTTCTAAGCCGAAACTGTATGACTAATATGCAAAAATGGAAAATCGTGTGACAGAATGAAACTCCACGATGCATTACGATTTTTTTATTTTTATTTTTCAAAACCATTATTTATCCGAAAAAAGGGGTTCAAAATTTGGTGTCTACAGAAAGTGGAAATGAAAATGAAAAATGGAAGTGGAAATGGAAATGGGAAATGATTAGAAATGGGTATGATTATGGTTATGATGGCGACATGGGCCTAACTATATGCATATGCATATGTGGAATGGACTGGACTATGCAAGCAGACTAGACTAGACTTTGCAAATAGACTAGACTCAAAAGGATTGCCTATGCTAGCTTCGCTAGACTTAGGAAGGAATTGGCTTCGCCAGATGATTTGGCGTTGCTATATATGCAAGATAGGAGTAGCTTCGCTAAACTTGGACGGTGCCTTTATGGTTTTAGGGATGACTAGCTTGCTTCACTAGGTCAATGGGTGCCGTTATGGTCTTAAGGGTGACTAGCTTCGCTAGGTCAAAGGGGTGCCGTTATGGTCTTAAGGGTGACTAGCGTAGCTAAGTCAAGGGGTGTCGTTATGGTCTTAAGGGTGACTAGCTTAGCTAAGTCAAGGGATGCCGTTATGGTCTTAAGGGGGACTAGCTTAGCTAAGTCAAGGGGTGTTGTTATGGTCTTAAGGGTGACTAGCTTAGCTAAGTCAAGGAGTGCCGTTATGGTCTTAAGGGTGACTAGCTTCGCTAGACTTAATGGTTTGGACTTCGTCCTATATGGGTTTGAAAATAAACTGGATTTGACTTAGGAAATGAGTTGGGCCTTATATGGACCTAATTTTGGACTTAGTCCTATATTGGTTTGAAGTTAGACTTGGAAATGCACATGGGCTTGACATTGCAAATGGACTAGGATTGGATTTAAAATGGAATAGACTGGGATTAGACTTAGACTGGGCTTGACATAGACTAGGGCTCACATAAAGATGCAAATGGGCCTAGATTTGACTTGAACTAGACTTATATGGACCTAAGATGGACTCTAATGCGAGCGGGCCTAATATGAATTCATGGACTCAAATTTAGAAGGACCTAACATGAATGCAAAATGGACTCTAATGCATGTGGGCCTAGAATGAATGCAAGTGAATTGGATTGATTGGATTGATGGTGTTTGCAAATGGGCTTAGAATTTTTTGAAATTCATTTTTGAAAGGAACCCCTTGTTTTTATCTTTTATTAAGAAAAGATGATGGATTAATTTTGAATTTTTTTTTTTTGAATGTCATATATGATGGTGATTAGTAAATGCTTTTTGAAAAAGGTAGAATAGACTTCGGTGTAGGATTGATTTTGAAAAATAAAAGTTTTTTAAATTGATTGAATATGGTAAAGTAAGATTGATAGGGAAAATTTGTTGAACAGGGAGGAAATGGGAACAGGTAGACATGCATGATGACTCTAACTCTACTATGTCCAGTTTTCTAGATGCATTTTTTAGGACATACTCGACCTTGCATGAAAAGACCATTTTTTGATTTAGGTGAGACTCCTAAAATGACCATTTTTTTTACGCGAATGCATGCAGACAGACAAATATAGGGCTGAACATAGGATCGACCGCCACAACGAATAAATCGAAGAAAAGCATGCGATGCACAGACTGCGTGCCGCGCAGCACTGCTGCGCGCGGCGCACAGTTGTGCGTCTGGCGCGGGAGTGGTGCGCCAGGCGCAACTTAATGCGCTTGGCGCACTACTCCCTCGACATGTTTTTCGGGGATTTAGGCGAAGTTTTGGTCGATTGATGATTTTGTTTAGACGCGATTTTTAGGAACGACGCATAATAATGACAAATTGACAGGAGAATAACTGGCAAGAATTGCAATCACAGGCAAATGTCATATAACATGAATGCAAAAGTTCCAACTTAAAGTCCAGTTCTATATTTGAATCAATTGGTCAGGTTTACGTTCAGTCTGAAAAGGGTCCATGACTAAGAGATTGATCCCACGCTTCGTATCCATGCTTAAAAAGGTGGCCACGTGTAAGACGCACTCCTGTTCTCAAGTCAGGAACAAGAGAACAATGTCATGGTTGGGTAGGTTTGCTTATTACTAAGATCCAACACTATCGTTCAGGTTTCAAGTTTTTAAAAATTCGTATTATTTTTCAAGTTTTTTCAAGTTTTTTTCAAGTTTTTTTTTCATGTTTTTTTTTGAAAAATATCCTCCCAAGTGAAATCGTCAAATTGTGAGAAGGTGCACTATTCCAATTGTGAGATGGTTGGGGCTGATCTACCTAGTTGTTGCCGCCTTAATCACCACAGTGCCCCTACCTCGTCGTTCATTATCACGAAAGAAGATCAGCCCCAACCATCTCCCCAACCCTCCTCAAACGAATTCCACCCCGCTCTCTCTATTAACAACATCAAAAATTTCATACCAATTCTTGATCGTGAGAAGGTGCACTATTCCAATTGGGTTGAGTTGTTTGAGTGCCATGCCCATGATTATAATGTTTTGGATCACGTCGATCCTTCCATCACTCGTCCAACCGACATCACCGATGCACTGTGGAATAGACTTGACTCGGTAGTCAAGCAATGGCTTTACGGAAGGATATCTACTGATCTCCTACAAACAGTTTTAAGTCGTGGTGATAAAGCACAACAGGTATGGGATAAATTGAATGGAATTTTCCAAGATAACAAAGCCACAAGAGCCATTGTAAGCGTGTTTTTATTTCGCCTACACGGTGTGAGCGCGCATTTAATTTTACTACCCTATTGTTAAGGTTTTATTGAAAATTGTTTTGAAAGAAGTTGCCAACAATTCTTTTTAGGAAGAATCATAAACCGAATTGGATATGGGAAAACCATAGGGACAAATTATCCAATGTAGATTTCCCCGTCTTGACTCCATAGATGGTCAAAATGAACCAAAGATTGAGTTCGGGGGTGAGTGTACGAATATGGTCATAATGAACCACATTCGCCTAGAGTTGGCCTCTACTAAATATCGATTCATTACAAATTTTATGCCCAAGAATAACCAAATAATATTTTAAGCACCCTAAAAATAAATTAGTCTAGATTGGTTCAGGAAACACATAAAAAGACTATTTTTTAGTGACAAGTTATTATGCAATTAATTTACAAGGAACCTAGCAGGTTGTCCAAATTAATCTGATTAATATTAGAACAGTTCGTTAGGTCTTGTTTAGCAAAATAACACGTGGGTGATAAAAGCAATAAAACAGGCAAACATATAATATGCGTAGAATGATCAGGTAAGCATATAATATACAAAGGCAAGAACAATAATAATATGAATATAAAACAAAGTATAGAAAAGGGATTAGAATTTACAAAGGCACGATTTTTATATTAAAGATTTACATCATGAAAGAAACAAAGAGTAACTTCAATATAAAAATAGGAATTTATTCAAGGACCCTCATGATTATACCTATGCAGCTTAGATTTAAGAGCGCAACGATCTTTAGGCGGAGCAATCATGGAACCAGGAACGCAGTATGATCAGGAATTGAAATTGATTTGAAAGGATTGAAGTGTTTGAGATTCGTAATAGTATTCGTAAGTGTTCGTGAGGATTTTGTGTTCGTAATATAATAATGCAAAGCCCTCATTGATTCGGGAAATCAGCCCGTATTTATAGACAAAAGGGAGCGTGCGCCTCACGCACGTCCTGCGCCAGGTGCAGGCCTACGTGGCAGGCGCAATGCCACGCGTCAGGCGCACATTGGTGTGCCTGACGTAGCCAGCCCAATATAATTTAAACATGTGTAAACGCGTTTTTGAAAAGATAGAAAAGAAAGTTCCCGTCTTACACAGGACTTGCGTCAGACGCAGGACTCTGTGTGAGTCACAAATCCACGTGTCAGGCGCTCATTGGCGCGCCTGACGCGATCTGGCCAATGTACTGGACGCATGTGGCGCGCTGAGCGCAGCCGCCGCGTCTGGTGCATATTCCAGTATATTCATTTTTTTATTCTACGCGTGCTTTTAAGATGCTATTTTTATCCCTAAAAATCCGGAGATTGAATTTTACGGGATGAAAATCTGATTTATGCTCTAAAGATAATAATAAAAGCATTTATGAAAATATTTATTAAAACAACAAATATTCAATTGGGCTTTTAAAATGGACTTAAAATATTTCAGGGCTTAAAATACAATTAATCATCATGAACAATTAATTGGGCTTTAGAATATCATTTCAAAACACAATTTTGGATTGATTCTTTAGATTGCTCTTCCGTGGGTCGTGTCAACTAATACCGCGGTATGTTTCATCATTCGATCCTTAAATGGGGAGACACGATTATGTATCTACAGCCGTCTATCTTGAGAACCAGTTCAACAACCTTCATCTCTCACACGTTTCTGATATCTCATCTTATTGACAGTAATCAAAAACTCTCAAAGATCAATTAGCCAATGTTGATCATGCCGTTTCCGAGCAATAACTACTCTTGCGCCTTGTTAATGGCCTTCTTTACACCGATTTTGATGTAGTAGCAACCATGATTCAATAATCTGAGCCCCTCCCTACTTTGGAAATAGCAAGACCGCGTCTTCTTCTTGAAGAAACACGCCGCTGGAGTGATAACACGCCACAAAATTCTGCCTTCGTTGCTCCAAGCAACGCCAGCCAACCGCCAGCCACCTCCTCGTCGTCGCAGTAGAATACGCAGCCAACCGCAGTGGTTCCGATGGGGAGTGGCCGTGGCAGAATGCGTGGAGGCCGTGGTAGGGGAATGGGTCGAGGGAATCAAACCCAGCAGCAGCCGAGTTATAACAACTCCCAGCAGTAGCAGGCTACTAATCCCCCTAACTGGGCTAGTCTAGTTGCTGCCTGGCCCAATGCATAACAGTGGGTTAATCCCACCTGGGCCCAGGCCCCGTTTTCGTATCCCCAGCAGGCCCGGTACTGCCAGCCCTCCCAGCCAGAGTATGGCTCGCCAGCCCAACGTCCCCTCTTGCAGGACCAACACGCCTACCTAGCTAGTTATTCGGATTTTGGCCCACTGATGACGCCAACGGAATTAGGCAACTCGTTTGCCATTATGACTTTGCCGCAAGAGAACACTTGGTACATGGATTCCAGTGCGACGACCCATCTGACTAATTTTTCAGGTACTCTTATGCTCCTTTTTAATTTGAGCACCAATAATCATATTTTAGTTGGTAATAGTCATCGCATTCCTATTCTTG